>JAJOZX010000432.1:152500-522500 GCA_023014485.1 Bathynomus jamesi
CTAATAAAAACTTTAAACTTAATATAAATAGTTATCAAGCTAATTAAGATCTCTTTCTACAAGGGTGGAGGTTGGGGAAAGAGGTCGGGTAACACAATTATGGTTTCGAATTGTGGCTGAAACTCAACAAATATGACGAATTTATTTGCAGACGAATTCACTAATTGATTTCTATATTAGTTAGATGCTTGCTATTATTTTATATGTTCAGGGAAAAGTACAGCAATATTGTACAATAATCAATTATACTACATTATAGCTACAGCTCTCTCTATATAATAACTTATTATATACGTTAAACACAACAAATCTCGAATATAGTATCCTAAAAAATAACGAAAATGTAGACATCCGCATCCGCATCCGCATCCGCGGATGTTGAAATCAAACATCCTCATCCGCATCCGCATCCGCGGATGTGAAAAAAATGACATCCGCTACATCACTAATATATATATATAAACATAAACTTGAATATATAAAGGGTACTGCGGTTGAGAGGTAAATAATGTGAAAAGGACTTCCTCAAAAAGAGAGAGAGAGAGGAGCAGAAGAAAGAATCCTTGTTAATAATTATTAGAATAAAAAGATAAAAATAATTTAGTTGTTGATGAAAATGTTTGAGTTTTCGCTGCTTTTTAATTTTCACCTTTTAAACTTTTTAAGCAAACTTTAAATTTTTAGAAATTAATTGGATATAATCTTCTTACGCATTTTAGATTTAGGAAAACTTTATTCTTATTCAATTTTTTAAAATAAATTTTTATTGCATATTCAAATCCTGTTTTTTATTCGAAGGTTCAAGTGGAAAAATGTTCACCAAAAATGTTATATTTCAGTTGATGAAATTATTAAATATTTTAAAATTATTAACAGGTTTAAGTAAAAATTTAATAAGGTTTTATAAATTTGAATTTTTTAAAAATTTTAATATTCTTGTGCGAAATATTTCTTATATATATATATATAAAATTAGGGGTGGTCGAAGTTGGTACGAGAAAGCGAATAAACATCCAGTACTTGTCGTTTCATCTATGAAATGTGAAAATCACAAAGAAATGCATTTTGATAAAAGATCAGAATGCGAATTTAGCTTTTAAGTTTTTAATTTTTTCTGTTGTCGCTTCCTGCGTAAAATCCCGTATGCGGAATACGCGCAACCAAAACAAAGCAAACCCAAAATTATTAACTTGTTTCTATAAGCATAAATATCAACGTTTTGCTTGTATTTTTATATAATTATTAATTATGCATCTTTATTAAAAAATAATGGTAAAATATTATATTTCCTGTGACCGTTCACGCTTATTTCTTACATATTGTTATTCGCATTAACACTTTTCATTTTGTTTCAGATTTTAAGGTGTAAATAATGCCGAAAGCGAAAACAAGACACCTGACCCGAAAGAAAAGTGAAGAAAAGTGAAGAAAAGTGAAGAAAAGTATGGAGGTGGTCCTTGTGAATTATTAATGACCGAACCAAGCACTTACAGGCAGCTGATTCAATACTATTATGACCTTAATCATGCTAACCCTGGCGCAGATTTTTGGGCCTTAGTGCAGCAAGTTAGCAAGGATTTAAATTCCATTTGGTCTTCAGTGAATCCAAGGCTGCTTTGATTAATGACAAATCCATTGACAGAAAGGTTAAAGACCACTCACTCTTGTGAAAGACATTAATCTCAAGCATGCTAAGGCAAGTGTCAAGCGAAATCTGGATGCTAACTTGGACAAACTTTGTGATATTTCTGCCTGTTCCTTTTCTTTGGATATTTTGCCTTGCAGTGATTCAAGAGTATACTGTAAGAAGGACAAGTGTACACAAGAACACATCATCTGTGTTTGCCCTCGAAATGCAAAGGTGCCACTTGAAGAAAGAGCATACCTTCGTGATCAGCGATCCAAAACAGGTCCTAAGGGTGCATACCAGCTGTCTTTAGTGGACACAGCTGCTGCCAAAAGAGACAGGAAGGCCAAACAAGGACAGCAACATGTACTACCTCAGGAGGAAGTTGAGCTAGTAGGATCTTTCATACAGCCTACAGAGTTGCTTGGACTTACAGCAGTTCATCTGGTGGCGAGGTTAGTTTCCTATTATTTATATTAATTATATATAATTATTTATAAATAAATAAAATAAAATAAATAAATAAATAAATTAAATAAATTAATAATTAAATAAATAAATAAATAAATTAAATAAATAAATAAATAAATAAAGAGAAAACGCATTAATATTTCCCATTTATTTTCAGGAAGGAGAAGATGAATGGCAGCCTAGGAAGAGGCCTTCAGGAGACTACAGCCTTTTAAAGTTTCCCAGATATGCTATGGAACTTGTCAGAGGTGAATATTCATCAAATCTGGGCGAATCTGGGCGCAGCTCTTGGGAATGCCTTGCTCCATGACATCAAATACCTACTGAGACCTGAAGTTGACATCAATCACATAATGATTGACAAGTGCAAATTAGACAGGGCCAAAGCCCAATTTAGGGTAGTTAGTGAGGGTGTGGAACCAGAGAAAAAGACACAGCTCATTTGTGTTGGTGTGGATGGGAAGGTTGACGAGAATACCATGACTTACAAAGAAATAGAGAGACCTGAAGGGGAAACTGTTCTCAGAAAGTGTGTTGACGCAGAACATCACCTCACCTTCACCTATGAAGATGGAAAATCTCCTGGCGCCTACTTGACCCACAGAACAATTCCTGTTATAGGCGCCACTGGTGAGGTCCTTGCTCAGGAGACATTCAGTGTTCTTGAAGAATATAATAGCCTTGAGAGTATCCGAGCCATTCTTCTTGATAATACCGCAACCAACACTGGCTGGAAGAGTGGTTTAGTGGTAAAATTTGAAGAAACTCTTGGGAGGAAACTGCACACTATTGGTTGCGCACTGCATCAGAATGAACTCCCACTAAAACTCTTTTCAAAAAAATGGATGGAGTGACAACTGGCCCAAGAAGTTTCAGCGGGCCCCTTGGGCAAAGGTGCGCAGAAGATATCCAGGATGAACCTCCGGTACAGTTTGAAGCTGTGGAAACTCCAATCATTGAAGGGTACATTCCAGAGGAAGTACTGAAAGATCTCAGTCATGGTCAAAGGCTTCTGTGTGAGTATTGCAGAGGGATCGGATCAGGAAGAGTAGATGACAGATGGGGTGCTTGGAAGATTGGTCCACTTAACCATGCAAGATGGCTAACTCTTGCCATACGACTTCTTTGTTTGTACACAAGAGACAACAGACCAAACCTGAATTTGAAAAAGTTGGTCCATTACATTGTTCGAGTTTATGCTCCTGCATGGTTTGAGATAAAGGCACCTCTAAGCTGCATGATTCTCCTCGCATCCTCTTCTCTGCTATCAGCCGACTGAGGCTGATTCCATTTGATGATGTGAAACGCATTGTAAAGCAGAACATTCAGGGTAATGTTTTCTGCCTCCGACCTGAGAACATCCTCTATGCCATGGTGAAAGATGATGAAGACAGAATCAGGAATCTTGGGCTTAAGACTATACTCACTCTCAGACACAGGTAAATTTTGCGCTTCTTGTAATTATTATTTTTTTTTTTTTGCCAAAGCTGAGTTATTCTCCAAAAAATATGGAAAAATATTATAATTGTCACTTTAAGTGGGTAATTTGTTTGTATTATTGAAACGGCAATATTTGAGTACTATTTTTCATTATATTTATATTTATATTTTCATTTATATTTTCATTTTCATTTTTCATTTATAGAATGGAGAGCAACCAGGAAGCAGGGAAGAAAATTTCCCAGGTGAATTGGAATGCAAATCACTGGCATGAGCTCATCGACCTCACTGACCCTGATTTTCATGGAACCACCTACCACACAGCACCTATCTGATGAAGAAATCCAGTCATCATGGACACTAACACTAAGCCAGACATTCCAGACTTGCCTTCTCACTCTCAGAGTGTTGAGAGGAGTGTGAAATTAGTGACAGAGGCTTCCTATACTGTGTACGGGTTCGAAACTCGTCACAGATGTATCCTTACTAAAGTACTGAACATGAAGATGCGTCCTGCATTTATGTCAGGACATTATTCTCAATCTTATGATGATTTATATTAATAGTTTTTCTTTTTACATGAGAACGTGATTTTTTGGGATTTATCACCTTTTGAAAGTATTTTTTCAAGTTTTGTAGCCAAAATTTGTGAATAAATTAGCAAAAATGCATGTTTTTTCAACGAAATTTTATCATTTTACACTTAAAACACATGATATACATTAGACATTGTCTCCTCTTGGGATAGAAAATGATACTGAGTTGCTACATCTATAATTGGTTAACATTATGTCTTCAAAAATGACGAGTTTACCTATCGCGTATGATGAAAATTGGGTCAAAAACCATAACCAACTTTAATTGTAAATCCGCAAGCAGGCCCTTATCCGTTTGCTATATATATATATATATATATATACAGGGTGTTTGAAAACTTTCTGTACAAATTGTAATGGGGGATAGGCAACACCAAGACAAACCCTTTTCGTCTATAACTGTATGTCCGCTGACGTCACCATTCGGTGCGAGAGGGCGCCGCTGCAATTGGCTAAAAGGTGAAGTGGGCTAGACTCGCGCTTGCCGCGGGCATTCTTAAATCGGACGTAGTACGCGTAACATGGAGCGCTTCACGACTGCTGAGATGGCTGACATGCATATGGTGTATGGGGCTGCCAATGGAAACGGAAGAGCTGCTGTGAGGTTGTACCGACAGCGCTTCCCAAACAGACGTGTGCCAAACCACCAAACGTTTGCGCATTTACATCGGCGACTGCGAGAAACTGGAACATTCCATGCAAACATGCATGACACTGGTCCGGAGAGAAACGTGCGCACTCCTGACATGGAAGAAGAAATCCTACGGCGATCTGAGGACAATCCAAGCGCAAGCACGCGAGGTGTTGCACGTATCCTCGGTGTGAACCACGACCTGGTCTGGAGAGTGTTGCACGAGCAGCAGTTACATCCGTTTCATCATCAGAGACTCCAGGCATTACAACCTCGGGATTACCCTCTTCGTGTGGAATTCGCACGCTGGTTTCCGCAGCAGACAGCGGTGCAGCCTAATTTTCCGGCTTATGTGCTGTTCTCAGATGAGGCCTGTTTCACACGTGAGGATGTGTTTAACATGCACAATTCTCACGTGTGGGCGCACGCAAATCCACATGCTACACGGGTGCATGCTCATCAAGAACGGTTCGCCGTCAATGTTTGGGCGGGTATCGTCCATGGCAAGTTGATTGGGCCGTACCTGCTGCCTGCCGACTCGACGGGCGGGTTTATCGGATATTTCTTGAAGAAACGTGGCCGGAACTGCTGGAAGATGTTCCCGTGGCTATTCGTAGACGAATGTGGTTTCAACACGACGGGGCCCCAGCACACTCCAGCAACGATGTTCGGGATTATCTGAACGCCACTTTTGGGGCCGATGGATAGGCCGGGGTGGGCCCGTAGCCTGGCCACCGAGATCGCCCTATTAACATGCCTCGATTTCTTCCTGTGGGGACACATGAAGAACCTCGTGTACGAGACTCCCATTTACTCAGAAGAAGACCTCGTAGCAAGAATCGCTGTCGCCGCTGGAACTGTTCCCGAAATGCCGGGAATCTTTCGACGTGTACGTCGGTCAATGCTTCGACGTTGCCGGGCATGCATTGATGCTACCGGTCGCAACATTCAGCACCTTCTTTAAATAAACATGCCTTCTTTAAATAAACATGTTACGCGTACTACGTCCGAGTCTACGCGCGAGTCTAGCCTACTTCACCTTTTAGCCAATTGCAGCGGCGCCCTCTCGCGCCGAATGGTGACGTCAGCGGACATACACTTATAGACGAAAAGGGTTTGTCTTGGTGTTGCCTATCCCCCATTACAATTTGTACAGAAAGTTTTCAAACACCCTGTATATATACATTTAAACTGCAAACACGCAGTATAATTAACGTAAAGAACGACGCTTGTATAGGAGAATATTCTACGCAAGATGAGAGCGAGAGAACGAAACAAATGAAAAAATGAGGAATTACGGCATTTGATTGAGTGAGGCCCGTGGTGTAATGGTTATCATATCTGACAGGCAATCGGAAGATCCCGGGTTCGATTCCCGGGTGGTTACCTCATTTTTTCATTTGTTTCGTTCTCTCGCTCTCATCTTGCGCGGAATATTCTCCTATACAAGCGTCGTTCTTTACGTTAATTATACTGCGTGTTTGCAGTTTAAATGTATATAATGTACGGCATGCGGGAGGTGCCCCCTTGGGGCATTGGTTTCTGCGCGTATGTAGAGGAATTACGGCATTTGATTGAGTGAGGCCCGTGATGTAATGGTTATCATATCTGACCGGCAATCGGAAGATCCCGGGTTCGATTCCCGGGTGGTTACCTCATTTTTTCATTTGTTTCGTTCTCTCGCTCTCATCTTGCGCGAAATATTCTCCTATACAAGCGTCGTTCTTTACGTTAATTATACTGCGTGTTTGCAGTTTAAATGTATATAATGTACGGCATGCGGGAGGTGCCCCCTTGGGGCATTGGTTTCTGCGCGTATGTAGAGGAATTACGGCATTTGATTGAGTGAGGCCCGTGATGTAATGGTTATCATATCTGACCGGCAATCGGAAGATCCCGGGTTCGATTCCCGGGTGGTTACCTCATTTTTTCATTTGTTTCGTTCTCTCGCTCTCATCTTGCGCGGAATATTCTCCTATACAAGCGTCGTTTTTTACGATATATATATTATATATATATATATATATATATATGTAGCGGATCGACAAGAAATAGACCAACAAATCGACAGACATACTTTCTTTCCACGCTACCATAAAACAGTTTGGAACACACGTGGGCAATCAAACAATGGAAAGTCTGTGTCTTCCCAAGAAAGGCGCGAATGAAGCCTTTGTAAACTAAAGGACACGCGGACCAAGCGTCTTAAGAATGAAGTCTACGTCACAGGCCTACGGTATAAAAGGAGTTTCCACTTTATACTCATTCTCACTCACTCTCACTCACACTCGGACGCACGTCATCACGTGAGCAGCGCGTCCACCAACCGCTTTCCGGCCCCCTGGCCGAGGGGCCGTGGCCGCTACTTTCTTCAGGGCCTACAATTTGTCTTCACGTAAGATCTAAAGACCACCTGCAGAAGCAATCCAACGAGGCCCAACCGGAATCACTTCGGGCCTGCGGTTTGCCGGGTCGGCCTTCAAGTTTCTCTACATTCCTCGAGATTATTCAGCACCACAGGCTGATCATAAGGCCAGCCTGCACCTCGAGAGGTAACATCACCTCAGGCCTCCACGAAGCCTACATCCATCATCTCAAGAGGCTTAATGGACAACGACAACCAGAATCTGCGTAATAGGTTCGTCATCAACCCGCTTTCAACAAAGTTTACGTCACCATAAGCTAAGTACCCCCTATTCTAAGTACTCTTGAAGCCTACATTAGCCTACCACCGAACGGTAGGCTATACTCCCAAATTGTGTATTTACGCGTTCCAACTGACTCTCGTGAAAGAACGCAGTAGGCCTATCATCCAATTCAAGTGTCATTTCAATACCGTTAGTCCGCGTATCATCCGTCATTATGTTCAGTTCACATTTACGTGTTAACCAAATGTTCTTTTGACGTAATCATTTAACATCACATAATGATCTTCTATATAAAATGATATTTGCGTATTTGTCAAGCATTTCAATTCATTATTATTAGGCCACATCAATTATTCTATGTGCATCCATGCAATCATTTAGCCTACTTAATCAGTGTCAAGTATTCCATTCAATGTACCAAACGCACGTGCATTCTTTATATCAGTTACTAGGCCTATTCAATGTTACATGTCGCATGCCATTTACATACCATCGATGAGTATTACATTATTTATTACGTGTCAATTAAGCTATTAACATTTCATCTTATTAGCTAAGCCTATGCCATAAGCATAACGTAAAACTACCAATTAATTACTGTCAATTCTTTGTTATATCACAGTGAATAAAATAACGGATTTATTTTCATAATAAACTACAAAAGTAAGGTGTCTTTCATAACCTTAATATTAATTTGCTTGAGCGTAAATCAAGCTGGTGACCCTCGCTGCCATTTCGGTCACTTCCAATAGTATGGTGGATCTAATCAAATAACCATTCATTCCAATCGGTGATATTGTATTACATCATAAATTATTAACCCAGCCTATCATTATAAAGCAATCAGTCATTGCCTAAATCAATCGTTGCATACAATTAAATCATTATCACCTTAAACGGCTAAAACTAGCTCCACTATAAATTGGTGTAACCCCGGAGTGACTCGATCTTATTTTACGTTATTTATTCACAGCGATCCTTGTGCTTAGCTATTATTGACCATTTCATTTTTTTGCAGCCACATTAAATAATTTCTATGTAAATGTAAATCTGGGCGCAGCTCTTGGGAATGCCTTGCTCCATGACATCAAATACCTACTGAGACCTGAAGTTGACATCAATCACATAATGATTGACAAGTGCAAATTAGACAGGGCCAAAGCCCAATTTAGGGTAGTTAGTGAGGGTGTGGAACCAGAGAAAAAGACACAGCTCATTTGTGTTGGTGTGGATGGGAAGGTTGACGAGAATACCATGACTTACAAAGAAATAGAGAGACCTGAAGGGGAAAACTGTTCTCAGAAAGTGTGTTGACGCAGAACATCACCTCACCTTCACCTATGAAGATGGAAAATCTCCTGGCGCCTACTTGACCCACAGAACAATTCCTGTATAGGCGCCACTGGTGAGGTCCTTGCTCAGGAGACATTCAGTGTTCTTGAAGAATATAATAGCCTTGAGAGTATCCGAGCCATTCTTCTTGATAATACCGCAACCAACACTGGCTGGAAGAGTGGTTTAGTGGTAAAATTTGAAGAAAAACTCTTGGGAGGAAACTGCACACTATTTGGTTGCGCACTGCATCAGAATGAACTCCCACTAAAAGCTCTTTTCAAAAAAATGGATGGAGTGACAACTGGCCCAAGAAGTTTCAGCGGGCCCCTTGGGCAAAGGTGCGCAGAAGATATCCAGGATGAACCTCCGGTACAGTTTGAAGCTGTGGAAACTCCAATCATTGAAGGGTACATTCCAGAGGAAGTACTGAAAGATCTCAGTCATGGTCAAAGGCTTCTGTGTGAGTATTGCAGAGGGATCGGATCAGGAAGAGTAGATGACAGATGGGGTGCTTGGAAGATTGGTCCACTTAACCATGCAAGATGGCTAACTCTTGCCATACGACTTCTTTTTGTACACAAGAGACAAACAGACCAAACCTGAATTTGAAAAAGTTGGTCCATTACATTGTTCGAGTTTATGCTCCTGCATGGTTTGAGATAAAGGCACCTCTAAGCTGCATGATTCTCCTCGCATCCTCTTCTCTGCTATCAGCCGACTGAGGCTGATTCCATTTGATGATGTGAAACGCATTGTAAAGCAGAACATTCAGGGTAATGTTTTCTGCCTCCGACCTGAGAACATCCTCTATGCCATGGTGAAAGATGATGAAGACAGAATCAGGAATCTTGGGCTTAAGACTATACTCACTCTCAGACACAGGTAAATTTTGCGCTTCTTGTAATTATTATTTTTTTTTTTTTTTGCCAAAGCTGAGTTATTCTCCAAAAAATATGGAAAAATATTATAATTGTCACTTTAAGTGGGTAATTTGTTTGTATTATTGAAACGGCAATATTTGAGTACTATTTTTCATTCATATTTATATTTATATTTTCATTTATATTTTCATTTTCATTTTTCATTTATAGAATGGAGAGCAACCAGGAAGCAGGGAAGAAAATTTCCCAGGTGAATTGGAATGCAAATCACTGGCATGAGCTCATCGACCTCACTGACCCTGATTTTCATGGAACCACCTACCACACAGCACCTATCTGATGAAGAAATCCAGTCATACATGGACACTAACACTAAGCCAGACATTCCAGACTTGCCTTCTCACTCTCAGAGTGTTGAGAGGAGTGTGAAATTAGTGACAGAGGCTTCCTATACTGTGTACGGGTTCGAAACTCGTCACAGATGTATCCTTACTAAAGTACTGAACATGAAGATGCGTCCTGCATTTATGTCAGGACATTATTCTCAATCTTATGATGATTTATATTAATAGTTTTTCTTTTTACATGAGAACGTGATTTTTTGGGATTTATCACCTTTTGAAAGTATTTTTTCAAGTTTTGTAGCCAAAATTTGTGAATAAATTAGCAAAAATGCATGTTTTTTCAACGAAATTTTATCATTTTACACTTAAAACACATGATAACATTAGACATTGTCTCCTCTTGGGATAGAAAATGATACTGAGTTGCTACATCTATAATTGGTTAACATTATGTCTTCAAAAATGACGAGTTTACCTATCGCGTATGATGAAAATTGGGTCAAAAACCATAACCAACTTTAATTGTAAATCCGCAAGCAGGCCCTTATCCGTTTGCTATATATATATATATATATATACAGGGTGTTTGAAAACTTTCTGTACAAATTGTAATGGGGGATAGGCAACACCAAGACAAACCCTTTTCGTCTATAACTGTATGTCCGCTGACGTCACCATTCGGTGCGAGAGGGCGCCGCTGCAATTGGCTAAAAGGTGAAGTGGGCTAGACTCGCGCTTGCCGCGGGCATTCTTAAATCGGACGTAGTACGCGTAACATGGAGCGCTTCACGACTGCTGAGATGGCTGACATGCATATGGTGTATGGGGCTGCCAATGGAAACGGAAGAGCTGCTGTGAGGTTGTACCGACAGCGCTTCCCAAACAGACGTGTGCCAAACCACCAAACGTTTGCGCATTTACATCGGCGACTGCGAGAAACTGGAACATTCCATGCAAACATGCATGACACTGGTCCGGAGAGAAACGTGCGCACTCCTGACATGGAAGAAGAAATCCTACGGCGATCTGAGGACAATCCAAGCGCAAGCACGCGAGGTGTTGCACGTATCCTCGGTGTGACCACGACCTGGTCTGGAGAGTGTTGCACGAGCAGCAGTTACATCCGTTTCATCATCAGAGACTCCAGGCATTACAACCTCGGGATTACCCTCTTCGTGTGGAATTCGCACGCTGGTTTCCGCAGCAGACAGCGGTGCAGCCTAATTTTCCGGCTTATGTGCTGTTCTCAGATGAGGCCTGTTTCACACGTGAGGATGTGTTTAACATGCACAATTCTCACGTGTGGGCGCACGCAAATCCACATGCTACACGGGTGCATGCTCATCAAGAACGGTTCGCCGTCAATGTTTGGGCGGGTATCGTCCATGGCAAGTTGATTGGGCCGTACCTGCTGCCTGCCCGACTCGACGGGCGGGTTTATCGGATATTTCTTGAAGAAACGTGGCCGGAACTGCTGGAAGATGTTCCCGTGGCTATTCGTAGACGAATGTGGTTTCAACACGACGGGGCCCCAGCACACTCCAGCAACGATGTTCGGGATTATCTGAACGCCACTTTTGGGGCCGATGGATAGGCCGGGGTGGGCCCGTAGCCTGGCCACCGAGATCGCCCTATTTAACATGCCTCGATTTCTTCCTGTGGGGACACATGAAGAACCTCGTGTACGAGACTCCCATTTACTCAGAAGAAGACCTCGTAGCAAGAATCGCTGTCGCCGCTGGAACTGTTCCCGAAATGCCGGGAATCTTTCGACGTGTACGTCGGTCAATGCTTCGACGTTGCCGGGCATGCATTGATGCTACCGGTCGCAACATTCAGCACCTTCTTTAAATAAACATGCCTTCTTTAAATAAACATGTTACGCGTACTACGTCCGAGTCTACGCGCGAGTCTAGCCTACTTCACCTTTTAGCCAATTGCAGCGGCGCCCTCTCGCGCCGAATGGTGACGTCAGCGGACATACACTTATAGACGAAAAGGGTTTGTCTTGGTGTTGCCTATCCCCCATTACAATTTGTACAGAAAGTTTTCAAACACCCTGTATATATACATTTAAACTGCAAACACGCAGTATAATTAACGTAAAGAACGACGCTTGTATAGGAGAATATTCTACGCAAGATGAGAGCGAGAGAACGAAACAAATGAAAAAATGAGGAATTACGGCATTTGATTGAGTGAGGCCCGTGGTGTAATGGTTATCATATCTGACAGGCAATCGGAAGATCCCGGGTTCGATTCCCGGGTGGTTACCTCATTTTTTCATTTGTTTCGTTCTCTCGCTCTCATCTTGCGCGGAATATTCTCCTATACAAGCGTCGTTCTTTACGTTAATTATACTGCGTGTTTGCAGTTTAAATGTATATAATGTACGGCATGCGGGAGGTGCCCCCTTGGGGCATTGGTTTCTGCGCGTATGTAGAGGAATTACGGCATTTGATTGAGTGAGGCCCGTGATGTAATGGTTATCATATCTGACCGGCAATCGGAAGATCCCGGGTTCGATTCCCGGGTGGTTACCTCATTTTTTCATTTGTTTCGTTCTCTCGCTCTCATCTTGCGCGAAATATTCTCCTATACAAGCGTCGTTCTCTTACGTTAATTATACTGCGTGTTTGCAGTTTAAATGTATATAATGTACGGCATGCGGGAGGTGCCCCCTTGGGGCATTGGTTTCTGCGCGTATGTAGAGGAATTACGGCATTTGATTGAGTGAGGCCCGTGATGTAATGGTTATCATATCTGACCGGCAATCGGAAGATCCCGGGTTCGATTCCCGGGTGGTTACCTCATTTTTTCATTTGTTTCGTTCTCTCGCTCTCATCTTGCGCGGAATATTCTCCTATACAAGCGTCGTTTTTTACGATATATATATTATATATATATATATATATATATATATGTAGCGGATCGACAAGAAATAGACCAACAAATCGACAGACATACTTTCTTTCCACGCTACCATAAAACAGTTTGGAACACACGTGGGCAATCAAACAATGGAAAGTCTGTTCTTCCCAAGAAAGGCGCGAATGAAGCCTTTGTAAACTAAAGGACACGCGGACCAAGCGTCTTAAGAATGAAGTCTACGTCACAGGCCTACGGTATAAAAGGAGCTTCCACTTTATTCTCACTCACTCTCACTCACACTCGACGCACGTCATCACGTGAGCAGCGCGTCCACCAACCGCTTTCCGGCCCCCTGGCCGAGGGGCCGTGGCCGCTACTTTCTTCAGGGCCTACAATTTGTCTTCACGTAAGATCTAAAGACCACCTGCAGAAGCAATCCAACGAGGCCCAACCGGAATCACTTCGGGCCTGCGGTTTGCCGGGTCGGCCTTCAAGTTTCTCACGTTCCTCGAGATTATTCAGCACCACAGGCCTGATCAAGGCCAGCCTGCACCTCGAGAAGTAACATCACCTCAGGCCTCCACGAAGCCTACATCCATCATCTCAAGAGGCTTAACGAACAACGACAGCTCGAATCTGCGTAATAGGTTCGTCTTCAGCCCGTCTTCAAGTTTTTACGCCCTAAGCTAAGTACATCATATTCGTAAGTACTCTTGAACCTACATTAGCCTACCGCCGAACGGTAGGCTATACTCCCAAAGTGTATTTACGCGTCCACTGACTCGTGAAAGAACGCAGTAGGCCTATCATCCAATTCAAGTGTCATTCAATACCGTTATTCCGCGTATCATCCGTCATTATGTTCAGTCATATTTGTGTTAATAAATGTTCTCTTGACGTAATCATTTAACATCACATAATGTCTTCTATATAAATGATAGTATTTGTCAAGCATTTCAATCCATTATTATTAGGCCACATCAATTATTCTATGTGCATCCATGCAATCATTTAGCCTACTTAATCAGTGTCAGTTTTCCATTCAATGTACCAAACGCACGTGCATTCTTTATATCATTAACTAGGCCTATTCAATGTTACATGTCGCATGCCATTTACATACCATCGATGAGTATTACATTATTTATTACGTGTCAATTAAGCTATTAACATTTCATCTTATTAGCTAAGCCTATGCCATAAGCATAACGTAAAACTACCAATTAATTACTGTCAATTCTTTGTTATATCACAGTGAATAAAATAACGGATTTATTTTCATAATAAACTACAAAAGTAAGGTGTCTTTCATAACCTTAATATTAATTTGCTTGGCGTAAATCAAGCTGGTGACCTCGCTGCCATTTCGGTCACTTCCAATAGTATGGTGGATCTAATCAAATAACCATTCATTCCAATCGGTGATTGTATTACATCATAAATTATTAACCCAGCCTATCATTATAAAGCAATCAGTCATTGCCTAAATCAATCGTTGCATACAATTAAATCATTATCACCTTAAACGGCTAAAACTAGCTCCACTATAAATTGGTGTAACCCCGGAGTGACTCGATCTTATTTTACGTTATTTATTCACAGCGATCCTTGTGCTTAGCTATTATTGACCATTTCATTTTTTTGCAGCCACATTAAATAATTTCTATGTAAATACGGTATTCATAAATTCAATGTGATTTTCTGCAGCCATATCAAATTTCTATGTACGTACGGTTTCATAAATTCAGTGAAATTATCTAGGCCTACTTGCAAACAGTGATATTCGTTCCGCGCGGTACTTTAATGCCTTACTGTCTCGCGGTCATGTGCCGTCGCACAATCACCGCAACTTTCAAATTCCCGAGTGCGTCCCCCTGAGTCGAGTCTCACTGCCTCCTGACGGCAGGGGCGCGGCGACCCCTTGGAGAAGCCACCACTGGCATTGGGTCCTGCTCCGCCGTCAACGGATCGTGGAGGGACTCACGAAATCACCACCTAACGCCTCAGGACAACACTCACCCCCCACCCCCCCAGCGCTGCAGTCAGTCCCAAATTCGTTTCAAACGGCGCATTCTTTCGTCACCACCTCGTCCAAAATATTCAACGGTCCCGTCTCGGCCGTTGTACGGTAAATCATTTGGCGATAAATCTGGTGACGCGCCTCATTGATCAGCGAATTTTTTTCCGTAAGCACGACGGGTTTTCCCTTCCCCATTCCCTACGGGAAGGCCTAAAAAGAAAGCATTCTTCAATCAACGAGCAGAGCGCACACATGCATCCACGCAACAAGCAAACTGCAAAACAGACACTTCAGGCACAGGGTTGGCGATCCCCTGCCTTCATCAACTGTCTCTTTGCATCATTCCGTGGATTACTTCCTGCTGCTCGTGGACTCGAACGACGTTTCTTTTTCTCCCTTCGGCAGGAGCGACCTCGACGACAACACCACACGACGAGTTACGGGCACAGCATTCGAACTCAGACAGTTCCCCGGCCCCTCTCGTTTCCTTCGTCCACTCTTCATTGCTCCACATTCCTGCCGAAGTCCAACCCCTGCGGCAGGAGCGACCTCAACGAGAACACCACGCGACGAGTTACGGGCACAGCATTCGACCACCAACACAGTCCCCCCGCCCCTCTCGTTTCCTCCGTTCGCTCCTCACTGTCCCCCATTCCTGCCGTACCCCAACCCCACCCCCCTGCGGAACCCCCACCCCATACACCAGCGTTTCCTCTTCCGAGCATCTGACGACCCTTCATTCCTTCCTGCGTCAGGAATTCCACGATATACCAGGCCAAGCGTCAAATCTCGGAGTGGCCTCATCAGGTCTCCCAACAGAATGGTATTTCTTCTCAGTATCGTTCCTTCGTCTCTGAGAGGGAACTACTTGTAGCGGATCGACAAGAAATAGACCAACAAATCGACAGACATACTTTCTTTCCACGCTACCATAAAACAGTTTGGAACACACGTGGGCAATCAAACAATGGAAAGTCTGTTCTTCCCAAGAAAGGCGCGAATGAAGCCTTTGTAAACTAAAGACACGCGGACAAGCGTCTTAAGAATGAAGTCTACGTCACAGGCCTACGGTATAAAAGGAGCTTCCACTTTATACTCATTCTCACACTCTCACTCACACTCGGACGCACGTCATCACGTGAGCAGCGCGTCCACCAACCGCTTTCCGGCCCCCTGGCCGAGGGGCCGTGGCCGCTACTTTCTTCAGGGCCTACAATTTGTCTTCACGTAAGATCTAAAGACCACCTGCAGAAGCAATCCAACGAGGCCCAACCGGAATCACTTCGGGCCTGCGGTTTGCCGGGTCGGCCTTCAAGTTTCTCTACATTCCTCGAGATATTCAGCACCACAGGCCTGATCACAAGGCCAGCCTGCACCTCGAGAAGTAACATCACCTCAGGCCTCCACGAAGCCTACATCCATCATCTCAAGAGGCTTAACGACAACGACAGCTCGAATCTGCGTAATAGGTTCGTCTTCAGCCCGTCTTCAAGTTTTTACGCCCTAAGCTAAGTACATCATATTCGTAAGTACTCTTGAACCTACATTAGCCTACCGCCGAACGGTAGGCTATACTCCCAAAGTGTGTATACGCGTCCACTGACTCT
Organism: Bathynomus jamesi; assembly: GCA_023014485.1. Classification (NCBI taxonomy): domain Eukaryota; kingdom Metazoa; phylum Arthropoda; class Malacostraca; order Isopoda; family Cirolanidae; genus Bathynomus; species Bathynomus jamesi. Next base: position 168,972 of record JAJOZX010000432.1, read on the forward strand.
CGTGAAAGAACGCAGTAGGCCTATCATCCAATTCAAGTGTCATTCAATACCGTTATTCCGCGTATCATCCGTCATTATGTTCAAGTCATATTGTGTGTTAAAAATGTTCTCTTGACGTAATCATTTAACATCACATAATGTCTTTATATAAATGATATTTGTGCAAGCATTTCAATCCATTATTATTAGGCCACATCAATTATTCTATGTGCATCCATGCAATCATTTAGCCTACTTAATCAGTGTCAGTTTCCATTCAATGTACCAAACGCACGTGCATTCTTTATATCATTACTAGGCCTATTCAATGTTACATGTCGCATGCCATTTACATACCATCGATGAGTATTACATTATTTATTACGTGTCAATTAAGCTATTAACATTTCATCTTATTAGCTAAGCCTATGCCATAAGCATAACGTAAAACTACCAATTAATTACTGTCAATTCTTTGTTATATCACAGTGAATAAAATAACGGATTTATTTTCATAATAAACTACAAAAGTAAGGTGTCTTTCATAACCTTAATATTAATTTGCTTGAGCGTAAATCAAGCTGGTGACCTCGCTGCCATTTCGGTCACTTCCAATAGTATGGTGGATCTAATCAAATAACCATTCATTCCAATCGGTGATATTGTATTACATCATAAATTATTAACCCAGCCTATCATTATAAAGCAATCAGTCATTGCCTAAATCAATCGTTGCATACAATTAAATCATTATCACCTTAAACGGCTAAAACTAGCTCCACTATATATATTATATGATGCAAATCCACAAGGAAAAAGAAAAATTTTCCAAGGCCTTTCGTGTATTCAGAAGTACACCTCGTCAGGGAATGAAGGAAGAAGGCGAGATGACAAAAATATATACAACGGGACAGAAAAACAAAAAGATTAGCACATGATTGACAAGAGTTGATTAGAGGCAAAAGGTATTTTAACAGGATATTGTCAATTTTACACATTCCCGCACTGTTATTAAAATTACTTTTAAAATGGATAAATGCACATTCTAGAATATACGTTTCAGTTATATCTCTGCTTTGAACAGGCACTTTAAAACTGTCCCACTTGATGGTATGATGGTAAATACAACTAACATGTAATTAATATGCAATTAATATGCAATCATTGTTCGCTTGTAATTCAATGCCTTACAACCTTACATTATCGCTTGTTAAAAATTTTTCATGTTTTGACAAATTTTTCCTTATTAAGAAAGCAACACCACCAAAAGGCCTACCGTACATTAATTCATCTGACAAGTCTACTGCTGATGACGCATGGTACACAAAGTCATCATGGATGGTAGAGAGGAATTTTAGCTCTTGCTTAGGTAGCCAGTGCTCCTGCAGGAGTATCAAATCTGCACTGTCGCAGATTTTATGAACATCTGCAGTTGAATTCCTCACTGACCTTACGCTATATGAGACTATTTTCAAGAAGTTATCCGCCATGACTGATAAAAAATTTATTATTAGTAAAATTATTATTATTATACACAGTACAACTTTCAGGCATTACAGTTAGGAGGCCTATTATTATTATTATTATTATTATTTTGCCTTTTATCAAATCTCCTGGAAAAGTGAATAAACTCCTTAACAATAATACCGTTTGGCCATTGACTCATATTATACGAGTTGAAATGCGCATTTACACCTTCAATTATTACTTTAAATGAGTTATAATACGGAGATTTCGTGTTTAATTTATTAACTATCAATATACTGTGTTCACCAATGACTTCTTCCATCATGTGTCGAATATCGCTTGCCTCGTTCGAGAGCTGAATTCGCGACACAAAGAGGGTGAGATTCCCCATCGGTGGCCTCGCCGCCGAGACCGGTTGGGGAAACCTTCGGGAAGGGCGCCTGTTAACAGTGACCCACCCGTGCTCCTCCCTCGATCTCCCTGAGGCAGGGTTCGCCTGCCTGGGGGATGGGTGGCACAACCTTTGGGGGATAGGAGGCCCCTCCCTTACTCTGTGGCTTGGTGAGGGTCTGTTAGCGGTGTTTATAACCCGACGGCCGCGCGTGCCCCTCTTTCTTCGGTGGGAGGGGGGGGGAACTGCCCACCGAGCGAGGCGTAATCGAACGCAGGGAAGAGGGCAATGATGCCTCGTCTCTTGGCATTGGACTGTCCCTGTTCCTCATTGTGAAATCGGGAGCAGGGGTCCTTTCCTGACCGGGAGGTGGGTTGACCGCTTCCCTGCATGCTGCGTTTCCACCACACTTTCAGGGTGGGAGTTGGAGGCGAGGATTTCGTTTCCCTCGCTGCATATATATATATATATATATATATATATATGTATATAGTGACCTCTGAAGTGGCAGAGACGTTCAAATACCTTAGCAATGTTCCATCAACACAAATACGACCAAGATAACGTCACACAAGCACGACATAGATGACGTCACAGCGCGGGAATAAGTCAAGGCATCACACTTCAACTTCGTTAAAAGGACGTCTGGACGCGGATTAATTTCTCTCTTCGAACACCAGCTCCAGTGACCCCAGAGCTACCACCATGTAAACATCTTTTGTGCAGGCCCCATTTGGGCCTGGTGTCATTCACCTAACTTTATATAAAGACTAATCATTACCTCGCGCTTTATTAATATCACGTCATTATTATGTTGAAATCATAATTCAAGTGTACACATTATTGCGACTGTAAACAATCGACATATTTTGTATCATTCATAACTCATTTGTTTTGTTTAATAAAGGAAGCAAACTCATTCTATCAATCAACCTAATTAATAACTTAATAACTTTATTTGATCTGCAAAGATCTGGTGACCTCGGCCTGAGCATTTATCATTAACAATTAATAATTACACTGGCCAACAAAATGAAACTTTATTTTCTCATCACAAACATGATCACACTTTTCTTAATGCATTTTTCGCGCTGATTCCGAATCTGGTTTTATGTTTTTTCTAGCACGTATAGTTATATAGATACACTGGTTTTGATATTTTTAAGTTTTTGATATTGCTATAAGAAAATTTATGGATGTATAGATCACACTTAGGAATGCTAAACAACAAATACATCATATACCTTATTCAATGTACTTATAAATAAAGAATATATACATTATTTTATTAAAAGCGCTGTGAGTGTGATTTCCTTTTGTAAATTTGGCCTAGATTGTCACGATACAGCATCCAACAATGGTCCGCCATCATGCTTTCATTCCAATATCCTTGGTAGCGCTTCTCCATCATCTGAATATCTTGATGGAAGCGCTCTCATTGCTCGTCACTCACTGCACCAAGGTTTTCAGGAAAGAAATCTAAGTGGGAATGCAGGAAGTGAATTTTTAACGACATTCGACACTCCATTTCTTTGAAGGCATCAAGGAGGTTCTTGACTCCATCCTTATACGCAGGTGACTTATTGCTTCCAAGAAAGTTTTCACATATCCATTTGAACGCCAGCCAAGCCTTCAATTCCAGCGGACTTAGGACTTTTTCAAATTCAGTGTCATTCAAACCTCCCTTATTTGTGGCCCAACAAAAATTCCTTCCTTCAATTTTGCTGCAGTAACCTTCGGAAATTTCCTTGAAAGGTATTGGAACCCTTCAGAATTGACTTTACCCATTGCTTTAACAAAATTCTTCATTAAACCAAGTTTAATGTGAAGAGGTGGCAGATAGATCTTTTGGGGATCCACTAAAGGGACAGACTGGACATTGCTTATCCCTGGGATATATGTATACCTAAGTGGCCAGTCACTTTTGGTGTAATGTTCTATAGTGGCGCCGACTGTCCCACAGGCAAAGGAAACAACAAAATTTTGTGAATCCTGACTGCATACCCATAAGCATTCCTATAACTTTTAAATCTCCATAAACATTCCATTGATGACTGTCGTATTTGATTGCCTTAAGTAGTATATCCATATTGTCATATGTCTCTTTTAGATGGACGGAATGGGCAATGGGGATGGATGGCATTATATTACCATTATGCAAAAGAACTAGTGTTGAAAAATAATCGAAACTTTACAAATCGGTTTTTAATCGATCTGTTTTTTGAAAACCGGTTTTAACCGGTTATGACCGGAAAGTATAGTCATTTTTAAAAGCCACATGTCTGCCACAATTCAAAGGTACTGACTTTAACTCTTAACAAGCATAGCTTTTCGCCTATTTTTTGGTCAAAAGAATGCAAAAATGCAGCATAATATGTATGCATATGAATAAGAAAATGACAACTTTGACATATTTTATTTTAGCCAAAATAATACATTATTCAAACAATTTAGATTTGAAATAATTTTTTAAAATAAAACATCTATACTTAGAAAGAAATAAACTTCTTTTTGTAAAAAAATTATAATGAATAAAAATAAAATTTATCTCTATTTTGGAAAAAACTGAAATAAAATTTTTTAATAAAAAAAACTTTACCTAGAAAACAGAAAATTGACTCTTCGTGTAAGAAAAATATATAAATTAATTTAGATTTTATCCCTATTTTGGAAATGACATCTTAAGAAACAAAGGGCATTAAGGGTCTTATACTGCGAATAGGGCTTTAGTCGACTGACTCTACACTACAGCCTACATGATGAGACAAACTGAAGATCGAGTTGCCAGATAGGCAAAAATTATAATAAAGAGCAGTTGCCAGTTTGTCACAATTTAGCTTAATAGGTAATGTATTCGAAGTTATTTTTTGTGCGCTGTAGCGCGTAGCTGCACGTTCGCGCAAGTTTGAGGCAAATAAAAATCAATCGTTAAAACCGGTTTTCTTCTTTCGGTTTTCGATTTTTAGGGGAATTTTACAAACCGGTTGAAAACCGGTTTTTACAAGCCGGTTTTCAACACTAAAAAGAACTGCTTTCAGGCTTCTCTGCGACGAATCAATAAAGAGGCGCCACTCAGATGCCACATACGTCTGAGATATGGCTGTAAATAGTCCATTGTGGCATGGCAATAACAGAGAGGACCGTCTACTGAAAAGAATGCTGTTAATTCAAAATTCCGCTTTCGGTAGTAACTAATACGAACATTGTTCTCAAGTAAATTGTTCTCCTTTAGTCTTGAGGCGAGAAGCTCTGATTTCTCTTTAGACAGCGATAAGTCTCTAACAAGATCATTCAACTGTCCTTGGGTTAACGTTTTAGGCTCTAAATGTCTACCTTACTATGGTTCTGTAGATGGTCCGGAAACGCCAGTTGCACCTTCATCACTTTCCATGTCATCTATGATAGAATCTAGCCTATCACTTGGGGGAATTGGAATGGGCAATGTTTCATCATGTTTTACTGGTCTACGTGCTGATCCAAGTTTGGATATACAATCTGGTGTTTGTTCTTGGCAGAAAACCCCATTAAGTTCACACTACAAAAATAACAGTCTTCATGATGATCTCTCGGCTCCCTCCATATCATGGGTATGGCAAATGGCATTGAAGCTTTCTTTTTGTTAAGCCAATCACGTAATCCATTTGAACAGCCAGAACAGATTTGATGTGGCGCCCATGGTTTATCTTGGTCACCTAGATGGCAACCAAAGTATAGCTTGTATATTTTCTTATGTCGGTTGTAATACTTCGTCGCTGTGTTTTAGTTGTCAACTGGCCGCATACGAAACAGAACTTGTCGGGGTCATTCTTACATTGTCGAGGCATGTTGACTGACCTGAGCAAACTATAAATTCAAAAAAATGTACACCAACTTGACACAACAAGTTCTTGGACTGGACTGATCTTTTGACACACAAAGCACGGCGTTGTTGCCTGAATCACAATGCTGCTACACGTAAAAGCTCACACCTGAAATACATAAGATGTGTAATTAAGATAATTGAAATAAATAAGATGAATAAACTAAAAAAACACAATAAAATAACACAATCAAATGTTGAAATATTAGTATTTTGCCTATTTAAAATGGTTAAATCTGTGTAGTTATATATATGCCTTCATCTTGAAAACTATACGTGCTAGAAAAAATCTGAATGCAGTTTTGGAATCAGCGTGAAAAATGCTATCCAGCCACCACAAATTTTACTCTGATGGAAAATCTTTGTTGACCAGTGTTATCAATCAATTATTATTATCATTCTTATTATAGTACCGACAGTACCACAATAAACCGGTAACTATAAAGCGGTAACTATATAATATATATATGAAAATTACTTCACGAAAGTAACACATGAATAATATTTATGATGAAAATAACCACGAAGGAAAAAGGAAAGAGAATGGTGCTCAAGCGCTTTCGTCTAATGACATCCTCAAGAACACTGAAATAAATAACAAGTTCGAGACTATACTGTATATAGGTAAAAAAAAAAAAATTGGAAGAGGAGCACGTTGCTCCTCTTGTCTAAATCCGTTCTGAACGAATTCAAACGACAGAATCAAGCGATGAAAGGTCCTGGCTAATGTTAAAATTATTTGTAAGTTGAATAATGTCAGACTCAAGAATATTTCTATTAACAATGTTGTTTGAGTGAAAACCAAATTGAAGCTTTATTCCAATCAATACAGTGGGATAACTCTGACAAATGGAAGAAAAGGGTACTGGACGATTGTCCCATTCTAACGGAATGATGCTGTTTTACACGCGTGTACAAATCCTTTCCCGTCTGTCCAGTGTAAAAGGAATCACATTGTTTACAACCAATTTTATAGATAATGCCTGAATCTTTCGGTGGCAACTGGGCGACAGGACAACTGGGCGACAACCAACTAGGCGACAGGACAACTGGGCGACAACCAACTAGGCGACAACTAGGTAGAAATTAAAGGTCCAAGTTTGAAAAGACTTTGTGTGTTTTTAACGAAAATATCATGACTTAACCTAACCAATCGTCAAGGGCGTACAGTTGACCTAACCGGGCATTCAATTTACCTAATCTGGCATTCAATCGACCTAACCTGGCATTCAATTGACCTAACCGGGAATTCAATTGACCTAACTGGGCATTAATTCTTCATTTTTTCTGCTACTTTTACAGATCTGACCGACGCTTTTGGCAACGAAAGAACTGGGTATTTTTAGCAAAGGAACACACTTTCCCACACTTAGAGCACTTTTTCATAAACAGTAGATTCTACTCTATCTAAAGGGTGTGGGGTACAATTTTGTTCCATCTGCATAACAATTATATAATCTGCCCCAATTTCTAAATCACGTTTTATAATTCTTTTATCTTAATGATTTATCATATTTTGTTTTATGTGTGATAAAGTCTTTTCAAACTTGGACCTTTAATTTCTATCTAATGTATGAATATACATAATGTATAAATAAATAAATATATATATATTTGTTGTCCCCTAGTTTGTTTGTCGCCTAGTTTGTTTGTCGCCTAGTTTGTTTGTCGCCTAGTTTGTTTGTCGCCTAGTTTGTTTGTCGCCTAGTTTGTTTGTCGCCTAGTTTGTTTGTCGCCTAGTTTGTTGTCGCCTAGTTGGTCGTCGCCTAGTTGGTCGTCGCCTAGTTGGTCGTCGCCTAGTTGGTCGTCGCCTAGTTGTCTGTCGCCCAGTTGCCCCTGAACCTGCCTGAATTATTGGTAGAGCTATTTTTTACTGATATTTTTCACAATATTGTCATATGAAAATATTACATTAGTATTCAAAAGTTCAAGTACATTAGCAATGCCCAAAAAGCCAGGGAAAAATGGAAGTACGAAAATATTCTTCGACAAAGTTCGAAGGTTATTATTCACACGATAGAAAGTTCGTTTTGCCTTATTAAGACAAGATTCCAAAAAAAGCAGGTGGGTAACACGAAACACTTCTAATACTGTTGATTTTTTTTCTAATTCGGCATCCATGTATTCTGGACTGGCGATCCTAAGAGCACGGAGAAACATTGAAGAAAATATGGCTTTCTTGATGGGAGTGTCATGTCCGGAGTAAAAGTGTACGTAGGACAAATTTTTTTTTTAAGGATAAATACTAAACCTAAAACCTGGGCTTTCCCTATCTACACGCACGTCCAAAAACGGGATTGAGTTGTTTTGTTCCACTTCTAAATTAAACTTAATGGAGGGGATTTGATTATTTAACTAAAGGAGGAAGTCATCCAGGTCACGCTTCATGGGCCAGATACACAAAATATCGACGACGTACCGCAACCATGGGATGCCAACCTCCAGGATTCTCGGAATGTAAATGATTTCGAAAAACTCCATATAAATATTGGAGGAGGAGGGGCGACAAGGGATTACCCATGGCCATCCCAAACACTTATTGATAATATTCGCTATTGAAAGTGAATTTACAGTCTTTGATGCAAAGTTTAATGAGTTCTAAAACAATGTGTGCAGTAGGGTGGAGCGAAAAATACTTTTTTTCTAGGATGAAGTTCTAATAGGGATTAAACGTTGCATTTAGTGGACGATATATATCTGCCAAAATATGAGTTAATTTGTTTAATATTTTCAGCTGCCACCAGGGGGCTAAAGTTAACACAATTTTGGGTAAAAAGGAAAAAAATGCTTCTATTTTAGGTTTATGAAACTATTATAAAATTTTATCTTAGAATTATCTAATAGTTTGATTAAGATTCTTACATGATAAGAATTCGTTTTGTAGAAATGCCTTTTCATATGCTTAATATCTTCAGCTGCCACAAGAGGGCTGAAGTTAACTTAAAAATGACAATTAAGTATGATTCTGTATTTACTTGAAAAAGGGAACAGTAATAAATTAGGATGTCTCTCCTCCTTTATACTGGCTTGAGACAGTTAAGAAACGTTATTTCGTGCCTTAGCGGAGTTACCACCCTTTCCCCAACCAACCTCCCTCTAGAAAGGGTTCTTGCTGAAGACTATTTAGTAATTTGCTTTTGTGTCAAATTTTGGCTGTTTTTTCCTTGATTCTAATGTAGCACGAATCCAACCGTCTCTGTTTGTAGGTCCGCAGACTGATCCAGCAGCGTCTGTAACGAGCTTGACGCATCTCTCTACGGCTTGTGTATGACATGGAAACTGAAATAATTCTGAATGAAGAGTAGTACCATGTTTGATGCATGATTCAATATCATCAAGAGAAACTCCTTTGGTTATCGGTGGTTCTGCTATCTGAAAATCTTGCCACATAATGAGATCTCTATAGTCTGGCATAAAAATTTATTTCTGGCACCTTAAAATACCTGATAACATCTGTTTCTTGAATGCATGCCCTTGCTTTTATGATACGCCTAAATCCCAACTGATGCACATGCTCCCTTTCATCAGCTATCATTGCAATGAGAATGTTTTCTTGATTCGCGTAATATGCATTTCGCTGAATGACTGAGTCATGTACTCTCCTAAGCTCTTCACGGAGATACCGGCTTCTTGCAATCATATGCCACATATGTTTAGCACCATATTGGCATAATGGTTTACGCTTTATCTGAAACCACATTGGTGCGTATACCCTAACAATGAAAGTAGCTAATTCTTGTAAATTGCCTGAATGATTCTCTGTGCTTGCATATAACCGCAGAGTCCTGTTTGCTGTGGTGAGCCACCTTGAATGTGATATATTGCCTGGACTCTTATGACTAAGACTCTTTGAGAATGTTCCACTTGATATAGCCTTGTGAATTTCAAGAAGGTATTTCTGGTCAGTACTTATGTCATCTACATCAACTTCACACATGTCCTCTTGAATTTCAATGGGTTTGAAGTTAACTATGGGAAGCTTTTCACAGTCTGAAAGTGCTCGGCCAATTTCTCCTGAAAATGCTATTGGTCCAGTAGTGGTACCATCCAAGTGATGAAACAGATGGCGCAATGGAAGTTCATTAAGGTGTAAAAGGCATATCAGCCACTGCAATGGCTTATTAAAGGCTTCTTCCAGTAATCTTATTGTGCCTCCAATACTACCAGTGTTAACCACTGTCGAATCACAGCCAACTGCAACGATGTTCCCTATATCAACATTCCTTTCTTTCAAGCAATTCACTAGCGCTGTGCAAATGTATTTAGCTTTGCCACTGGAAGGTGTCACATGTACAAAGTAGAGAGAGTGTGGTTCAGATATTATGCTGATATGCTCTTCGCGTTTGGTTCTTTGGTGGTTAGAGCCATCACTCTCCTGGACTTGAATCATTGTTTTATCCTTTCTGCCATCAAAGTATAATCCCCGCATGGTTTTTGGCTCTCCTATCTGTTGTAGTTCCTTTCTCTGTTTTTGTCTTTCACGTCTTAGCTTACTTCTGTCTATAATATTCCCTTTGTCTTCGGGAGTAACAATTTTAAGATCTGCCAATACTGCAGAAGCAATAGCAGCCCCAGCTCTGTCCGACATTTTAAATCTATCACAAGTAATTGCTAATGAAGGCAGTGGCTCACGCATCTGTTGTTCTGATATTACATATGAGTCGAGGTTGTATCTTCCTCATTATCTTCAGATATCTCTTCTAGTTGTTGAAGTTCACTTGTCTCTGTTTCGATTTGTAAGTTGGACGTATTGGTTATAGCAGCACTAGTTGTTTGTGAGGATTCCAGACGTGCTTTTTCCATTTCCTTTCGATGTTCTCTTGCTTGTAATCGTCTTGTGTGTGCTATGTCAATGCTTCCTATCACCATTATTCTGCGTGTTCGTTGGTCATTTAAAAAATCCTGCTCTTTTGGAGGGACTTTCTTACTCTTTTCACATGAGCATCTCCTAAACTCCTTACATTTGCAGGTGCAGATGTCAAACAAAGTGCATTTTGAAGAGTTTTCAAATTCTTCAAGCTGATTTTTGTACTTAGGCTGATCCTTGCGTGACTTGTATGGCTTTAATAAGGACCTGTATTTATCATGGTACACTCGCATCATCTGTAAAACGCGTGTATGTGAAACTATTGGCAAAGAGGCCTTCTTCCAATATTTTCTACCTTTTTGGAAACTGCCTCTGCTATTTCAGAAAATGAAGGCTCCTTGTTATTCATCTGCTCCTTCACTAAATGTTTTGTGAACAGGTAATCTTTCATAATGCAGTTATAAGTTGGTAGTTGCATATCACTCATCTCACAAGGTACTTCAAATATGGCACACTTCATATGTTCTCTCGTGAAATGTTTATATTTAGTATTTGATGCCATAATATTTTTAAGAAAAATTCACAATCACAAAATATCCTGTAACATCAAAACATATATATAATTAATATAAATATATTTTAAGTATATAATATATTACATAAATATATAATATATATATAAATAAACTAAAATTATATAATACATTATAACAAGCATTTTATAATAAAATCAATATTATCTATATAAATCACTTTAAAATAAAGTTTTATAATATTCCGATCATATTAAAAAACTCTCCGATCAACTGAGCGACTAGGCCTACTACCTAAGAAGACAAGTGTTAACACACTGTTCTAATGACTCACAGAAAGAAATTCCTTCACACCAAAACCCTCCCCCACAACCCTCCCCCACAACATTCAGTGTAGTCTCAACATGACTCAGTTACTCTAAATTGTGTTAACTTCAGCTCTCTTGTGGCAGCTGAAGATATTAAGCATATGAAAAGGCATTTTTACAAAACGAATTCCTATCATTTAAGAATCTTAATCAAACTATTAGATAATTCTAAGATAAAATTTTATAATAGTTTGACAAACCTAAAATAGAAGCATTTTTTTCCTTTTTACACAAAATTGTGTTAACTTTAGCCCCTGGTGGCAGCTGAAAATTTTAAACAAATGAACTCATATTTTGGCAGGCATATTTGGTCCACTAAGTGCAACCTTTAATCACTATTAGAACTTCATACTAGAAAAAAAGTATTTTTCGCTCCACCCTAGTGTGCAGGTAGTTGGTTGGGCCGCTGCATGTGGAAGAATTGGGGTTGCGGCCCTTGATACCACTGTAGTTGTTGTATTATCGGTGGGTGGTGTTGGATAGAGGGGTGATGTATGTAATGGTGTGGTGAATATATCTGCGGAGTCCTATCCTTTCTTGTTAGCAGGGCAAGCTGTGCTTTTATCGTTCTCATTTCCTCTAAAAAAATTTGTTTCCTTGCTCCTGTTGTTACTTCTGATTCGGATAAGATCTGTTTTTACCCGTTCTCTACTTTGCGTACCCTTTATGTGAAAATATGGACACACTATATTTAGGCATTTTCTCTCTGTCAGTGACTGTCTGCACATAGGAGGGTGGAAAAAGCGACAGTTTTATCCGTATCTGCATCTTCCATTCCTCATCATGTCGAAGCATTTTTTGGGGTAACTGTACCTGCAGTTTGAGCCATATTTGTACGACCCTGTTTTATAGTATTCGCATATGGCTCGTCGTTTAATCTCCTTGCGAGTCCTATGTGATTCGATTACTTTCTTCTGTTCCGTCACTGCTTCTTCCCTACTCAGTTTTTTTTTTTTTGTCTTCGGCGAGTTTTCATTAGTGTTCCTGGTATCTTTCTCTTTCGTGTTCCTGGTATCCCTCTCTTTCTCTTATATATATACATACATACATATATATATAATATATAATATATATATATATATATACACTAGCTGTTATGCCCCAACACTTGCTTGGGGTGGGCTGATTGTATTAAATTCTATTTATTCAAATCGTTTTTTATTTTTCGTCATATCATTCCTTTGATTAAAAATATTATACATACAGTATACCAAGCGTTGTATTATTTAATATATATACCTTACAAAGGTTCCGCGCGATGACTTCTCATTTCGCGAAGGTTAAGCTTGTCGTCTCTCTCTCTCTCTCTCTCCCCAGCAGCTAGTCACCCTCCCCCAGCAGCTAGTCACCCTCCCCCAGCAGCTAGTCACCCTTCCCCAGTAGTTAGTCCCCCTCCAACAGCAGGTAGTGACTCTCCTTCCACGTTGGAGGGGACTCAGGCTCCTGCGGAGTTTGTCCCCTCGTTAGTGAGGGGCTCTTCAACTCCCTACAGCCCTGGCTGTTCGGGAAACGGGTCGTGCTAGGGGGCGGTCAGAACAGGGGAGGCTCCCTCCGTGCAATGCTTTTTAATGATAGGTCGATCAGGAACAAGTTTGGCGAGCTACGGGCGCTCTTAGCATCAGAATACCAGGATATCGTTGCTATCACCGAGTCCTGGATTCATACTGATCGTAGGGACTACGTTGGGGAGTTCGAAATTCCCGGGTATAGAATGTTTCGCAAAGACCGCACCCGTGGAGAGGGGGGTGGGGTACTAATATACGTCAGGGACACGTTGAGTCCGGTTGACTGCCAGTTCCGGTCGGAACGGGAGCTGCTTGGCGTCGATCTGAACGTGGGAGGGACGAACTATAGGTTAATCTTGGTGTGGTGGTGTACAGACCTTCGCATCTCCTCCTTGAGGAGGATATTGCCCTCTACATCGAACTCAGTAGCCTGCTAGGGGATAGGGTGTGTGTAGTTTTAGTAGACTTCAACTGTCGCGGCACAAAGTGGGAAAACAGGACTGCCGATGCTGAAGGGAGGAGGCTAGTTGACTTTGCTGATGAGAACTTCCTCACTCAGTGGGTCAACGAGCCTACACGAGGCGAAAGCGTTCTAGACTTAGTATTCACGACCGAAGACAACCTCGTCACTGGCCTCACCGTTGACGAATCATTGGGCGGGAGTGATCACGGTCTTATTAGGTTCCGTGTGTGCGTCCCTCGGGTGAAGCGTAGTAACTCGAGAGGCAGTAAGCTCGATATCCGGCGGGCGAAAGCCTCAGGGATAGCGTAGGAGAGATGGGGTTAGAGGTTGGCGGCGATGTTGAGGGAGTGTGTGGAGTGCATTCCGGGACGAGTTTATGGTGCTGCAGTCTGCTGCCATACCCTCAAAACCGGTCACCCCTGCTTCAACGCAGCCTAAGTGGTTCAATCGTGACATCGCTTCGGCTATCCGAAATAGGAAAGTAGCGTATAGGAGGGCGAAGGCCAATCGTTCCCACGAGAACACTGAAGCGTATGTCCGACTGTGTAGGGAAGTGAAGGCGAAGGTTAGGCTAGCGAAACGTAACGAAGAACTACGGGTGGCAAGCCTCTGCAAGGGGAACCCTAAGGAATTCTTCAGTTATGTTAATAGTAGAAAGCCCATTAGAAGCATGATGGAAGCGGCGTTCTGCGGACCTCCGACGCGGACATCGCTAATGTGCTTAATGAGTACTTCGCGGGAGTGTTCACCAGGGAGGATACCCGCGTCATCCCCGAGCCAGGCGTGAGGCACGAAGGTGCTGGCCTGGATAGTGTTAGATGTACCGCGACAGTCGTTGCCGATAGAATAGACAAACTGAGCGCGTTTAAGGCTCCTGGGCCAGACCAGTTTCTCCCCAGAGTGTTGCGAGAAGTGCGCGACCAGGTGGCTCCCCACCTGGCTACAGTCTTCAACAAATCGTTGGAGATGGGCCAGGTGCCTGGTGACTGGAGGGAAGCCAACGTGACCCCTATTTTTAAGAAAGGGGATCACGAAAGTCCAGGGAACTATCGTCCCATTAGTCTCACTTCAGTTGTAGGTAAATTATTAGAAGGGATAATAGCTGATAGGATCGTTGACCATTTGGATTCCTACAAGCTGCTTGGGGACTCCCAACATGGGTTTAGACGGCATAGGTCGTGTCTCACCAACTTGCTCGAGTTTTTCCACGTCATGTTGAGTGAGTACGATAAGAGTAGGGCGATTGATATACTTTATCTCGACTTTCAGAAAGCCTTTGATAAGGTACCTCACCGCCGGCTAATGGCGAAACTGCGCGCGCTGGGTATCGGTGGGGAAATAGGTAGGTGGATTGAAAACTGGCTGAGGAATAGGCGGCAGAGGGTGGTAATTAAAGGGGCTAGTTCAGGTTGGGCCTCGGTCACTAGTGGGGTTCCTCAGGGTTCCGTTTTGGGGCCGCTGTTGTTTATCATTTACATAAATGATATCGACGCTGGCATCGTCAGTCGGATCGCCAAATTCGCTGATGACACCAAGCTTGGGGCCAATGTTGGGACGCCCGAAGCGATCGAGGAACTGCGTGCGGACCTAGGTAGGATAGGAGAGTGGTCCGAAAAATGGCAAATGCCGTTTAACTTGGGTAAATGCAAAGTGATGCACATTGGCTACGCCAATCCCAAGTAGGACTACTCGATGTTGGGTAATAATATCGAGGTGACTGATTTAGAAAAGGACTTGGGTGTGCTAATTAGCAGCGACCTTAAGTTTACGAAACAGTGTGTAGAGGTGGAAAAGAAAGCCCAGAAACTATTGGGTTATATCAGGAGGCAATTTCAGTTTCGGAACAAGGAGATTGTGCTCTCACTGTACAATTCCCTTGTTCGGCCGCACCTGGAGAATGCTGTGCAGTTCTGGTCGCCCACCCTCAGGAAAGATATTGAGAGGCTGGAGCGAGTGCAGGCGAGGGCCACAAAGTTAATCCCTTCCGTTAGGCATATGGGCTACAATCGACGGTTACGCGCCCTGAACTTGTTTTCGCTTGAAACTCGGAGGCTGCGCGGTCAACTGATCGAGGTTTTCAAGCTCTTACGCGGGTTCAACGATGTCGATTTTAGAAGTATGTTTAGTTTAAATGATAACCCAACTCGCAACAATGGTTGGAAGTTGGATTTGAAACGGTTTAGGACTAGTGTGTGTGGGAATTACTTTACGTATAAGATCTGTGACACATGGAACAGGTTACCTTCGGAAGTTGTGAACAGTTCCTTTGGATCAGTTCAAGAAAAGGGTAGACGAAATCTTGCACACTATTTGAGTGTGTAAAGACATTTAGGACCTCAGTCTGCGGAAATTTCTTTTCCTATAAAATAGTTAATATCTGGAACCAACTTCCCTCAGAGGTTGTTTCCAGTCAAAGTGTAAATGTGTTTAAAAATAGGCTAGACAAAGTACTGAATACTCTCATAGTTTAAGACTAAACGTAAGAAAACTCTGCAGGAGATCGCTTGCACGGTGTCTCTGTGAGCAAGCTAAATATAGAGCTATTTATATATTCTCCACTTTCCTGTAAAATTTCCTTGGCTACTTTTCCAGGGTCAAGGTATTTTCTTCAACCTTTTTCCGTACCTGCCTCTGGCAGGGAGGGAGCGGAGGGTGGGGAGAGAGCCTTCTACTTTTGTATCCAGTTTTCTACTACTGCTAGGATAGTTGAAAGAAAAATAAACTTTTACAAAATTTCCCCTGACACCCGTTGCCATTGGTACCTCCTCGGTATGGGCCGCAAGGCCTTTTGAGGTACTTCTTTTCCTTGTAACTCCTTGTAACTCTCTCTCTCTCTCTCTCTCTCTCTATATATATATATATATATATATATATACTGTACAGTGTCATCGAAAAAGAACTCCAGGGTTTCAAACTTTAATAATTTTTTAAATATAAAACCAAAAGCAGTTTCCTTTGTTAGAAAATTTTATTATAACAGCCTTCCTTCCTATTTAAATTTTGGAGGTGCTACACTCTTGTTCAATTTTCAATTTTAGGCAACATGAAACGGTTGGAACAAGTTGGAGCAATTTGGGACAAGTTCCCTTTCATACTCCTTGTACAGTACCTGCCCCTGTTATTACGATGGCGTCCGTTCAGTAGAAGGCTCAGTGCGTGCTTTGGTATGCCGAGATCAAGTCAATTGTATCCGTTCAACGCCATTTTCGACGTAAGTACGGAACAGAAGCGCCTAGTGACAAAACAATTATTCAATGGTTTGCTCAGTTTAGGGAAACAGGAAGTGTTTTAAAGCAGAAATCATTAGGGAAACCACGAACATCCGAAGAGAATGTAGAACGCATTAGAGTGTCGTGTGTACGCAGCCCAAAAAAATCAATCTTTCGTCGCAGTTTCCAACATGGTATACCTAAGACCACCATCCAAAATGTGCTGCATAAGCGCCTAAGATTACACGCATACAAAATTCAAATGGGACATGAAATTAAAGTCACTGATCGTCCAAAACGACTCGAATTTGCAAATTTCATGTTAAGTGAAATTGATGACGATGAATGTTACTTAAAACGGGTAATGTTCACGAACGAAGCTACCTTTCACATTAATAGCCACGTCAATCGTCACAACTGCAGAATTTGGGGGGGATCAGAACAACAAAATGAAGTTTTCGAGTACTACGTGGCACCCCCAAAGGTGAACGTGTGGTGTGGACTACTGCATGACCGTGTGGTAGGACCTTTCTTTTTTTGCGGAGAGAACCATTACTGGAGACCTTTATCTCGATCTGTTAGAACAGTTTGTTTTCCCTCAAATTGAAGACATTGAAAGACAAATAGGAACTGCTGTTGTTTTCCAACAAGACGGCGACCCACCTCATTTTAGTCTTCAGGTTCGCTATGCGCTAAATTCTAGGTTTCCTAATCGATGGATTGGAAGAGGAGGACCAACAACTTGGCCTCCATGAAGTTCTGATCTGACACCATTGGAGTTTTTCATGTCGGGGTAAGTGAAAAACATTGTCTGTGCCGAGAAAATTCGTGACTTGAGACATCTACGAGAGAGAATCTCTGCAGCTGTAGCAACAATCACAGCAGACAAGCTTCACCGTACCTGGAGGGAAATTGACTACCGCTTGGATGTTTGTAGGGGTACAAATGGTGCTCACATTGAGACACAGGTATAAAATTAAAATTTTTAGTTTTTTTACATTTACAAACAAAGGAAACTGTTTTTGGTTTTGTATTTAAAAAATTAGTAAAGTTTGAAAACCACGGAGTTCTTTTTCGATGAAAGTGTGTGTATATACATGGCATATATATATATATATCGGCTATTGATTGATGACGTGGAAAACGCAGTTTAATAATAAACAAACACCAGAGAAAAAATAAAGGTAATTATTCGTTTTTACACCCAGTCTGTTTTTATGATGAGAACAAACTTTTCTGGTCAATTTTGAGGTGTTTTGCACGAATCTGCCATCCGTTTCCTGTGCAAATGCATTGTTTTCGAGATATCGTCATCTCGAAAACTACGCATTTGCACAGAAAACGGATGGCAAGTTTCGTACAAAACACCTCAAAATTAACCAGAAAAGTTTTCTCTCATCATTTTCATTTAAACTAACGAAACTATCACAACTTAACCTAACCAGTCATGAAGGGTGTACAGCTGACCTAACGGGGCATTCAATTAACCTAACCGGGTATTCAATTAACCTAACCGGGTATTCAATTAACCTAACAAGGTACTCAATTAACCTAACAAGATAATGTTGGTTATTTCACCTAAATATCTTCTGATCTTTTTGTATTAGGCACTCACTGTCACATTTTGGGCAAGTTAAGGATGAGAGAATAACGCCGTAATTGACAAAACACCCAATCTTTTGTCTTCATCTAGGGCACATGAATCAAGTTCTCATCGTCAAAATCACACGAATGGCATGTCATAATTCTATCACAAACACCACTAAACTGAATCAAATTAGAAAAAAAAAATAGGCAGAACAAAACCCAACAAACTAATTATGTCGCAGAGTAGCGAAAAAATAGCCCAATCAGGAAAAATATTTTATGGAAAAAAGTACATTATAGCCAAAACAAGAAATATATTTTATTAAAAAAAGTACATTTGAACAAATTTGCACAGCATAAGATATATATTTTCTTAGTCAGTTTTGAATGGCAACTCAATATATTGTACTGTTTTAACCGCGCGTGAGAGGGTGAAAAGTCGAATATTAACCAAAATAAACATCCTTCAAGGTTTAATAGTACCAACGTTTCGGAATGCACTAATTCCATCTTCAGGGCTAAAACAATAAAATGCCAAATCACATACAAAATACAAATTGCTTAATAACAATTTAAAATAAAGTTAAAAATTATAAAAAGTAGCTAAGAAAATGTAAAACATTAAAACTAAAAGGTAAATAAATGTGAAGTTAAAAAGTTACAATTATAAAAAGTAGCTAGGAAAAATATAAAAGCATTAAAACGGAAAGGTAAATAAATAAAATAAAGTAGTACCTTAACTCATAGCAGATCTACCGATGATTCATCAGAATTTAGGTCTGATTTTAATTTATAAATAAACAAAGATTCCATAATTTTGAGCTTAAGGTCAGAACTTCCGGCAGCAAGTACGGCGAAATTAGACTGTGAAATTGGGTGGTTATTGTTGTGCGAGTGGTTACGTATGAGATAATTAGGTGGTTTGTCCAAGAGGTAAATTTGTACGGACCGATTTACGGAGATGTTCGTAAATACAGGATTTTAATGTCTTTTAGTTTTACCTATATATGACCCCCATACAGTGGTCACACTTGTATTGTTAAACTATGGATGACTTAAGAAGTGTAGGAATAACATCCTTGTATTTAAATAAATGCTAAATCGATTTAGACGGGGTGAATATGATTTTTATACATAGTTGTGGGTAGAATTCCTTGAGTAATTTTAAAAGTTTGTTTCTAATGTTAAAACTTGAGGTCCCCATATAAGGCAAAGTGAAATACAGGATATCTTTGGGGACTGTAATTAAGTCTCTAGTTGTGGGGTTTATTAGTCTATTTAAGGTTCTGCCTATTGTAGTCTTCACCAGTCTAGAAGGGAAATTATTCTTGGTAAGGAGTTTTCGGATGAAATCTAGTTCATCGTGTAGTTTAAAGTAATCTGAATAGATAATGAAAGCTCTGTTAGTCAGAGTCGAAATTAAATTTCGTTTGAAACCTAAAGGGATAGAGGAAAAAAAGTTCGTAGTAAGATTGGTGAATGTCGGCTTTCGGTAAACGGAAGTTTCAAAAGAGGAAACTATTGATATATGTATTGACAATCTTTTTAATAATACTGATACTGTGCAGGGTTTTAATAGAGGTCAAATGAAAGAACTACTAAAATTTTCCGTGGAAGACCTTATATTTATATTCAACGGTGAATATTTTAAACAGACTGAAGGTGTTCAAATTGGTCTGCCTCTTGGTCCCACCTTAGCTAACGCGTTTCTGTGTCATCATGAAGTCAAATGGCTGAATGAGTGTCCTTCCAACTTCAAACCGGTTTTTTATAGAAGATATATTAATGACACTTTTCTCCTGTTCAAATCACCAGACCATATCCCTTTGTTTCGTAATTACCTTAATTCTAAGCACCCTAATATTGAATTTACTTCAGAAGCTGAATCGAATAGCTCTCTGTCCTTTTTGGACATTAAGATAATAAAAACTAATTCCTCTTTTGAAACTTCCGTTTACCGAAAGCCGACATTCACCAATCTTACTACGAACTTTTCTTCCTTTATCCCTTTAGGTTTCAAACGAAATTTAATTTCGACTCTGACTAACAGAGCTTTCAATATCTGTTCAGATTACTTTAAACTACACGATGAACTAGATTTCATCCGAAAACTCCTTGCCTAGAATAATTTCCCTTCTAGACTGGTGGAGACTACAATTTCACTTTGCCTTATATGGGGACCTCAAGTTTTAACATTAGAAACAAACTTTTAAAATTGCTCAAGGAATTCTACCCACAACTATGTATAAAAATTATATTCACCCCGTCTAAATCGATTTAGCATTTATTTAAATACAAGGATGTTATTCGTACACTTCTTAAGTCATCCATAGTTTACCAATACAAGTGTAACCACTGTATGGGGTCATGTATAGGTAAAACTAAAAGGCATTTAAAATCCCATATTTACAAACATCTCCGATCTCCGTAAATCGGTCCGTACAAATTTACCTCTTGGCAAACTACCTAATTCTCTCACACGTAACCACTCGCACAACAATAACCACCCAATTTCACAGTCGAGTTTCACCGTACTTGCTGCCGGAAGTTCTGACCTTAAGCTCAAAATTATGGAATCTTTGTTTATTTATAAATTAAAACCAGACCTAAATTCTGATGAATCATCGGTAGATCAGCTATGTTTTTGTTAAGGTACTAGTTTATTTTATTTATTTACCTTTCAGTTTTCATGGTTTTATATTTTTCCTAGCTACTTTTTATAATTGTAACTTTTTAACTTCACATTTATTTACCTTTCAGTTTTTATGTTTTACATTTTCTTAGCTACTTTTTATAATTTTTAACTTTATTTTAAATTGTTATTAAGCAATTTGTATTTTGTATGTGATTTGGCATTTTATTGTTTTAGCCCTGAAGATGGAATTAGTGCATTCCGAAACGTTGGTACTATTAAACCTTGAAGGATGTTTATTTTTTCTCTGTTGTTTCTGTTTATTATATATATACATATATATATATATATATATATATATATACACACACTTTTTTTTACTTTGAGTTCGAACGACGGTTCAGGATTTGTGGTAGACTCCTCTGCAGCATCCCGCCTCATTTGCGGGATTTGGTGAAGGAGGGAATTGCTGTCTGATCTCTCCCTGCCCTCGTATATGTATATATAATGTCGTTCTTTACATTATATACACACACTCTGTTTTGTTTGCAGTTAAAATGTATATATATATACACGGCATGAAAAGGTGCCCCTCAAAAGGCATTTGATTTCGCTCGCAGGTACGTGGGGAGTTACGGGCTTTGAGGCCTGGGGGCTCTTGGTGTAATGGTTAGCATATCTAACCGGCACTCGGATGATCCCGGGTTCGATTCCTGGGAGATGCCTCATTTTTGCATTGCTCGTTTTCTCCGCTCCTCTTGTGCAGACATGTGCAGACACTCTTCTAAAAAGCGTCGTTCTTTACAATATATATTATATATAATATATATATATATATATATATATATATATATATTATTAATACTATAATTTAGTAAAAATGTGTCTGTTTCTCTGTCCGTCTGCCCGCAGAACAAACTTTTACGTTTCTCAACCGATTTCGACCAAACTTCATATGGTGGATATAGCTGATGAGTAATGAACGAAAATATATGTGTAACCAGCACCCCCCACCCCAATTACTGGGCCAGAAGGCCCCACCACCGCGCTAAAACTATGGAAAAGAACGCAGCCATGAAAATCTTGAGCTTTACATTGTGTCAAGATTTGTGAAGCTTAAGATTTTCATGACTATAATTTTACTGACCAAACAATTGAGCCCCCAGTAATTGTGGGACCCGCAGGCCCCCTCCCCACAATTTCTGGAGTTTCAATTATTTGGTCAATAAAACTATAGAAAAGAACGCAGCCATGAAAATCTTAAGCTTCACAAATCTTGACACGATGTGAAGCTGAAGATTTTCATGGCTGCGTTCTTTTCTATAGTTTTATTGCAGTGCTGGGGACCTACGGGTCCAGTAATTACAACGCTAGGTATATGCAGTTTTTATAGTTTTATTGACCAAATAACTGAACCGACAGTAACTGGGGGACCGCAGACCCCCATTTTCTGTCCATTGTTAACTAACCTAACCTGATCACATCCAAAATCATTCCCTCAACTTTTTTTCTTCTAATATTATCCTATTTTTCAAAACCAATCAACCAACACAACATTTTTTAGAGACTCAAACGTTCACAGACAGATAGATTCACAGCCACACAGGCGCACACACAACTTGATTTTAGATAATAGACTAGCTGCTACGCCAGCACTTGCTTGGGGTGGAATGACTGCATTAAATTTTAATTATTCAATCGTTTTTTATTTTTCGTCATATCCCCGAGTAATTTGGAGACCTGCGGTCCCCAATTACTGGGGGTTAAATTTTTTGGCCAGTGAAACTATAGAAAAGAACGCAGTCATGTAACTCTTAAGCTTCACAAATCTTGACACAATGTGAAGCTCAAGATTTTTATGGCTGCGGTCCTCCAATTACTGGGGGTTCAATTAACCAACCACCAACTAAACCAACCAACCAACCAACCAACTAAACCAACCAACCAACTAAACCAACCAATCAACTAAACCAACCAACCAACTAAACCATCCAACCAATCAATCAATCAATTCAGCTCTTTTAAGACACCCAAAAGTTCACAGACAAACAGACAGACAGAATCACACACAACTTGCTTTTATATAGTAGAAAATATATATATATATATAATATATATATACCGTATATATATATATATATATATATATATATATATATATATATATATATGTTATAATAATATAATGTTTCAGACCAAAAAAGATCCTAGGATCCACTCAAGGCTGGTCTACCTAACTGTATCGTAATTGTGTATTGTGCATGTCCTTCGTGGTGGCGGAGGGGACCTACAATTTTACGTGGGTACTGAACCACAAAGCCTTAATTTTATTACCTTAAATTATACCCAATCTATCAACAAATGCGTCTAATCGATTTTTAAACATGTTTTAGACGTTACTAATTACTTCTACCCGCAAAATATTCCAGCTATTTACTATTCTATGCGTAAAAAAGTTTTTGGCAACTGCTGTCTCGAACCTTCTACTTGTCAACTTACACCCGTTATTTCTAGTCCTATTATATTGAGATATTTCGAAAAAGCTATCTCTTTCTACGTTATCGAACCCATTCATAATTTTAAAAACCTGGATTAGATCATCCCTTAGCCTCCTAGTCTCGAGTGTAGTCAATTTTAACTCCTTAATAATATGTCACAATGAGTTTTTTCCAACCATTTCAGATGTAATTTCAGGAGCAGAAATCTCCAAGTAATTTGACTGTAATTTTGTGTGATATGGTTTGATACAATATATGACGCGTTCGGTGGAGAAGGGGCGAACGCAACATTTTCGAATTATGCCACAAAATGCAGTTAAAGTTTGTAAACTTTAAACCTTTGTATTTTTCAGGTTTATTGAAATGTTGTATGAATTTGAACACATATTTGAGTAAAATATTTTGTGTAATATGTCGATATAATAAAACGCCAAGAAATTTTACAATATTATTTATTGATAGCTTCTGATGTTAACTGGTGTAATCCATTATTTGGTCCTCTTCGTCGAATGTTGTATTACCTGCTTCAACTGTTTCGGTTTCTTCCAGTTCCTTTAACAATCTTGTATAATAGTTCACTGCAGTTGCAGACATTAGGTCTGATAATTCTTTGAGATCTTTTATTTTTTCCTTAGTTTTTGGCAGCAATTGGGAATACTTTGGTTGCAGTGTCTGCTAGGCTAGATTGAATAAACTGACACTGTAGGATTTTTTCCCTTTCTGCAGTCTGACGGGATGGCTATTATCTGGGGTTGTGCGGTATGCAGTAGATATTACGTAGCCTTCTTTGTGTTGAAAGTCAAATATTAACTTTCTTGCATCTGTAAATTTAATAGTTGTTGATTTCCTAATGACAATGCACGTTTTTAGGACGTCAAAATCGAGAAAATCAGCCTGTTTCATTTCTACAACTAGGAAGCGCTGCGAAACGGCTGTAGTTATGGCCGTAACATAATCTTTTTTGGTGTAAATAATATTGCTGTAATTATTTTTTATATTTTGTTCAATTTGGCCAAATTGAGCATCACAGGGCATTGTCGAGTGACCAGAAAGTAGATAGATGTGTTCAATGTGAAGCAATGATGCGGAGTGAATTTCTCTGAGATACATTAAAACCTAAATTTTACCGTGAAAGAGTGCAGACTAACATCTAATTTTTGCATAGGTAAAGCAAAGGTTTTAAAGGATAATTATACGACAAAAAACTCATTTTTCGAATTTTGTGGCGTTCGCCCCTTCTCCACCGAACGCGTCATATACAGTATGTATATTAGGGTGGAGCGAAAAATACTTTTTTTCTAGTATGAAGTTCTAATAGTGATTAAAAGTTGCATTTAGTGGACGATATATACCTGCCAAAATACGAGTTCATTTGTTTAATATTTTCAGCTGCCACCAGGGGGCTAAAGTTAACACAATTTTGGGTAAAAAGGAAAAAAATGCTTCTATTTTAGGTTTATCAAACTATTATAAAATGTTATCTTAGAATTATCTAATAGTTTGATTAAGATTCTTAAATGATAAGAATTCGTTTTGTAAAAATGCCTTTCATATGCGTAATATCTTCAGCTGCCACAAGAGGGCTGAAGTTAACTTAAAAATGACAATTAAGTATGATTCTGTATTTACTTGAAAAAGGGAACAGTAATAAATTAGGATGTCTCTCCTCCTTTATACTGGCTTGAGACAGTTAAGAAACGTTATTTCGTGCCTTAGCGGAGTTACCACCCTTTCCCCAACCAACCTCCCTCTAGAAAGGGTTCTTGCTGAAGACTATTTAGTAATTTGCTTTTGTGTCAAATTTTGGCTGTTTTTTCCTTGATTCTAATGTAGCACGAATCCAACCGTCTCTGTTTGTAGGTCCGCAGACTGATCCAGCAGCGTCTGTAACGAGCTTGACGCATCTCTCTACGGCTTGTGTATGACATGGAAACTGAAATAATTCTGAATGAAGAGTAGTACCATGTTTGATGCATGATTCAATATCATCAAGAGAAACTCCTTTGGTTATCGGTGGTTCTGCTATCTGAAAATCTTGCCACATAATGAGATCTGTATAGTCTTTGGCATAAAAATTTATTTCTGGCACCTTAAAATACCTGATAACATCTGTTTCTTGAATGCATGCCCTTGCTTTTATGATACGCCTAAATCCCAACTGACGCACATGCTCCCTTTCATCAGCTATCATTGCAATGAGAATGTTTTCTTGATTTGCGTAATATGCATTTCGCTGAATGACTGAGTCATGTACTCTCCTAAGCTCTTCACGGAGATACCGGCTTCTTGCAATCATATGCCACATATGTTTAGCACCATATTGGCATAATGGTTTACGCTTTATCTGAAACCACATTGATGCTTATACCCTAACAATGAAAGTAGCTAATTCTTGTAAATTGCCTGAAGGATTCTCTGTGCTTGCATATAACAGCAGAGTCCTGTTTGCTGTGGTGAGCCACCTTGAATGTGATATATTGCCTGGACTCTTATGACTAAGACTCTTTGAGAATGTTCCACTTGATATAGCCTTGTGAATTTCAAGAAGGTATTTCTGGTCAGTACTTATGTCATCTACATCAACTTCACACATGTCCTCTTGAATTTCAATGGGTTTGAAGTTAATATGGGAAGCTTTTCACAGTCTGAAAGTGCTCGGCCAATTTCTCCTGAAAATGCTCTTGGTCCAGTAGTGGTGCCATCCAAGTGATGAAACAGATGGCGCAATGGAAGTTCATTAAGGTGTAAAAGGCATATCAGCCACTGCAATGGCTTATTAAGGCTTCTTCCAGTAATCTTATTGTGCCTCCAATACTACCAGTGTTAACCACTGTCGAATCACAGCCAACTGCAACGATGTTCCCTATATCAACATTCCTTTCTTTCAAGCAATTCACTAGCGCTGTGCAAATGTATTTAGCTTTGCCACTGGAAGGTGTCACATGTGCAAAGTACAGAGAGTGTGGTTCAGATATTATGCTGATATGCTCTTCGTGTTTGGTTCTTTGGTGGTTAGAGCCATCACTCTCCTGGACTTGAATCATTGTTTTATCCTTTCTGCCATCAAAGTATAATCCCCGCATGGTTTTTGGCTCTCCTATCTGTTGTAGTTCCTTTCTCTGTTTTTGTCTTTCACGTTTTAGCTTACTTCTGTCTATAATATTCCCTTTGTCTTCGGGAGTAACAATTTTAAGATCTGCCAATACTGCAGAAGCAATAGCAGCCCCAGCTCTGTCCGACATTTTAAATCTATCACAAGTAATTGCTAATGAAGGCAGTGGCTCACGCATCTGTTGTTCTGATATTACATATTGAGTCGAGGTTGTATCTTCCTCATTATCTTCAGATATCTCTTCTAGTTGTTGAAGTTCACTTGTCTCTGTTTCGATTTGTAAGTTGGACGTATTGGTTATAGCAGCACTAGTTGTTTGTGAGGATTCCAGACGTGCTTTTTTCATTTCCTTTCGATGTTCTCTTGCTTGTAATCGTCTTGTGTGTGCTATGTCAATGCTTCCTATCACCATTATTCTGCGTGTTCGTTGGTCATTTAAAAAATCCTGCTCTTTTGGAGGGACTTTCTTACTCTTTTCACATGAGCATCTCCTAAACTCCTTACATTTGCAGGTGCAGATGTCAAACAAAGTGCATTTTGAAGAGTTTTCAAATTCTTCAAGCTGATTTTTTTACTTAGGCTGATCCTTGCGTGACTTGTATGGCTTTAATAAGGACCTGTATTTATCATGGTACACTCGCATCATCTGTAAAACGCGTGTATGTGAAACTATTGGCAAAGAGGCCTTCTTCCAAATATTTTCTACCTTTTTGGAAACTGCCTCTGCTATTTCAGAAAATGAACGCTCCTTGTTATTCATCTGCTCCTTCACTAAATGTTTTGTGAACAGGTAATCTTTCATAATGCAGTTATAAGTTGGTAGTTGCATATCATCATCTCACAAGGTACTTCAAATATGGCACACTTCATATGTTCTCTAGTGAAATGTTTATATTTAGTATTTGATGCCATAATATTTTAAGAAAAATTCACAATCACAAAATATCCTGTAACATCAAACATTATATAATTAATATATATAATATATTTATAAGTATATATAATATATTATATAAATATATAATATTATATATAAATAAACTAAAATTATATAATACATTATAACAAGCATTTTATAATAAAATCAATATTATCTCTATATAAATCATTTTAAAATAAAGTTTTATAATATTCCGATCATATTAAAAAACTCTCCGATCAACTGAGCGACTAGGCCTACTACCTAAGAAGACAAGTGTTAACACACTGTTCTAATGACTCACAGAAAGAAATTCCTTCACACCAAAACCCTCCCCCACAACCCTCCCCAAACCCTCCCCCACAACATTCAGTGTAGTCTCAACATGACTCAGTTACTCTAAATTGTGTTAAATTCAGCTTTCTTGTGGCAGCTGAAGATATTAAGCATATGAAAAGGCATTTTTACAAAACGAATTCCTATCATTTAAGAATCTTACTCAAACTATTAGATAATTCTAAGATAAAATTTTATAATAGTTTGACAAACCTAAAATAGAAGCATTTTTTTCCTTTTTACACAAAATTGTGTTAACTTTAGCCCCCTGGTGGCAGCTGAAAATTTTAAACAAATGAACTCATATTTTGGCAGGCATATTTCGTCTACTAAATGCAACTTTTAATCGCTATTAGAACTTCATACTAGAAAAAAAGTATTTTTCGCTCCACCCTAATGTATATATATATAATAACTTTCCACGAAGCGTTCTAGTCCAAGCTAAACCCGACCGTTCCCCAAACAATTCATCCCGAACTTACGCTGTAAACGCAAGTCGTGCCATCAAATTTACCTTTGTGTAAAAGTAGAAATTTATTCTCAAGAATCTCCGAACACAAACGAACTTTCGGAGCTGTCAATGAAAATAATGCCATAATCAAGTACTCCAACACTCACATCCATCCAATAGACTCGTCCGTTGCTGCTATTGCTAACAAAACCAGTAATATTTACTCCCGAAGAATAGCTGAATCCATCTTCTTGAAGCATCTTTTCAATTTCGACCAACTCCCGTTGAATCTATCTTCTCAATAATGAAATAATATAATCAATTACGATAAAAGTGGTATTCACAATTTACGATAAAATCAAACGCTGTCATTATTGTTATTATTAGTTAATGTTGCCTCTGTTGTTACTATTTTTATTATTGGTATTAGTGTTGTTAATCAGTTATTATTATATATAATATATATTGTTACCGCTTTTTTTAACTCAATCATTTCTTTAATTTCTTTAATTTTTTTACAAATTTTAATTTTATAATTGTATTTGTTTCAATATTTTTATTTAAAATTAATATTTTCTGGTTACTCGCTACCCTTTCTGATCCCTTCTCCCTCTTTATATAAATATATATATATATATATAAATTTAGACCGTTTCACGATTATATGGTAATTTTTCAAATTGAATTTTGATAAACGCACACACTTTTATATTTTTATATAAAGGAAGAAAAACAAATAGACAAAATATCATTTTATTTGAATGATAAAAAGGCACCCCTCAGATGGCACTTCTTTTACATTAATGGATAATTAGAGCAAATATAAGACTGAACGAAAATATGTTTTAAAACAAAGCGACTTAAATTCTATTTAAGACATATATTGATTAAGAATATAGGATTTCAGTGGCTGAGGGACCTCCTTTCTCTGATTTTCAATGATTTGAAAGGCCAGTTGTCTCTCTTCCTCACTCTTTGTGAGCTTCTCATTAAACTCTGTAGCCAGTTTGACTCCTCGTTCAGCACAGTCGTTGATTACTTTGACTGCCATGACCCGATTACGGTGCTCCTTAATGTCTTCAAGTTTCTTGGGAATTTCTATTTTCAAACACTTGAAGAAGTCTTGTGTTTGAGTTGTGACAAAACTGGTAATCTTTAAGTCATTGGGGTTTTGCAACATTCGGGGGTCCACCTTTCTTGCCCTCTTTTCGAGGAGGTGCGTGGTGAAGGTTGTGGAGCATTAGAACCTTATCATCTTCAGTCACGAGGTTTGAGAAAAAGCCAAATCCTACAAGATCCTCACTCAAGTACCAACCATGGTTCTGAAGTTTTTTGAGGGCTGTAGCACCCACTTCCTTATCAACCTGGATCTTGTAGATATGTAGCATCTTGAGGAGGGCCAAATCATTTGCTGGAGCATCAATTCCAACTGGAGATGTATACCAAGCTTGAAGATAAACTGTCACTGAAAAGGCGTTTATTCGTATCAGAGCTTGTTTTTCATGAGGGGTGAGAAGGAATTGGTTCCTAAATAAGTAAATTTTTAAGGAATAGATGCCCTTTCCCATCCATCTAGCTCTGCTGTAAGCTCCTGGGTAGTGGAATCTGCTATCAGAGCCTTTATTTGTTTTAGGCATTGCACAACCAAGGAAGATAAGTGCAAGTTCTAAATATTCCCTGTAGTCACCTCGAGTGTGGCCCTCTTGAAGTTTGGAGTTGATGAAAGAAATAAGCTTGTCTCTGTGCTTCAAGATCCAATGATCTAAAGATTCTGAGGTGAGATCATTGGGTTCACAGGGCTTGTAATTCTGCTGATCAATGTTATCCCAACAATCTCTGAATCGATTGAATAAGGGAATTTGTGGACCCGAAGAAGAGAAAAACATGTCAAAAACTGCAGTGATAAGAAGCTCGTGGATATGGTGGCACATGCCAGAAAAAGGAGTGATCTCTGAAGGGCCTTTTGGATGATGGTACAAGCCCCAGCATGGATACCTGTATTGCTTGCAGTAGTATCAAAACAAAGGCCTGCTACCCACTCATTTACTTGTGGCCATTGCTTCAAGACATCTAAAACTGCTCTCCCCATTTCTTCTCCCGTTCCAGAAATAAGCTTTGGAATAGACAGTAATTTTTCTAATTCGCCTGCACCAGTCACACAATGGGCATTACATCAATCTTACCCCCATGCATGGATGAAGAAGCTTTCCATCAAAATGAATTATTAAAGGGGTATTTGGTTGGAAACTGGCTTTAATGTCTTCTCCCATCTGCATCCGTGTTGATCGCCGAGACCTGTAGATAGAGGATGATGAAAGTGTGTCTTCAATTTCCACTCCAGCAGCTGAAAGGGCAGGTGCCACAATGTGCATAGCAGCTCTTGCAGATGTTCCAGTGCGGTCCAGAGCAGCCAAGAACTTTTTATCCCTAACAATTACACCTGGTTCAAGCTTCTCCTTTTTTGAAGATGATGATGAGAGTGCTCTGTAGAACAATTCATCACCAGATGATTCTTCACTTCCTCCTGAACCGGAATTTTCACATTGGTTGAGATCCACAACCTTTGTCAATTGCCTCATTTCTTCCTTTGATTTCCTGCGAAGTTTTTCCATTCTTTCCATGCTTATCTGTCGTGCTTTTGCCTTTCTTGAAAACTCCTTGTCTTCTGGACCCATAATCATTTTCCGATCGTTCCTTTGATTCTTAAGAAAATCTTTATCCTCCTGCAATTTTATTTCTGTTTCCACTTCTGAATGAGCTACATCGAAAGCTTCTTTAAGCTGGTGACAAATTCTGCTTCATTCTTCTCTTGGGTAGGAGTTCGTCGAGTTCGTTTCTTGACCAGCCCTTCATGCTTATTGTAAAGCCTTTTAAGCTTTGAGACAATATAAGGCTTGTGGGATGTAATTAAGGAGGCTTTTTCCCACATAGCAATAACTTCGTTGGCTACAGTTGCGCAAGCTACAGAGACATTTTGCTTTCCCACCTTAATGTGATAAAAAAGACGTTTAAGGACATCACTGTTAGTTGGAAGCTGCTTCTCAGAAAAACCCTCTTCCAGCACTTGTCCGACCAACCAGACTTCACACTTGTTTCTGGTTTTTGCCATAATTCTGAGGGAAAAAGTTTTACCACCTGTTAGTCTTAATAATAATATAATATAATCATTAATCACTCACCTAAATTATATTATGACTTGATTACTGTAAGAAAGTTGTAAAGTAACATGAAGTAACCTTTCTAGAACAGTAAACTTGTGAAAATATCAGTAATTATAGATGAAAAAGCAAATAAAACATCATATAATCCATAAAGGGAAAAAATGGAAATTCTAGAATAGTTATCCTGAAGGAAGAATTTTCTAGAATTCTCTCTAAAATATAGGGGGGTTACTGGACCATTCCTGAAAATGACCTACTTATCTTCCAATTTTATTTATGAATTTTATATACCAAATTTAAGAGGACATCACAAAATAAATAAATATATTTGTCAGAAAAATGAAAATTTTCTCATGAGGGGTAAAATAGATATGCATTGAGGGGTGGGATAACAATAAGCTCTTCTCTTAATATTTTGCATGAAGTCTTTATTCATGACATATTACTTTTTTAGTATGTGTGCGTTGAGCCATCATAAATTTCGATTTTTCGAAACGGCCTAAATTTATATATATATATATATTATATATATACACACACACACTAGGGTGGTTCAAAAATATGATAGTTTGATTTTCCGTTTTCCTCAACCTTGCTCTCGTTTCAAATGACTGAAAAGAAATGAACACCAAATCTCAACTGAATCGAAGTATATTTAGAGGTTGCTAGAATATGAACAATATACAGTTTAAAAATCATTCAGGAAAAATTATATAATTCCTATTCTTTAATAAACTTAGACACTAACAACCTGTTTGATCAATTGGTACAGAAAATAATAGCGAATACAAATGATGGGACTCATGAAGACACATTACTGCATAAAATTTGCTTTAGAGGATGTAGGATGTAGTTCATCTTTTGTAAGTGTAGAGTTAAACTGTTTAATCAATGTTATGCCTCTCTCTGCGCAATCATTAACAACTTTCATCTCAATCGCTTGTAAACATTTGAGGCACTGCTGCTCTCCCAGTTGTTTGGATGTACGAAAGAAATTCTTGTGATAGTTCTTTTCCATTTTTAACCAGAACGTCGAAAATGTCTGATGTCTTCTCTGTCACATAGAACGATAGAGTATTTTCTGGTTTGAAACATTTTGCATTTAGGCGCTTGAGTGACTTGGCTTTTGCTGGTCTAGTGAGGTTTGCAACCATCTTTAGTTTTTCATTAACAGCTATGCGTTTGTCAAAGAACGAAAGTCCCACAATTTCTTCTGATAAATACCAGAGATGTTGTTTGAATGCATTACTAGCAACATCAGCTAGTGGCTTATTGGGATAGTCCCCCACTGAAGATAGAAGAGCTAAATCATTTCTTGGAGCTTTTATTGCCATTGGTGCTTCATGCCAGTACTTTGCATAAATGATTGTAATGAACAAGCACATTTCCTGCAAACTGTTCTCCTCCCGCGCCACATGGGAAAAGTGTTAGTTTCTAGCAACCTTTAAATATGCTTCAAAAGGGTTCAAATTTTCACTGTGACTGCCTTTACCATAGTGGAACATGGGCGGCCTTGAGGAGAATCATATTTTACAGTTTTATATTTTTCTGTATAAAAGTGAACCACCCTAATATACACACATTTACCTTGGTTTTGCTTCCGCCCGAATTGTTCATTCTGCCGAAGGTCATGCTTGATGAGACACCTTGAACCTACAGTTTAACGTTGAATCCACACCACGACCAAATACAGGTGATCAGAAATTACAAAGTCTGCCTCCCGACTCGATCTCATGACCAGCAGCCTGGCGTCTAAACCACAAGGCTACATAGAAAACCCATTTATCCATCGACTTATTTTTATGGAAGGATGACCAGCGTTTGACACCGTACCGCACAAAAAACTCGTTGAAAAAACTAAGGCTTATGGAATCAGGGGTGTAGTAATAAATTGGATAGAAGAGTAGTTGCGAGGTAGGAAACAGAGGGTGGTCGTTGATGGAGCGGAGTCGTCTTGGGCTAATGTAGCGAGCGCCGTTCCTCAGGGTTCTGTATTGGGACCTTTGCTTTTTCTTATATATGTTAACGATTTAGATGTCGGCCTAGTCAGTACAGTTTCAAAGTTTGCGGATGACACGAAGTTGGATGGTAGAGCGATAAATGATGAAGATAGAGGTAAAATCCAGAAAGATCTGAATAAAATCGTAGATTGGTCGGTCACATAGCAAATGAGATTTAACGTCGATAAGTGCAAAATTTTACATATTAGGTTCGCGTAAAGGTAATTTCGCGTATCGTATGTCAGGGAAGGAGTTGGCAAACGTAGATCAGGAAAAAGATTTAGGAGTTATAATCACTGGTGATTTAAAAGTAGCGAAAAAGTACAGCAGCGGTCAATAAGGCGAACAAAGTGCTAGGTTTTATAGCTAAGAATTTTGAGTATAAATCGCGCGATATTGTTGGTCCTCTTTATAAATCATTAGTTGGACCCCATTTGGAGTACGCGACCAATTTTGGAATCCGCATATGCGCAAAGGTATAGACAAGATCCAAAGAGTTCAAAGACGAGCAACTAAGGTAATTCCGTCTCTTTGGTCAAAGTCGTACGAGAATAGCTTGAGTTGTTGAAAGTGACTTGTTGAATGATCCTGTATCACCAAGACGCTCGTCTATTCTCTGAAAGGTCTTCTTATCTGGCAGACGGTGATTCGGAAACCTTTCCGCATACAGACGTCTTGCTGCGGCCGCATTACACTCGGCAAGTCCATACATGAGATGCATGTCTGCCATTTCTCTGTTTGAATAAGCCTCCATTCTCACTTCAAATGCACACTGTCACTGAATAGCACAAAAAATTTAAGTTTTTTTTTTGACTGAACTGCACTTATTCACGGTAAGAAATTACGAATACGAACAATGAAACACCGCGATGCACCTTTGACTGACTGATGGCTCTTCACTCAACGACATTTAAACATGTCATAGAGTGTACGAAACATTACACTTGTCAAGGCCATACATGAAATAAGTCTCGTACACACTCACAAACATTGTCAGCAAGAAGTGTTCGTAGACAGTTTGCGGAAAGAATTCTTGGAACACAAAACGGGTTGTAACTCGGAAACAAAGCGATTTCGGGCATATGTTTATACAAGCTTTTTTTCATTGTTTTCAGGTCCTAAATCCATCCTGAAAGTGCGTCCCACATGTTATGAAACACCCTGTATATATATATATATATCTTCTACTTTCGTTTATTAATTATATCTGAAAATTATAGAGTTGACCTAAAGTTCGGGTCCCTTAAGTAAACAAACTTCATTTTATTGTCACCGTCGTCCCCGAAGGGAACTACGAGGGCCACTCAATATATTTTGCCCCACCTCTTTTTTTCTTTCTAGTTTCATTTAAGTTCCAGAAATTTTGTACACAAGTAGTTACATACCTTTTTTACAAGTTTTTATTTTTCCACAGTCTCCATCCTTTTCTACGGCTTTCCTCCACCTCGAAACAAGGACCTTTATTCCTTGCTGGTAAAAGTCCACTGGGTTCTGCTGGAGCCACCTCTTAACCTCCTGAACAACCTCATCGTCACTGAAACTTTTTTCCACGAATATCATCCTTCATTGGCCCAAACAAATGGAAGTCTGAGGGTGCCAGATCCGGGCTTATGGAGGGTGGGGTAACACAGTCAAGGGAATTTTTGTGATGGCCTCTCTTGTTTGCAAACTGTTGTGTGGTCTTGCGTTATCGTGCAAAAGAAGGACGTGTTCCAGTTTTCTCTCCGGTCGAACTCGCTTTATACGTCTTTGGAGTTTCTGTAGGGTAGCAATATATGCCTCTGAGTTGATTGTTTGTCCTTTCTTCATAATGTCCACCGGAATCACCCCTTTCATGTCCCAGAAGATGGTGGCCATAACCTTTCGTGCAGAGGGAGCCATTTTGAACTTTTCCTCGCGTGGGGAGTCTGCGTGATGCCACTCCATGGATTGGCGTTTTGTTTCAGGTTCAAAGTGGTGTACTCAAGTCTCATCCCCAGTCACAGTTCGTGAACGGAAGTCATCCCCTTCTGTCTCGTATCGAACCAACGACTCAGAAGCAATTTCTTTCCTTTGGGCTTTGTGATCTTCAGTCAGTTGGCGAGGAACAAACTGTGAACACACTTTTGAGTATCCCAGTTGCTGAATTATCGTATTCACACTTCCTTCACTAATTCCTAGCTTCATTGATAGCTAGAAGCATTAGGATTTATTTGCTCATTCACTTTAAGTGTTATCTTCTGATTTCATGTTCTGTAGTTAAGATTATATTTTTTATTTCTTTATATATTAGCTTAAATTCAGATATTGGCTCGTTCATTCTTTACATGCTCCTCCTCTACACATTTTATTTTTCCAGTCTCTTCTCCTTTTCATTCTGTTTTGCGAATATTTATTTTTGGGGGAATGGAGAATTTTTCAATACATTTCGTATTTTCTTTTTTCTTCAACTGCTTTTTCGGCAACTGCGGTTTGCAAACATGAAATTATTTTTATTTTAAGGAAATATCACATAAAATGAAGCTGACGGAGAAACAAAATCTATTAACTGCTCTTTAGCCTTCTGTAGGATTTCATGCACTGAAACAATTAATAAATTATAATTTACAGACAAGAAATTAATCAATAAAAGTTCCATTTTGTACTCGTAACTTATGTAAATTTATATATTGTAACTTTCATAAAAGGTAAGTGAAGCAGTGTGTCGCCTTATCTTTAGCACCTCACTTTTATGTCCTTACACCCTTTAGTTATTATACTCATTACTCAGCTGTTGGTTCGCTGAGTAATTTAGACTTTATTTTATTACAGAACGGAAGTGAGGCGACACGTAAAAGCACATTAGTTCATTTATTTATTCATTTGTCTCTGTCTTTGAAACTAGATAAACAATTCTTTATATATATATATATGTCACGCCTAATGTATGTTCGATACATATATCAATAGAAAGTTCACTTGTATTCTATTTATTCCCTCGTTAATTCATGGTCATATGACCGATGAACCTTTCCCAGGACACACAACAAACTGGGTACTCAAACCCTTAATGATATTTATTTATGAATCGTATGTACGTTACAGCAAATTTGTGGAACTGAAATTATATGGTTAAGAGTATACTTTGTGAAATTACATCAAAGCTCGACACGACCATTACACCCTTCAATACAGACCAGACCACCAAGATCATCAAAAACATTAAGAATTCGAAGGCTACTGGACCAGACAACATATCTAACATACACCTTAAACACTTGGGCCCACAAGGAATACTAGCTCTCACAAATATCAGCACATATTCATACCAACACTGTATTATTCCTGACATACGGAAACAAGGTAAAATTATTACACTACTCAAACCAAACAAAAATCCAACAGAACCAGCTTCCTATAGACCCATTACTCTACTATGCACAGTTGCACACCTTCCAAAGTAACAGAAAGACTAATCTTACAAATCACCAACCCACACATACCACTATCGCCTACTCAACATGGGATTCAGACCTCACCACTCAACCACGACATTACTCACTAACCTCACGCAGCACATCATGGATGGCATCAACTCCAGAAGACCAGCTCAACGTACACTATTAGCAACAATAGACATTAGTAAAGCATTTGATGCTATCCCACGCTTCCCTCTCATAAACAAAATACTCAACACAAACATGCACAATAACACCAAAAGGTGGCTGAGCAACTATCTCTCAGGAAGATACTCACATGTCACATTTAATGGCAAGTCATCCAGAAACAAGCTTTTTCCGAACGGGGTCCCTCAAGGCTCTGTTCTCTCACCAACACTCTTCAACTTATACATACATGACATTCCAACACCCATAGATAACAAGCTTACCTTATCATCATATGCAGATGATATCACTCTAACATCCACCCACAACAACATCGACACCGCTACAAATAACCTACAAACATACATAAACAGTATACAAAACTGGCTCACACACAATAGACTCAAAGTAGCGCCCACAAAATCAACCATCACCTTGCTTACAAGCAACACAAAAGAACACCAGGTAATTCCACAGCTGACACTAAACAACATCAACATTCCACACACTCACAGAACCAAAATACTTGGTGTCACATACAACACATCATTATCTTTTGCAAACCACATTCAGTACATTAAAACCAAATGTATGTCAAGACTTAACACGCTTAGGGTACTAACAGGCACAAACTTTGGACACCAGCAGGAAACAACATCACTCATATACAAACAATATATTCGCTCAGTTATGGACTATGCTAGCCCATGCTGGGCACTCATTATCTCAAACACACACATAAACACCTTACAAACAATACAAAACAACGCACTTCGTATCATTACAGGATGCACTCAAACAACACCAATAGAACACCTGCACACAGAAACAAAAATACTAAAAGTTAGGGAACATTTAGACATGAGGGGAACACAATTCATGGCAGCAGCGACAACTAACCCACAACACCCTTGCGACTACATGCACAATCATGCACCAACACCTCGCACCATTAAGGTAACACCAGAGAGACATTATAACCAAATACTTCATTCCATACCACGCCCCACAGACATCACACAGTACAGAAAACACATACACACACACCTAACCCACAAAGCACTGACACGACTCGGTTCGAATGCGGTCCTAGGTGCGAAGCCGCCGCCCATTAACAGGTCAGAGATCAGCCTGAGCAGATCCGATCGAGTTAACTTAGCACGATTCCGATGTGGACATCACCCCAACTTACGGACATATAAACACAGACTAGACAACTCCATAGACGACACCTGCCACCTGTGCCAAGACACACCACAAACAATTGAACACATTATGACGGACTGTACCGCTCTAGCACAACAACGAACACAACACAACATCACTAGTGCGCTGAACCTCTGGTCCACTCCGGAGAGGGCGATCGGTTACCTGCGTGCCGCCGGCTTGCTCGATCAGGGTGGGCTGATCGGCTAAACAACAACAACAACAACAACATCAAAGCTTCATCAACGTAGCTGTAAAATCCAATAATACATTTTTCTAATTAATTATTGAAGTTACGAACGACTCATTTATATATCGAAAATACAATGAGTTTTTTCTTTTAATCTTCAATTACGTAATTTTTTGGCTTCGAATCGTTCATTTCATTTTTATTTATTGTGATGAAAGATCACAATTAATTATTCCATTTCATAAACATCGTTTTTATTTGTGGAAACAGAAATTGTGAAAGGTGAGTGCTTATTATCAAACTCGGAATTAAAGTTTTCTGTCCCAATTTTATCTGTCTGTAATTACGTTTTTCTTTCACTTATTTTTGTACGATATACGAGGTGTGTTCAAAAAGTTCCCAAACTGGTTATGCTGCGCGCGCATCACATGACGCGCATGCGCGTCATGTGATGCATGTTGTAGCGTGACTCAGTCCGTGTTCAAAGACGGTTACCGCTTGTTGATATCATATTTTGTTCTCTCGATATTTACTGTCTTGTGAAGTCATTTTGTGTTTTGTCGCATTTTGTGCATTTGAATAATGGCTACTGTTGAAGAACAACGTGTGTGCATAAAATTTTGCGTTAAGCTGGCAAGACTACTTCTGAAACCCATGCCATACTGAACACAGCATTTGGCAATTTCGTCTTAAGTCGGACAACCACTTTTGAGTGGCACAAGCGCTTTAAGGAAGGCCAAACGTCGACAGTGGACGATGCAAGGGTGGGACGACCTTCCACTTCAAGAACTGATGACACTGTTGCTTGTGTTCTTCAACAGTAGCCATTATTCAAATGCACAAAATGCGACAAAACACACAAAATGACTTCACAAACCAGTAAATAGCGAGAGAAAAAATACGATATCAACAAGCGGTAACCGTCTTTGGACACAGACTGAGTCACACTACAACATGCAGCACATGACGCGCATACGCGTCATGCGATGCACACGCAGTATAACCAGTTTGGGAACTTTTTGAACACACCTCGTGTTCTGTCTGTAATTGTATAAACAGTCTTATTCTAATAATAATAATAATAATAATAATAATTATAGGTTTAGTATAGTACGAAACTATATTAGTACATATTTTATTACTGTAGTAAGAGTAATAATAACATAACTGCTAATTATTATTGAAAAGTAGGATGGACTACATTCACGTATTTGAAAATTTGCCTTCCAATTTTAAATATTAATTAACGTAACTTGTAAGAAAATTCGGATCACCTGAAGATCAGGACCCCCAGCCTTCTTTAGTTAACTTTATAAGGCTAACTAACGAAAATATCACGACCTAACCTAACCAATCGTCAAGGGCGTACAGTTGACCTAACGATTGGTTAGGTTAGGTCGTGATATTTTCGTTAGTTAGCCTCATAAGGCTAACTAAAGAAGGCTGGGGTCCCTGATCTTCAGGTGATCTAAAAATTCTAGCGGGAACAGTTCACTGGCTAATCATTCGAAATTCTTAATTCATTTTCCACAAAAGCGACTTCCCTTTAAAGAAAAGGGTACTTGTAGGTTATCCCCCCCCCTACCAATTTTGACAGAATATTTTCGTTAAAACTAATGAAAATATCACGACTTAACCTAACCAATTATGAAGGGAGTACAGTTGATCTATTAGTAAATAGTAAATACTATTCCAGAAACAAACAATGTTATAATTAATAATAGATCAACTGTACGCCCTTGATAATTGGTTAGGTTAAGTCGTGATATTTTCGTTAGTTTTAACGAAAATATTCTGTCAAAATTGGTGGGGGGGGGGGGGGGGGAGATAACCTACAAGTACCAAGAAAAGTTATACTGAGGGTACTTTTTGCAGTTTTAGAAAATTTTGAATTTAGGAGTACCACAAATGTAGTCTACGGCCAAACTTGAATGTAAAAAGAACAAACTTAAATTAAAAGAGGAGCAAGAGGCGGTTCTACGAAGGAGTTAAAATAGAAAATCAATGATATTTCTAACCTGAAACAACTTCTTCACAGCTGTTTTCGCCATTTCTACAAGTTTAAAATATGCATCAAACTTTAAATTACATTTTTTAAGGACATAACCCCAAATTACGCAACTTGGAGAAACTAAGTTTTTAAGAAAGAATTGACAGTAAATGTGTTGGAATTTGAAATAAATCGGTGTAAACCTCTCCAAAATAAATTGATTTGTTACTAATTTCGTAAGTCGGTAAATTGTTACTCGTTATAGAGTAAATAGGTTACCACTAAAGAGAAGAACACGTTTATTACGCAATGAACCATTATAATAAAGCGTCTGGTCTTCTATTTATTTTCTTTTACATTTAAAATAAACTAATCGGTAGTTACTGTAAATTAATGTATAAAGGTCAAGCTGGAAAAACAAAGCTATCATCCATTAAATCTTCATTTCCCCAGTAATTGAGCCAAATGAGAGGTCAGAACAGAGCGCGAAAGCAATTAACCGTTATTTAAGATGAAATGAGGATCGAAGAAAAAAGATAAATTACTTTATTTACCTTACAAAGTAATTAGTCTTTATTCCTTTGAAAATTTTGGATCTTATCCTTTTCAACATGTTTATCTGATAGGATCGTCTGTCATTTATTTCACTTATTAAAAGTGACGTAGAAAAGAGGAAAGAAGAGAAAAAGGTAAAAGAAAATGAGAGAGGGGTAATGGGTAAGAGAGAAAAATGGGAAGTGGACCCTGCTCAAAATACGTAAAACTAAGCAGAAATAATAAATACGACTTAATATAATAGCCATAAATAATAATAAATATTCAGAAAAGCATTTACTAAGAGTTTCACACATAGAACGGATGAATTTCAAATTAATCAGATGACGTAAAATAAGCAAATACTAGCAACAGTAAAATATATACAATAGGTATGTCGGGTACTAAGACACAGTGAACAAATAAACAGTACTAAAGAAGAACAAAAATGAAAAATCCATATTTAATTAAGCGTAAGAGGTTCGACAAGAAGGAAAAGGCGAGAGTGACGCTTATAGAATATGATAGACCTGGAAGCGGGTAGGGGGCATAAGCTTTCACGAATGTCATGGGTCGTTAGAAAATTTGAGAGAAGGTTAATATACTCTTCGCAAAAGAAATCCAGTGCAGCAACAAACCCAGCCATGGACTTTCCCAAGCCAGTGTGAGAAATAGGGATGGGGTAAGGTGATGAGCCCGCTGCACGCAATGTATTCGCCTCACCCAGTTCTCCTCTTAAAGGAGACTTCATTTTACTCAGATGGTGGCATTACTACCCGTCCCAGTGTCCTTAATTGGATGAAGGGCGTAAAACAGATAAATCACCTAATCTAGCAACACTGAATAGAGTTTCTTATATCGCCATACGGGAAAGAAAATGGAACTAACGTAGGTTCATGATCTATCGTACAACATTATTTGAAATCTGGGTCTGAAGATATAAAGAGATTGGGCAAGTGAGATAAAAACCACTGCACTAGAGTAGTGTGAACGGACGAGAGCGGTATAGACTAGTTTCTTCACCCACCAAGGAGCTGGTCAAAACCTTTGTATGTACTGGAGGAGCAATTTAGTACTACAAAGAGCAGAGTTGAGGCAGGAAAAGGAGAAGGTTTCCGAGGTAAAAGAAAATTCTAAAATTTAAAAAGTAGTGTGGAAAGAGAACGGTGTGTTTGAACCTGTTCGAAATAATAATTCCGCTTTTACCCGAGATTCAGTGCATCTTCCAGTTAAACTCAAATTCATTATGGAAGTTGGTCTCTTCAACGAAGTAACAGCACGATGGAAGAGGGCGTGACGAGATGTGCAAGAAAATCAGCATATGCTGAAGATCAAAATATGTAACAAGAACGAAAGTGGGAGAGAAAATGCTCCCATGAAGTACTTTGGCCTGAATAGGGATGTAAGGGGAGAAAAAGACCTTAAGCAAAATTTGGGTAATCTATTGCAGTAAAAAGGAATGACAAAGCCAGCAGTACGAGAGGAAAATGTAGATTACACGAGTTATATTTCAAGCCCGGATGCCACACTTTGTCACACCTAACCCACAAAGCACTGACACGACTCGGTCCGAATGCGGTCCTAGGTGCGAAGCCGCCACCCATTAACAGGTCAGAGATCAGCCTGAGCAGATCGGATCGAGTTAACTTAGCACGATTCCGATGTGGACATCACCCCAACTTACGGACATATAAACACAGACTAGACAACTCCATAGACGACACCTGCCACCTGTGCCAAGACACACCACAAGCAATTGAACACATTATGACGGACTGTACGCTCTAGCACAAAAACGAACACAACACAACATCACTAGTGCGCTGAACCTCTGGTCCACTCTGGAGAGGGCGATCGGTTACCTGCGTGCCGCCGGCTTGCTCGATCAGGTTGGGCTGATCGGCTAAACAACAACAACAACAACATGTTTACGGAGATGTTGTTGTTGATCGCAGCACAGTTGGACGCTGATTTAAAAGTGTGAGATCATCGGAGAGAGGGAGAGCCAGCCTTCATGATGCCATGCAGCGGTCGACAGGCATCGGCTGTCACATCTCACACTGTGCATCGTGCTAGCAGCATCATTCGATCAAATCGGCGCGTCACATACAAGGAGCTATCACTGGAGCTACGAATTAGTGAAGGGAGTGGGATACTCAAAAGTGGGATACTCAAAAGTGGGATACTCAAAAGTGTGTTCACGGTTTGTTCCTCGCCAACTGACTGAAGATCACAAAGCCCAAAGAAAAGAAATTGCTTCTGAGTCGTTGGTTCGATACAAGACAGAAGGGGATGACTTCCGTTCACGAATTGTGATTGGGAATGAGACTTAGGTACACCACTTTGAACCTGAAACAAAACGCCAATCCATGGAGTGGCATCACGCAGACTCCCCACGTAAGAAAAAGTTCAAAATAGCTCCCTCTGCACGAAAGGTTATGGCCACCATCTTTTGGGACATGAAAGGGGTGATTCTGGTGGACATTATTACAAAATCAACTCAAAGGCATATATTGCTACACTACAGAGACGCCAGAGACGTATAAAGCGAGTTCGACCGGAGAGAAAACTAGAACATGTCCTTCGTTTGCACGATAACGCAAGACCATACAACAGTTTGCAAACAAGAGAGGCCATCACAAAAATGCGCTTGACTGTGTTACCCCACCTTCCATACAACCCGGATCTGGTACCTTCAGACTTCCATTTGTTTGGGCCATTGAAGGATGCTATTCGTGGAAGAAAGTTTCACAGTGACGATGAGGTTGTTGAGGTTAAGAGGTGGCTCCAGCGGAGCCTAACGGACTTTTACCAGCAAGGAATAAAGGCCCTTGTTTCGAGGTGGAGGAAAGCCGTAGAAAAGGATGGAGATTATGTGGAAAAATAAAAACTTGTAAAAAAGGTATGTAACTACATGTGTACAAAATTTCTGGAACTTCCAAGGAAACTTGAAAAGAAAAAAAAGTGGGGCAAAATATATTGAGTGGCCCTCGTATATTTTATTTGTTATTGAAAATTTCTGGAACACAAAGTAAATATAAAACGGCGCATATTTATTCTATTTATAATAGCATCCTTCATTTAACTTATTAAAGGTGGCCGCTTAAATGATAGCGCGTAAATAGAATTTTGAAAAGGTGATTCGTATTTTAAAATAGAAATAATTATTGCGAGAAATTATTACCTCCTGACATAATTAAAGCAATTCAAAGACTATTTCCTTAATAAGATTTTTATTTATTCGTGAATAAAATTTTCTTAGTCTCTCTCCGTTTGTGCACAAAGTATAGAACGTGGGTACCAGGAGTAAAATTCATATATTAATTGCTTTGAACCCCCTAACTCTGTTTACACTCGCTTTCTCGTTATGCCAAATTGCTCTCTATTACGAATAGGGAGGCGGCACAAGGAGTAAAATAGAAATAAAAGTGTTTGGTGACTCTTCCTTCGAAGTAAAATATATATTTTAAAAAACTCATTACAGAAGAAAATTTAAAAAGGCTAAACTGCGAAAAGAAA
Organism: Bathynomus jamesi; assembly: GCA_023014485.1. Classification (NCBI taxonomy): domain Eukaryota; kingdom Metazoa; phylum Arthropoda; class Malacostraca; order Isopoda; family Cirolanidae; genus Bathynomus; species Bathynomus jamesi. Next base: position 213,251 of record JAJOZX010000432.1, read on the forward strand.
CCCAAGTAGGAAGGAACGGCCTTGCACCTGGTCATTTCTCACAAAATTGGAGGTAATTTTAAAGCAAAGCGTAAGGAATGAAAACGGTTCTTTTTAAAGCTCACAGATGGCGGACCTGAAATATATGGAGCTTACGTATCCTCAAAATTAAAAACGGAAAAGAATGTAAAGAAAAGATAAAGAAAAGGTGTTGTTTTATTAAACCTCTTCTTTTCCCGACGTAGATAAGAAATATTTGACCCAAAAAAGCCGCAATAAATTTCATGCAACTACAACTCTCTATATAGGACATCAAGTGAGATGAGACGAAAGCAGAGTTGCAATAAAGAAAAGTTGAACATTTATAGGGCGGCACAACATTTATGATACCTCTGTAAATTTTTTATCTTTCTTTTTATTGTAACTCTCTCTCTCTCTCTCTCTCTCTCTCTCTCTCTCTCTCTTTCATTTCATGAAACTGTATAATCAAGGAGTTCCTCACGCAGCATATTTCTCTCTCCTCATATTCTTAACCCTCTCTTATCCTCAGTACTTTCCTATCTTATATTATTACTTCGCTTTAATGCCTTGATTAACTATTAGAGATTTTATTAATGTATTAAAAACTTACAGTATATATTATCTGAATACAAGAATTACTATAACCATTCTACTGTACAGTATTATAGTAATGGCTCTATTTACAAATATTAGCTGGCACCATTTAATCGTTTAACTGCGTTATCCAAATTTGTAGGCATTCATATTTTTCTTTTCATATTTGGTCTGTGATCAATGTGAATTACTGTTTCTTTAATTCAGTAAGAATTCAGTATAGTACTTTTAAATCTCTTACACCTTCATTCACTTTTTGTTTTATTCCTTCCTCAGTCTGTTTCTCATAAAGTAAACGACAGGATATAATGCTAATGTTGGCATTGGGCCTACTTCTTCTTGCGGAATAGTTGAATAGTTGAAAATGATGGTTAAGAGGACCAATTGTTGTTCTTCTTTAAAGATATGAAAATTTTTTTATATCAGATAAATTTCACCCAAGCAAATCTCTCCAGATTTGTTTATATCAAGAATGCCTGAATAAACGAAGGAGCTGGTGTGAAACTGTTTTCGGAAAACAGCCTTGAAATTTTTGAAAGGCATTAAAACCTGAAATAACTTTATGCACACTGAAATTTTACAGCGATACTTAAAAAATGGACATAATGTGATGGCTCAAATTTATAAAGTCTATCTTAAGGCTAAGTGTAAAAGCTAAAGTCTGAAATAAATCGGCAGACGACCGTCTTGTGTAGTTCCACGTCAGTGAATTTTCTCTTTTAAGAAACAATTTTTTAATGAGATAATTAGATAATTTAAAGGATAAATTGAAACTGACCTTGAAACAGACTTTTGTTATCAGATTTATGGAAGTTTCGATTGAAATATTAAACATTGTAACTTCCATATGATTATATTTTTTATTATATTAACTGTAGGTATACTGTACATGATAAGGAGTAAGATAGAAGAAATTTTTCTAACGTAATTAACCAATAGAATGTAATGCGTCATTTTTCTCCCTGAATTAACCCATTAAGATCCAGAACTATTTTTTTTTTGTATTTCCTGATATTTTCATGTACAGTATATTAAAACTTCAAAGACTTTACAAAAACATGAAATAGCTATCTGATAAAGAAAATTTTAAATTCAAATATAAAAATTAAAATTTAATATTTTCACTTTTAAGTTTTAACCCTATAGTACTGCTAAAATGTGTGTCCAAATTAAAACAATTGGAGTTAATAGGTTAATTAACAGTATATCAAGTCCTTCAATCAAAAGGGAAAAATTTGAAATACACGACCTCATCCGGTATAATTTAAATACGGATCGGAGCAGGTAAGAATGAATTGTGTTTATTCGTCTGAATTCAAATAACCAAGAAACAGTGATGAACTAACGGTGGAATAATTAAGAAAGAAATATGTCGTCTCTTCTACTATGTGGGTTCAACTCTAAAAAGGCGTACAGTCCTAATGAGCTCCCTCCTGTTGTTTTCAGAAACTGTGCTTCTGTGTTGACCCTGCCAAGGCAAATATTTTCGGCTTTGTCTTTCATCTGATACTTTTCCTTCCTGTTGGAAGGTCTCCTTCATTCAGACTGTCCCAAGGAAGAGTGACCGCTCTAAACTCTCCACCTATCGCCCATTTGTTTTGATTTCTTGTCTTTCTAAAGAGTTTGAATCTCTCTTTAATCGGAAGATTCTGCAATACCTCTCTACTCACAATCTTATTTCAGATCGTGAGTATGGGTTCCGCAAGGAACGCTCTACTGGCGATCTTCTTGGATATCTCTCTGCTTCTTGGTCATCCTCCTTTCAGGATTTCGGTGAAACCTTCTCTAATGCGCTACACATATCAAAAGCTTTTGATAAAGTTTGGCACAAATCTTTATTTCCAAACTGCCCTTCTTCGGTTTCTAACCTTCTATCTGTGCCTTCATCTCTGATTTCCTTTCTGGCTGATCTATAGTTGCGGTTATAGATGACCACAGTTCTTCTGAAGCTATTAATAGTGGTGTTCCTTAGGGTTCTTTCCTGTCAACCAGATTTTTCCTTTTATCATTGATATATTAAATCGCACTTCCTATCCTATCCACTCCTATGCCGATGATTCCACCCTTCACTTCTCCACCAGCTTCACAAAGTGTCCCTCTCAACAGTCATCCGATGCTTCGCATGAGACGGCTATGGCACACCTGACCCCTGATACTATCTCTCATTGGGGCAGAGAAAATCATTTGGCTTTTAATGTGTGAAAAACTCAGTTTCTTCATGTGTCTACTCGTGACAAACTTCAAATTCAAATTCAACTTCAAACTTTAACCAGAAAAGCATACGATTGACGGAGTTTTACAATTTTCAGATATTTATTATAATATTAATATAGGGTGTCCGAGAATTATCTGTACAATGTTTGGCTGTTATTAAAAGTCAACCATGAAGTGTAGAAATTCCAGTGTTGTCCCATTTTACAGAGAATGTCATTACGTTTTTTCTGATACCACATTTTGACAGGTTTTTTAGAAATGTACGCGGGTGACAGACATTGATGATTTAAAAGCAAGAATCACAGCTGCTATTGAGCGAATTGATGTGGATATGCTGCAGCGTACATGGCAACATTTGGAGTATCGATTGGATGTTTTGCGAATCACTAATGGTGCACATATCGAATGTTTGTAACAACGTTACTTTAATAAAAGAAACTTTTGAAAATACAGATTCTAAATAATCTTGTTTAAGAATTTTACGTGTTATCAAGAATTTTATTAAAAGATGAAATTGTACAGATAATGTTCGGACACACTGGAATTTCTAAAAAACGTGTCAAAACTTGGTATCAGAAAAAAATTAATGAGATTCTCTGTAAAATGGGATAAGACTGGAATTTCTACACTTCATAGTTGACTTTTAATAACAGCCAAACATTGTACAGATAATTCTCGGACACCCTATATTAGGGTGACAATAAAAATCGAAAGTTGGAGTTTTTTATTGGCCATTTGTTCAATGCTGCTACTACATGAGAAAACAATGTACTGTAAATATTAGGTCATTCAGATAATATTTAAGGGTGTCTCAAGTGAGGTAAATAATTCTCCTTATAACAAAAATTAATTATTCATTACCTAGTAAAAATAAATTAATTTTTTTTAATTAATGTAAATAAACGTTAGTTTTAGTTCATAAGGTTTAAGTGCAGGCGTACTCCAATCGTAATAAGTAAATAATATATTCCAGGGTGTCTTTCATTCAATTGTAGACCACCCATTAATTCTTGCTTTTCCTCAAGCCATACCCCTTTTTCAATGTACCAGGCTGAGACTTCCTATGATCCTCAACAACCTGCAAGAGATGTTGGCGCTGTTCTTCATTCTTCGTAATCTTTGTATTGAAGGCCTGGATCAAGGCAATTCCCCTCTCTGCCATGTCATTGACGACTTTTAGTCCTTCAACTATAGTCAAACCAGTCTTGAAATCTTCGTCGTCCGGCCAGGTCTCTGGTTCCTTGGACAAGAAGCCATCATTAATTTTTAGAAGTTCAAAGAGAAGCTTTGATCCTTTCGAGGCAAAGTCCGAGAGCTGCTTTGTTGAAATGGAAGAAACAGCAGGTATTGGGGCTCGCTTTGGAGGATCTTCAGCAGCTTCTTTTTCGAGGATTGATCGAGCGATATTCTTTTTCGTCGTTGCATTGATACCTTTATCAAAGAGTGCGAGACCAATCAAGTACTCGCTGAGGTACCATAAGTGACGACCGAGGACACTAAGGCAGGATGCTGAGATCTTTTCATCGTGGTACTTTGCTAGGTCTTGAAGAAGCTTCAAATCGTTCGCGGGAGCAGATGAAGGACTGCTGGCCGTGAACCACGCGCTGACATATAACTCCAGGGCAAAAAATACAAATCGTTTTAAGCCAGACATTTCACGAGTTGTAAGTCTGAACTGATGGGAAAGCAGCAGGATTTTTAATGAATAAATTACTTTTGCCATCCAACGTGCTCGGTGAAGTGCTCCAGGTCGCCGAAACCTAAAGTTAGGTAAATTACCTCCAAGGATTGTAATCGACAACTCCAAGAATTCACGGTAATCATCCCTCGGCTGATGTTTTGTCAGATATAGATTCCAGCAAGCGATCAGTTCTTCTCGATTCTCATTCAGACTCGATGGAAGGTCTGACAGGGTCTTGTACTTATCTTGGCAAATTGTATTCCACGTCTCTTTGAAGCGGGAGAATAGGAGGATATCTGGACCAGATGATGGTCCCATGCATTCCATGTACGCCTTCTCAACGACAAGTTCTAGGATGTGATGGCGACATGCAAGGTATAAGAGTCGGCGGCCGAGTTTCTGCTCCAAAATTACGCATGCCCCAGACAAGTAACCAGTATTTGAAGCTGTAGTGTCGAAGCTCATAGCTGATACCTTTTCTGACACATTCCATTCTTTGAGCGCAGCATGTACCACCGAGGCGATGACCTCACCCGTTCCTGATGTCAGCTTAGGTACACCCAAGCGCTTTTCGGTATCAACTCCGGTTACGAAAATGGCTAGTCGGTCACACCGACCACCTTCATCGTCTGGTAGAATTTTTCCGTCCCAGTGAACAGTGAGCATTTCGTTGGGTGTGAACTGACCCCCCCTGACCGCCCCTCTCGACGGCCCTGTGTATATATATTTATATACTCGTATATATATTATCATAGGAAATCAAATTCAGTTCCAAATTTATATAATTTAAACATCAAACTATGCCAACAATTAATGAAACTTTTCTAGAACAATTTCCAATAATAATATAATCAATGTATCAAAATAAAAAATATTACCTTAGATATCTTAAAAGAATCGGGAGAGAACTTCTAAGCGTTGTTTTCAGTCAGGCAGTCGTATGCAAAATGAACTTGAAGCACCAAAAGCTGATCATCCAAAGATTGATACACATCATATTATTTAACGATTTATTTATGAAAATTTTAATTTAATGAAATAAATTAATCGATTTGCATAATCTATAGTATGAAATAAAGGAAACAATTCTATTAAATTATATAATACACTTGCATTCTCGAAACATTTTTGTTTTTGAAGCGTTGTCGAAACTCGTTCATTCTTGAAATTTCTTCCGCGCGACAGTTTCATTCATGTGACTCGAGGCACCCCTAAATGCTTTCCGAATTCCATGAGATTTCGTCTACGGTGTTTCCTCATAGGGTGGCAGCATTGGACAAATGGCCGGCAAATTTTTTTGAATTTCAAATTTTATCCCTATAAGAAGTTGTCACCCTACCCTATATTCACACTACTCTCACCTGAATATGCCCTTACAAATATGGAGGCTGTTTAGGCAAAATTAATGGCATTTAGCTTATTTATTACATAAAAATAGTGAAAGTGTCAAGTAATAGCAATACAGACAGCAAAAAATAATAATAATAGCAATAATAATAATAATAAATACAATATAAACTTAACAAAATGTTACATGATTTTAAATTAAATGATGGATTGTATATTTAGTAAGAAATATTACATAAAATAGTGAAAGTGGCAAGTGACAGTGATAATGAGAAAAAAATAATAATAATGGCAATAATAATAGTAAATATTGGATACTGAATAATCTTTATTAATAAAATAAATACAGTACTTTTACAATTTACAATGACGTAAATAATTGTGAAACTTGACTATTTATTTTATTTAAAGTTTGCAAAGTTTACAAAATGTTACATAATTTTAAATTAAATGATTTATTGTATATTCAACAGAAAATACATGCTGCTTAATAAAGAAAATATAGAAAAAGAAGAGATAACGAAATTAAAGGTGATTAATGAAATTAACATATTTTAATAGGTAGCCGGACGGGATGCTGAATGCACTTTCGCCGAAAGTCAGGAAGCCGAAGCCAAGACGCCGAAAGGACATGAAGCCGAATAGACATGAAGCCGAAAGGACATGAAGCCGAATAGACATGAAGCCGAATGGACATGAAGTCGAATGGACATGATATATATATATATAATGAATAAACTATTGGTTTTGACAAACCAACAAAGCGGTGATAAACTATTGTTTTTGACAAACCAACCAAGAGGTGATAAGCTATTCGTTTTCATAAACCCTTCACAGTATCATGGAATTCGTTCAAACGGCAAGAGGTGGCAGGAAGCTTCTTCGTAATGGTTTCGCATACGTTGTGGACAAAAAATTGGTGCAACCATATATTGGAGGTGTGAGAAACGTAAAGAGTGCAGTGCTAGAATTAAAACCATAAATGATATTAAGCATGGTACTGCTTTGGATCATTCACACCCTCCTGATGGTGTTCGTAATTGTGCTTTAAAAGTTATGGAGGATATGAAAACTCGAGCCGAACATTCCGAAGAGGTAACAAGCAGTGTTATTAACAATACCACAGTAGATTTACCCCTAAGTGTTGCTGGAGCCCTACCTAAGAAGGAATCACTTGGACGAAAGGTAAGGCGAACAAGCAGTGTATGTGCACATGAAGATTTAAGTGTGACAACGAGAGGGGAAAATTTCCGACTGTATGAAAGTAACGATGTTATCTTATCGACAGAAAAGAATTTGGAACTTTTAGCCAAAAAACAAAGATGGTTTTGCGACGGTACTTTTGATTCTGCTCCTGTTGGAAAACAACAACTGTATACTAATTAGGGCGGGTCGTACTCAGGTGACAACATGAATCTGAAGGAAATCCTACCATTAGGGGTGTCTAAATTATGTGTTTTTACATGGGGAATTCAAATATGAGCTTATTTTTTGGATAGGATAACTCTAACGTACATCATTTTGTATTTCTAAATTGCCAATTTTACCCTTTTGAACCCCTTTATAATATATTAAAAGATATAAGGTAAATCATTTATATTGACAAGGCCAAATCAACTTTACATATATTTATTAATAGGTGAACTGCATGTATATCACTGGATATAATTACAAAGATCATTCTCCTGACATCTTGAACTTTGCCAGGTTGCACAAATCCTGCTTTGACTCAGACTTGGACATCAGCTTCCTGCTGGTCTCCTGAGCCCTGATCCCTCCATCCCTCTTTTCCTGTGAGAAGTACTTAGCAGAAGCCTCAGTCACCATTTTAACAACCCTCTCAATGCTTTGTGTGTGGCAAGGCCAGTTGCGCACCTCCATGGGGGAGTTGATGAAGTTTTTCACCTCTGAGGTGCTTAGAGAGCAGGTGAGAGGTGGCTCTGACACACCTTCTGACCAGCTGATCAAGTCACCGATGCTGGAAGCATCACAATTGATGTCAGGTGTCCTTCTGCTCCTAACAGAGGAGTCCCCCAGCTGAGTGTCCGGGTCCCCCTCTCCCCTGATGGCCAGGATTCTCTCCACCCCTTCAATCCTCTCCTTCTGATCCTCAGAGCAGAGTAGTGTTTGGAGGATGACTTCACTGTGGGCATACCAAGCAGATCTTCTCACAGTTGGCATCACAATATCCAGCACCTCCTTTCTCTGGGACTTGAGGCAGTCCAGCTGAAAGAGGATGTGCCTAGGCCCTTCGATCCAGGAGTGCTTGACCTTCACGTTGAACCAACATGGGTAATACACTCCAATGATGAATTCCACAATGAATTGCAGAATCTTCAGGTTCTTTCCTTTAAGTCCGTGCTTTGACACCCAGAGCCTGAGAAGTCTGTTCGCTGTGGTGAGCCAGCGGCTGTGGTTTACTGGTCCTATCTCTAACAGAGCCAGCCCTGCAGGAAGTACTCCATCCCTGACTGCACAGACAATTTTATAGCCATAGTATTGATCAGTTGAGAGATCTTGAATGACCTTGTCAGGAAGCTTGATCAGTGGAGGGCCAACAGAGATTCGGGTGAAGTTTGGATTGATATCAAAGTCAAAATGATATCAAAATGAACCACCTAATTTTAGCTCAAATCAAAGTTGTTAATTAAATTTTGCTCAATGTATCACTATAATATGCGTAGAAATAGCTTTTTCTAAAATATAACAGAATAATACCCACATGTGAACAGTAACAAAAAAAATATCAGTAGATAATCACTAAATCTATCCCCTCACTGCGAGCCGAGGTGGTAAAATAGCTTCATAAATCATGAGTCACTTCAAATATTTCACAAAACGTTTTAGAATGTTCTGAAACGTTACATTCTAGCCTCTGAGAAAGGTGGCTCAGAAAATGGCCTTATGCGCGCCAGAAAACCGTCAAAATATTTCATATACCAAACTGTATGATAATTACAATTAAGTGGAATGGCACACCTTTTTATTTGAGTATTTAAATATTATTATTATATGAATTACATTATATGTGTTTATATGAATTAGTTAGAACAATGCTCTATGAGAGATAACATGAGCAGCCATGATAGAAAACGTGAGAAGACATATTCTGGGGTAACTACAATAGTAAAATAATCAACAATTTAATAATAATCAACTGCAAAATGATGTAGGTTAGGGTTATCAGAATTAAATATTTTCTTCAGAATTGTGTTCTATACACCAAAATATGTCATTTGAACACCCCTCTCCATTGATTTAAAAAAAATGCATAGTATGACCCGCCCTAGTATACTATACATGCAATTATTTCCGATAGTAAAACTTTACCATTAGTGTACTGCATTGCGAACAACAAGGACGAAAGAACGTATGACGAAATATTTCAGTTTTTGAAAGATAGACGAGTTCTGAATCCAACTTCGATAACAGTCGACTTTGAGAGAGCAACGATAAATAGCATCAAAACGAACTTCCCAAACGCATCAATTTATGGTTGTTTCTTCCATTTTAGCCAGTGTCTATGGCGTAATATTCAGTCCCGTGGATTGCAACAATGGTATATCCAGCCTGACAATGCGCTTTTTATTAAGCAGTTACAAGCTCTTGCCTTCGTCCCACCTCCTGATGTTTACGCATTATTTGGCGATCTGGTGCATTCCTTAAATGCAGAAACTGATGAAGTATTGGGTGATTTTTTAGTTTATTTTGAAAGCACACTAGTTAGGAATAATTCAACGAGGTAGGCGAAGACGACTAATGTTTGATGTCGAATTATGGTCAGTTTACACTCGAGTTCAAAATAATTTGCCGAGAACAAATAACTCACTAGAAGGCTGGCATCAAGCCTTCAAGAGAAGAGTAGCGGTAACTCATCCTTCAATGCCTAAACTGCTACAAAAACTTAGAAGCGAACAGGCATTTAATGAAATTTTGATTGAACAGGCGTCTATAGGAATGGACGTTTCCAAGTCTAACAAAAAGTATGACGCCATTAACGAAAGAATAAAATCCATTTTCAGTTCGTATAATAAAGAAGAAGGATTGGCTTTCCTAAGAGCATTAGCTTACAATTTTAAAGTCATCCTCTGATATTTTTTTATTTCTTAAATATTCCAATTATATATTTTAATATTAATTTATTAAAATAATTGTTTTACAATTAAAAAAATCATCCTTTGATAGTGTTTTATCTCTTAAATATTCCAATTATATATTTTGATATTAATTTATGTGCATTCAGCTTCATGTCCATTCGGCTTCATGTCTACTCGGCTTCATGTCCTTTCGGCGAAAGTGCATTCGGCATTCCGTCCGCACACGTTTTATAAAAAATAGTTGATTACAAAATTGATTGCTATAGTAAAAATGGCAGTAGTGAACTTATACATCAGTAGGAGCTAATGAAGTGCTTTTTTAGTGATATGCGAAATACATTTAGTGATAAAACCTGCTTGTTATGCATGGGAATTGCATTCCATACATCTGCTCCTTTGAAAGAAAGTTCATTTCCTGCGGTTTCTATTGCATACTTAGGTTTGTGGGTAGTCTGATGTTATAACGATGGTGGATTTGATGAGGTGGTGATTGGCCTTTGAATGGGTGATGTATGTTGATTTTTGTTGATAACTGATAACTTTAACATACTGACAACAACATTGAATTTGTATAAGTCATTTACTTTTAAAATATTTAGCTCTTTAAACATTGGGGAAGTGTTATTTTGTCTGTTGTCATTATTCGAGAGAGTTCGCAGACATTTTTTATGAACCACTTCCAAAGGATGTTTTTGCATATTTCTTTGAGCTACCTCATGCTGCAATGCAATATAATAAGTGTTGATGGATGAAGGAATAATATAGGGTGAAGAGTGTGTTTTGAGGAAGGGTCTTTTTTACTTTAAGTAATATGAAGAGAAATCTTGATATTTTCGATTTGATATGTTGTACATAACTTTTGAAATTCAGTTTTTCGTCTAAATTAATGCCAAGTGATTTAGCCTCATTCATCCTTGCAAGACAAGTATTCCCAGTCTTTATTTTACAGAGGACTATCTTCCTCCTTGACAGAAGATTATCTTCCACAGGTGTACCTCCTTATTTTCAACAATACACAACTCAATCAGTAAACTGTTAACATTCTTCGTGTTTACTTTTCTTGTGATTCGGCATAAGAGCGTACCATACTACTAGTACTACTAATTACAACCACTCCGTGCCGCTGTCACCATAACAACGTGGGTCATTGGAGCACCTTTTATCTAATAAATGGGGTGCGACTAGAAACGTTTGCTGACCCCTAGCCCATACCGTTATTTCTGAAACAAAAGCGAAAATGTGTAACTTGCAATGTAAATAATAATAATATTCATATCACAAAAAATTTGTTTACACCCTGGATATATACAGTATATAATATATATATATATATATATATGAAAATGAAAATGAAAAGGTTTATTGCCAGACTATAGTCCATATGACAAATATTATTAATACAATGAGAGTTCACATGCTAAGCATAGAAATATATACAGTTGATTAGAAATAATACAGTAATGTCGACGTTAAGTGGAGCTACAGACAGACGTTTTCGTACCAAGAATTCCATAGATTAGACTGCAGAGATTCTTAACCTGGTGCTCGCGAGCACTATAGTGAAGCCCTTGACCCCTCCTGCCTCATAAAAAGCAATTTATTTTATCAAACGTAGCAATGAATGTTTAATGTGCATGAAAAGTTTATTAGATTTATTTTCCTCCTTACTTATTTATTATTTTCATCATTATATTTAATCATTTCATTAATTATTTAACAAACGGTTGGTTCAAGTTTTGTACGGACATATTTTCCTTATTTTCAAACCACTACAACCATAATTCGTACCGGCTGCCTCATGAAATAAATCTGCTGTTTTTTTTTTTTTTTTTGAGAGAAAGAGACTTGAGAGTGAAGTTGTTGGAGGGTTTAATTGGTTTCAAAGCTCTGAATAGTGAGGTTATAGGATTATTGTGTTTCAACTCTGTTTAGCTAACTGTGTTGCCGATTTCTCTTCAGGTTTGATCAGTGTTTCAGAGTAAAGTACATTAAATTGCATTCCTTTTTCAAGTTCAGTCATCTATTTCAAATTAGGCTGGTATAAGGCAGTTAGGGATAACATTTCCTTTTCAGAAAACAGGTAATCAATCTTCTATATATTCAAGACTTATCAAGGTAAAGTGTTTACAATTAAAATTACTAAGGTAATGGTCTATTTTGTTTTTCTTAGAATAGGACATTTACTCCCAACTAAAGAGGGTGTTTAACTATAATAAAGTTTAACTCTCTAATAGCATAAAATTTCTATCAGCGGGAATCAATAATATCAGTCAGGATTTAATTTATTATTCGGAAAATAATTCATAGTCGTAATTTAGTGTTAATAAATTAATAGTTTAGTATTCAAATACTGTGTTGGATTAAAACAAAATTTTAATTCTAACAAGTTAAGGTGCATGAAAAGGTTAAGAAACCCTAGATTAGAGGATAAACGGCAGGACTCATGGATAACTTGGATAATCGGGTTGGTTGAATTTTTAATTCTTTGCATTAGACTGTATTGAGCACGTCTTGTTACCTCCGGAAAGCTAGGGACATTGTGGGTAGCAAACATTTACGAAGCTGAGCATCTCGGGGGTAATTTATGTAAGAGTCTAAAAGACCTGTTGTACAGCAAATTTAGAGTTCTGCCAGACCCTTTTTTATAATTCACCCAGAGTTGCTGTCCGTATATACAGTATTACTGCAGAAAGTACGAAAGAGAGTGTCTTTAGCTCCACTTGTATGGAAAAAATAGGTCCTGCTCCAACCAGAGTAGCCTAAACACAACCTAGGCTACGTTGGAGATGGAAGACCTAGGCTAAAGATGAACCAGCCTAGCTATTTGTCCATAAACAGGACTTCCATACTCTTTTGTTAAACAATTACAGCTGAAATGTCAGCTTATTTAACCTAAATTTAATAACCGAAGGGAAATTTATGAACTTCTTACCTTGAAATTTTATATAAGTTTTATTTCTTGACACCAATAATGAACATTTTTATTCCGGCTTCTTTCGTCTCGCGCCTCCTCGTCCTCCCTGTTATTCTGCTTATTAAGCTTATCCCGATCTTTTTCTTCTTCTTCCCAAAACCGTGTTGACATTTCTAGCTATGGGATCTTTTTTCTTTTCATCCCATATTTGTTTCTTCGTTGGTGTCTTTTTAATTTTTCTCAGCAAGAGTTCAAGTTCTCCTTCTGATTTATTTTTATTGTTATTATTATTTTTTTAATGTCAATATGGCTTATCCAAGATTAGGTGGGTCTTCCATTTCGGTACTCTCAAATTTTCTACAACTTGTACAGAACCGAAAGTTAGTTATAGTCATATTCGCTTTAGCACAAAAGCTTCGAGATTGTTTTCTTATATCTGAGTCATCACTCAATGAGCTGGTGATAGTTTGACCCAAATACTTAAACTCATGTACTTCCTCAATTACTTTACCTCTCATTTTAAACGTAATATCTGCTGGCTGATGACAGCTTTTAGGATGAAATTGCATAACCTTAGTTTTTGTAACATTAAAAAGAATATCATGTTTCTGCGAATCCAGACCTTTAACAGAGAGACTTATTAACACCATATCATCGGCATAAACTAAGTTATTTATCCTTGTGTTATCTATACAACATCCCACTGTTGCCTCACTAAGTGAAGCAATTAATCCGTTAATATACACATTAAACAGCAAAGGAGAGAGCAAGGAGCCTCGCTCACCCCGGAAGAGGAGCCAAAATATTCGGATAGTGCATTGCCCCAGCTAGGTAAAAGATTGGTGGGAATACCAAAATTTCAATAAATTTAATTTGTACATGGAAACCTTCCTGTCTTTTAGTTTTTTAAATAAAATATTGGTTCTCTCTATCATATGTTTTACTTATATCTGGGAAACAGCTATCCAGTAAATAGTTGAATTACTGTCAGTGTATTTAGATATTATTTCTTTAAGTACATAGATACAAAGGTCAGTTGAGTGGGATCTTTTAAAACGAAACTGATTAGATGTCCATAGGTAATCATTTAATCGAAGTAACAAGAGTTTTTCTAGTAGTTTCAAGAAGCAGGAAGCGACAGCAATAGGCCTGTAATTATTGCTGGACAGAATGCCTCCATACTTATTTTTGACCAGCTGCAAGCTATATACCCTCATGAACTCTGCAGGGATATAGCTATGAGCAAGCATTACTGATAAGAGCAATGCTATATACAGACATACTACGTCATTGGCGTATTTTAAGTGCTCATTCGATAGGTCATCTAACCCTGACGCAGAACCAGTCTTCAACTCCTTAACCTCTTTACTTCAGGAACTGATATCAAAGTATTTTCCCTTGTCCCTCCCACAGGCGTTTCGTTGGAATCTATCTTAAGATTATCCCTACTCACACTGTTAAGAATGTTAGAGTAGTTGTTTTTCCACAGCTTTGCAATTTCATCCTCCCCCGACACCCCATCGATTGTCGGAGGGAGGACATTTTTTACACCCGTTTGATTCTTAACAAATTTCCAAAATTTGTTATTGTCGTTATTTGTACGAGCTTCACAGGCTTTTGATGCTCGAATAGGTTCTTCTTCCTGTTTACATCGCCTTATGACCGCCTTATACTGGCCCCTACTCCTACACATTTTCATGTATACTGGTCCTAATCTGGGTCTACCATGAAAGCACCACAAAACATAGGCGTCTTTCGATTCCCTCTTCAGGGGGGCAATAAAATAATTCCATCCAGGAATAATCTTAGTATGATAGTTGTAAGATTTAATCAGGAGTATCAAATCTGCACTGTCACAGATTTTATGAACATCTACAATGGAATTCCTCACTGATCTTACGTTATATGAGACTATTTTCAACAAGTTATCCGCCATGACTGAAAAAAAAAATATTATTAAACTGATTATTATTTTTCACAGTACAAATTTCAGGCATTACCGTTTGGGCGGCTATTATTATTATTATTGTTATTATTATTAATTTGCCTCTTGTCAAATCTCCTGGAAAAGTGAATAAACTCCTTAACAATAATACCGTCTGGCCACTGACTCATATTGTACAGGTTGAATTGCGAATTTGCACCTTTAATTATTATTTTAAATGAGTTATAATACGGAGATTTTGTGTTTAATTTATTAACTAACAATATACTGTGTTCACCAAAGACTTCTTTTGCCATGTGTCGAATATCGCTTTCTTCGTTCGAGAGCTGAATTTGCAACAGAAAGAGGGTGAGATTCCTCACTGGTGGCCTTGCCGCGAAGACAGGTTGAGGAACCCTCCGTGAAGAGCGTCTGTTAACTGTGACCCACCAATCCTCTTCCCTCAATCTTCCTGAGGCAGGAGTCGCCCGACTGGGGGATGGGTGGCACGATCTTGGGGAGATAGGAGGCCCCTACCCTACTCTGTGACTTGGTGAGGGTCTGTTAGCAGTGTTTATATAGTGACGGATGCACGTGCCCCTCCTTCTTCGGTGGGAGGGGGTGGAACTGCACGCCGAGTGAGTCGTTTGAGTAATCGAACACCTCTCCGCTGCAGTCGAAGATAAACAAGAGGGCAGTAGAATGGCCTCAAAATGACAGCATGTAATTGCAATGTTGATCAATGTTGCAACCCCCACCCCCAGTGCAAACCTCTTTCCCTCTTGTTGCAAGTTGCCAACACCCACCCCCTGGGTGCCAAAAAAAAACCAAGGGGATCTCACCCAGTTGCCACAAGCTGGGGAATCCACCTAACCTGAGAGAGAGAGAGAGAGAGAGAGAGAGAGAGGTACCTCAAAAGGCCTTGCGGCCCATACCGAGGAGGTACCAACGGCAACGGGTGCCAGGAAAAATTTTCTACACACTCAAATAGTGTGCAAGATTTGGTCTAACCTTTTCTTGAAATGATTCACAGAGGAAGTGTTCACAACTTCTGTAGGTAAACTGTTCCACGTGTCACAGATCTTATAGGTAAAGTAACTTCCACACACACTAGTCCTAAACCGTTTCAAATCCAACTTCCAACCATTGTTGTGAGTTGGGTTATCATTTAAACTAAACATGCTTCTAAAATCGACATCGTTGAACCCGCGTAAGAGCTTGAAAACCTCGATCAGTTGACCGCGCAGCCTCCGAGTTTCCAGCGGAAACAAGTTCAGGGCGCGTAAGCGTCGATTGTAGCCCATATGCCTAACGGAAGGGATTAACTTTGTGGCCCTCGCCTGCACTCATTCCAGCTTCTCAATATCTTTCCTGAGGGTGGGCGACCAGAACTGCACAGCATACTCCAGGTGCGGCTGAACCAGGGAATTGTACAGAGAGAGCACAATCTCCTTGTTCCGAAACTGAAATTGCCTCCTGATATAACCCAACAGCTTCTGGGCTTTCTTTTCCACCTCTACGCACTGTTTCGTAAACTTAAGGTCGCTGCTAATTAGCACACCCAAGTCTTTTTCCAAATCAGTGGCCTCGATATTACTCCCCAACATCGAGTAGTCCGACTTGGGATTGGCGTAGCCAATGTGCATCACCTTGCATTTACCCAAATTAAACGGCATTTGCCATTTTTCGGACCACTCTCCTATCCTACCAAGATCTGTACGCAGTTGCTCGATCGCCTCCGGCGTCCCAACATTGGCCCCAAGCTTGGTGTCATCAGCGAATTTGGCGATCCGACTGACGATGCCAGCGTTGATATCATTTATGTAGATGATAAACAACAATGGCCCAAAAACGGAACCCTGAGGAACCCCGCTAGTGACCGAAGCCCAACCCGAACTAGCCCCTTTAATTACACCCCTCTGCCGCCTATTCTTCAGTCAGTTTTCAATCCACCTACCTACTTCCCCACCGATACCCAGCGCGCGCACTTTGGCCATTAGCCGGTGGTGAGGTACCTTATCAAAGTCTTTCTGAAAGTCGAGATAAAGTATATCAATCGTCATACTTTTATCATACTCACTCAACATGACGTGGAAAAACTCGAGCAAGTTGGTGAGACACGACCGATGCCGTCTAAACCCATGCGGTGTAAGCCAAGCAGCTTGTAGGAATCCAAATGGTCAATGATCCTATCCGCTATTATCCCCTCTAATAATTTACCTACAACTGAAGTGAGACTAATGGGACGATAGTTCCCTGGACTTTCGTGATCCCCTTTCTTAAAGATAGGGGTCACGTTGGCTTCCCTCCAGTCACCAGGCACCTGGCCCGTCTCCAACGATTTGTTGAAGACTGTAGCCAGGTGGGGAGCCACCTTCTCGCGCACCTCTCGCAACACTCTGGGGAGAAACTGGTCTGGCCCAGGAGCCTTAAACGCGCTCAGTTTGTCTATTCTATCGGCAACGACTGTCGCGGTACATCGAACACTATCCAGGCCAGAGAGAGAGAGAGAGAGAGAGAGAGAGAGAGAGAGAGAGAGAAACCATCCTTTGACAACATCATTATTAAATTCAAGTCTATAAACACTCCTTTCCAATCGAGGGTTTATTCTTACCGATCCGCGCTTTTCAACCGTGAACTCTTCTTCACAATGCATATCGACAGTTGAAATAATCTAAGTCGTAGCGACAACTGCTCATTATATAAAGAAACAGTTCTTCAGGGTGAATGGTGTAAGCGAGCTCTCCCCTGTACCGCTCAGGTCCTTTGTATCAAAGTTCATGATATTTCAAATCATGATATTGGTGGCATATTGCGCCAACGGGGAGAGGAGGGTTGGCACTGGGGGTGGGGGTTGCAACATTGATCAACATTGCAATTGAGCTATACCATTTTTCGGCCATACTACTGAGGGCAGTGATGCCTCGTCTTTTGGCATCAGACAAGCCCTGTTCCTCATTGTGAAATCGGGAGCAGGAGTCCTTTCCTGAACAGGAGGGAGGTTGACCGCTTCCCCTGCATATTGCGTTTTCACTCCACATTCAGTGAGGGAGTTGGGGGAGGGGATTTCGTTTCCCTCGCTACGGGCCGACGCGCTTCCTGGGGTTCTGACTTGTTGAACGACTTCTGAGTAATTGAGCTTTGGGAGGATCGTCTCTTTCAACGCATCTAACTCTGATCGAAATTGTTCTAGTGAAATCGCATTTTTCTGATTTGACACCACGTATTGGTGTTTCAGTTCAATTAACGACTTTTGCACCTCATTGTACTCTTTGAGGAGCACCGAAACGTCTACATCACCCATACATAGTACCGATATTGTATGGAAGTTAGTAACATAGAAGGTGATATCGTTCTCATCATCCCGGAGGGTCGACACTTTATTTATAATGTCTTTTAGGATATTCTCGTTTCTAGAATTACCTCTACGAGTTGGGAGGGTAGCACTGAACATCGTGTTTAACTGTACCCTCGCATATTCTATTTCTTCCGAATCATAGAAATCATGACAAAGAGATACGAGAAGGTCTGACCAAATATGATCAACTTTGTCAAATATAAAACATAACAAAGGATTTTCTACCAGAACACGATTCTCAGCAAGGATCCCTTTGCACCTGTATCGATGGAGGAGCGAGCTTGCGAGGGGGCGTACATGGTGGTGGGGTGGTTGGGGTGGAGATGGAGGGAACTCCGATATGGGTCCCACTTCTCGCCCCTTTAAATAATGCTCCAGATACCACCGGTTCGATGCTGAGGCATCTTTTCACATTAATTAGGTAACTATTACTAGCTATGACACATAAAAGTATATACGGGTAGTCACTGTACGATTATAACGTAATGAAACATACATTTCCCGCAGTCACCGTCAAAAACTTTTACTATTAAACGGAAGATTCGCAGTGTAGACGGTGGGGGTCGGGCGGGAGGAGGGGAAGGGGAAGGAGATGCTACTAGGAGTGCCCACTTCTCGTCCTTTTAAATCAAGTTCCAGATACCACCAGCTCCATGCACAACCAACATTTCACAT
This sequence comes from Bathynomus jamesi, assembly GCA_023014485.1. NCBI lineage: Eukaryota > Metazoa > Arthropoda > Malacostraca > Isopoda > Cirolanidae > Bathynomus > Bathynomus jamesi. Next base: position 232,055 of record JAJOZX010000432.1, read on the forward strand.
TAATTATCACGACGCTATTACCCACTATAACATGCTAAGTATATACGAGGGATCACTGAGTTCATGAACATAATGATACCTAAATTTTCCGCGGAAACAGTCAAAAACCTTTGCTATTTAACGACAGACTAGCAGCCCACCCGTGAGGCATCCTCTCCTCGTGAGGCGTTATATATAGTTCTATATATATATATATATATATATATATATATATAGTAAAGAACGACGCTTTGTATAGGAGAATTACCCGCGCAAGATGAGAGCGAAAGAACGAAACAAATGAAAAAATGAGGTACTCACCCCGGAATCGAACCCGGGATCTTCCGATTGCCGGTCAGATATGATAACCACTACACCACAGGCCTCACCCAAACAAATGTCGTAATTCCTCTACATACGCGCAGAAACCAATGCCCCAAAGGGGCTACTCCCGCATGCCGTAACATATATACATTATAACTGCAAACACGCAGTATAATTAACGTAAAGAACGACGCTTTGTATAGGAGAATTACCGCGCAAGATGAGAGCGAAAGAACGAAACAAATGAAAAAATGAGGTACCCACCCGGGAATCGAACCCGGGATCTTCCGATTGCCGGTCAGATATGATAACCACTACACCACAGGCCTCACCCAAACAAATGTCGTAATTCTTCTACATACGCGCAGTTATAATGCAGTTATAATGTATATATGTTACGGCATGCGGGAGGTGCCCCTTTGGGGCATTGGTTTCTGCGCGTATGTAGAGGAATTACGACATTTGTTTGGGTGAGGCCTGTGGTGTAGTGGTTATCATATCTGACCGGCAATCGGAAGATCCCGGGTTCGATTCCCGGGTGGGTACCTCATTTTTTAATTTGTTTCGTTCTTTCGCTCTCATCTTGCGCGGTTAATTCTCCTATACAAAGCGTCGTTCTTTACGTTAATTATACTGCGTGTTTGCAGTTATAATGTATATATATATATATATATATATATATATATATATATATATATATATATGTAAAAAGTGAACAATGAACAATTCCTACACCATCATTATATGAATTCATTGTCCATTTTTACATAAGAACCAAAATCGCTTAACGCGAGTTTGGATAATAATTTTACTTGTAGCTTCCTATTTTTGTTCATGTCACAACCCTACGATCTACCCTTTCTATGGTTTAGTCGTATCCATCATCCATTTTCCATTTGTTATACTGTAAAAGTTATTATAATTAATTATGAATTGTCTTGCATCTCATCCCCGCCCCCATACGTCCATATTTTAGCTTGACCATTATCGTATGTAATTTTTATTAAATAATCATCTTTACTCGTGTCAATTTGTGAGGCGCGAAGTTTCGTTCGAGAACGCGAAAAAACGTTCTCGTATTATTTTTTTCATTTTTACTTTCAAGTGCGTTCAACCCTCGCAAGATATTCAAAAATGCTGAGATTAAATTATCGAAATTCCGCTCATCACAGCAGAATTCGAACGCTCAAAGTTAAAAAGTCTCCTTTCGCTTTGATTCGAATTTATAACATTATCATGTGTTATGTTATATTATGTGTTATGTTATTATAATATACTGTATTGTTTCTCTGCCTGGCCACTAGTTCGTTATCGGCTTACGTCACATAGTTATCCCCGTTCTCATTACTTGTACTTACTATTTCTACCTAACTGTCATTCAAATTCTGTATTACTTATGTATTACGTTATCATAAATATCCGTGTACTTCCAATTAAAAAAATATCGTATTTTCCTCCGCTTTCCTCATCGCTGGCTAATTAGACTTTCAAACTCTGATAACCAACCAGGTTCTAATATTATTTAATAGTGATGTAGCGGATGTCATTTTTTTCACATCCGCGGATGCGGATGCGGATGAGGATGTTTGATTTCAACATCCGCGGATGCGGATGCGGATGTCTACATTTTCGTTATTTTTTAGGATATATTCGAGATTTGTTGTGTTTAACGTATATAATAAGTTATTATATAGAGAGAGCTGTAGCTATAATGTAGTATAATTGATTAATTGTACAATAATTGCTGTACTTTTCTCTGAACATATAAAATAATATCAAGCATCTAACTAATATAGAAATCAATTAGTGAATTCGTCTGCAAATAAATTCGTTATATTTTGTTGAGTTTCAGCCACAATTAGAAACCATAATTGTGTTACCAGGATGCGGGACGTGAACCCAACTCAAATGCACCCCACCGACCTCTTTCCCCAACCTCCTCCACGCTTATAGAAAGAGATCTTTAATTAGCTTGATAACTATTTATATTAAGTTTAAAGTTTTATTAGGCATATTTATAAATGAGTAATTAAAATAAAGTAAACTAAGATGTTCATCGTTTAATGTTCAAACTTAATTATAGGAAGGTTATGCTCTGCCTTTTCTGCTGCCAGTCTGTTTCTCTTTTCATCATATATTAATCCAGCACTGCTAAATAATCTCTCGCTTGGTACGTTTGTTGGAGGACAGGCTAAATGTTTCCTTGCAAGTTTACTCAAGTATGGATAGATATTCTGCGTATTTTTCCACCAACTAATAGGATTGTCACATGCAGCCAGGCGTTTTTCTTGGTGATAGCTCTCGATCATTTTTACTACATCTTTTGACATCGCGTAGGTCTCGTCATTGTTGCTTGACTCAAGAAACTGAGAGACAGATTCTGTGATAGATTTGCTTGTTGAAGGTGTTGGTTCTGTCACTGAAACTTTTATTCTTTTGGTGGGTGGCGAAGCGACAGATTCAAGAGATTGAAGCTCTTCAACTGCTTTGCCAAGTGATGATTTAACTCGTTCTAATGTACTAGGTGAAAATAACTTAGCTTTGTAACGTGGATCTAAGTAGGTTGCAAGAGAGTAACTTCATACAAGAACAGCCTCTCGTCTTGTCGCTTGCATCACTTTTGCGCACAATGAACTAGTTCTATTAATATAGTAGAATTTGATAATTTCCGCTTATTAATGACGTTTTATCTCAACGGTCCACATCCGCACAACATCCGCAGTCCAAAGTGCGGATGCGGACGCGGATGCGGATGCGAGAAAATGTGCGGATGTTCCGCGGATGCGGATGCGGATGTGACCTACATCACTATTATTTAACATAATTTGGCGTAATTATTGTTAACTATAAATATATAACATTGTTGTTAATCCCCTTTAAATTATAGAACAACGGTTAACTCCCCTTCATTATATCAATGGTATCACCTATTTAGATTATTTCAGTAGTAGATATGTCAATTAACAATTTGCTAAAATTGTAATATACTGTAATTGATGTAATGTACTTTAATAGAAGTGTAATTAAACAATGAGTGAATATGAATTAATTGGTAATTGTAATCGTAATTGTAATGAACCAAAATTAATACGTACTCAGTCATGTACTCAAAATTGTGCTTATGGCTATTACGAAATGATATTGCCGTCAAAAATGTAGAATCGGCGATACTGTTATTTTTATATTTTTTATTCTTTTTAGTTGAAATCATGTGTTTAAAAAGGGGGGAAACTTAACCTTCAACTGTCCTCCCCCAAAACATTTAAGCTATATTATGCATGTACTTGTAAAATTAGGGCCATCTTCAGATTAGCGCTTCGATTAGAGACTTCATTATTAGACTTCATTTATTGCACTTCTGCATTAGACTTCTGATTAGCACTTCATCGTTGTACTTCAGATTAGCACCTCATTAGGAGGGGGCAGAGGCCCCTTGCCTCCTTAACTTAAGTATTTTTAGATTCCGGCCTGAGCCATGGTCGAAAGAGGTCGAACCTCTACCCCTTGTAATTCAGAGTACCAACTGTAATTTTTAAGAAGTAAACCACACTTTAAGAAGTTTTTATCTTTTTCCTTCGAGCCGTGCTCTCTGCAGGAACTCAGTCAGTAAGTCGACAAGTTATAAAAGAAAAGTCGATAATTATAAAAAGAGAAGAATTAATAAGCGAGAGAAAAGAATTAGAAAGAATTATAGAAAAGTATAAAGAAGAAACATCCGTTGCTTGCCTCCGAACCAGAACCCCTCCGTCGAATCCGAACCGACTCAGGGCCATAAAGGGGGGGTTAACAAGTGGAGACCCTATAGCCAGGATAAACAAAAATTGGCGACCCTACTATCAAGATGATTTTACGAAGAATATTTTTAAAAAGAAGATTTTTAACAGAAGAATTTTTAAGAAAGAGAAGATTTTTAAGAAGAAGAAAGATTTTTAAGAAGAGGAAGATTTTTAAGATGGAAGATTACAAGACTGGACCCTACTACCAGGATAAGAAGATTCTCAAGAAGAGGATTCTAACAAGTCTGGAGACCCTTTACCAGGATCTTAAGAAGAATATTTTAACCAGAAGATTTTAACCAGAAGATGTTTAACCAGAAGATGTTTAACCAGAAGATGTTTAACCAGAAGATGTTTAAGAAGAGGCCACTCTTTGGCCAAGATAGACATTACCCTGCATCAGGATAATAAGAAGATTACTTTAAGAAGATTTTTAAGAAGAGGCCACTCTTTGGCCAAGATAGACATTACCTTGCATCAGGATAATAAGAAGATTACTTTAAGAAGATTTTTAAGAAGAGGCCACTCTTTGGCCAAGATAGAAATTACCCTGCATCAGGATAATAAGAAGATTACTTTAAGAAGATTTTTAAGAAGAGGCCACTCTTTGGCCAAGATAGAAATTACCCTGCACCAGGATAACAAGATTATTTTAAGAAGAAGATGATTTTAAGAAGAGGCCACTCTTTGGCCAAGAATAGAAATTACCCTGCATCAGGATAAAACCAGTCGACCGGCGTGTCACGACTTCTAGTTCGTAACATCCACCCTTGACCGGTGTGTCACGACTCCAAGTTCTTCACGCCTAGTTTTCATCCAGGAACAAGTAGCCAGCAAGACGTCTTCAGGACACGTCTCTAAGGATTTCGCCGTAGGAATCTTGTTAAGTAAGAGTTGTTTTTTTTTAAGAAATTTATAAACACTTGAAAAAAAAACCGGTACTATTAACAGTTAATATTTAGTATCAAGTCAGAATTTAAAAGAAACACAGTGAACATTCAGACACCAGTGATACATTTTTTTTTAGTGAAACAGTAATTTTCACAAAAGTTAAAAGTCACAAAAGTTAAAAGTCACAAAAGTTAAAAGTCACAAAAGTTAAAAGTCACAAAAGTTAAAAGTCACAAAAGTTAAAAGTCACAAAAGTTAATTGTAACCGAGTTAATTGTAACCGAGTTAATTGTAACCGAGTTAATTTCAAGAGAGTTATTTTCAGTTATTTTCACTGTTATATTAAGTATAGAATAATTTTATTTTATGTACCAAACATAATAATACCAGAGTGAAATATTGTTTACATTTTTTTTATTTTTTGTTTGCAAATTTTTCTTCAATTACTGAATTGAATTGACTTTCAAATTAAGAGAGAGAGAGTTTACAGAGTTTAGAGAGAGTTTAGAGATTTATAGAAATACTTGAAGCAGTTTCAAGTTAGAGAGTTTAAGTTTCAAGATACTACTTGATAAGAGTTCAAGTCAGATAGTTTCAGAATACTTGATAAGAGGTCAAGTCAGAAGGTTGCATCCAAGAGGGACAACCAAACCCCAGAGATTTATAAAGATACTCGAAGTAGTTTCGAGTCAGTTTTATTTGCAAATAAGTTGCAAATCAGTTTTCAGTTCAATAGGTTGCATCCAAGAGGGACAACCGCCCCAGAGCACACTATATATACTATATATACAAACCTCATGCTAAAATCATTGGATATCACAATAAACTATTTCATTGCGCGTAATTTAATCTTAATCATTTTTGCTTATATATATAAATTTTTGCTCATGCATTTATACAGTTAATTTAACAATCCTCTCAGCTAATGTCTCTCGAACTTATAAAATACACACTTTGTACCCAATAAACAAATACACACTAGACCACAGGTCTATACATCATCCACTACGTAATTCGATTTGTACCTACAACAGTCAATAAAAATGCATGCACATTATATATAATATATATATATATATATATATATATATATATATATATACACAAACCTTCTGCTAAAATCATTGAATATCATAATAAAACTATTTCATTACGTAAGTGCAACTTATGCTATTTAGTCTTAATCATTTTTGCTTACTACATATAAATTCTCGCTCATGCATTTATTTAGTTAATTTAACAATCATCTCTGCTAATCTGTCTCGAAATTATCAGATACACACTTTATACCTAGTACACAAAAATACACACTAGACCACAGGTCTATACATCATCCATTACGTAATTCTATTTTTACCTACACTAGTCAATAAAAATTAGCTTATAGATTGTACGATTTATATTTTTCCCTTTTTGTGAATGTAATTTTCCCCACAGAAAAAAAAAAAAATTTTGCTAAAAATTTTACAATATCATTGTTTGTCTAACTTAATTGGTTGTCTAAATTAATGTATTAATCCTATTAAATGTTTGTTTAAACTAAAGTATTAATCTTTGATTTTTTTTATATTCTGTAAGCAAGTGTCATTTTAAAAATTTGATTACTCTGCATTGTACTCAACTACCCGAAATCGTTCTGTATAAAATTTGTATTGTAACTAATGGTACCCTGTTAGGATGTTATTTTCTCATTTGTATTGTATTAATGGTACCCTATTAAATTATTGTATAAATATCATTTTTAAAAGGGGAGTAATGTAAAAAGTGAACAATGAACAATTCCTACACCATCATTATATGAATTCATTGTCCATTTTTACATAAGAACCAAATCGCTTAACGCGAGTTTGGATAATAATTTTACTTGTAGCTTCCTATTTTTGTTCATGTCACAACCCTACGATCTACCCTTTCTATGGTTTAGTCGTATCCATCATCCATTTTCCATTTGTTATAAAAGTTATTATAATTAATTATGAATTGTCTTGCATCTCATCCCCGCCCCATACGTCCATATTTTAGCTTGACCATTATCGTATGTAATTTTTATTAAATAATCATCTTTACTCGTGTCAATTTGTGAGGCGCGAAGTTTCGTTCGAGAACGCGAAAAAACGTTCTCGTATTATTTTTTTCATTTTTACTTTCAAGTGCGTTCAACCCTCGCAAGATATTCAAAAATGCTGAGATTAAATTATCGAAATTCCGCTCATCACAGCAGAATTCGAACGCTCAAAGTTAAAAAGTCTCCTTTCGCTTTGATTCGAATTTATAACATTATCATGTGTTATGTTATATTAGGTGTTATGTTATTATAATATACTGTATTGTTTCTCTGCCTGGCCACTAGTTCGTTATCGGCTTACGTCACATAGTTATCCCCGTTCTCATTACTTGTACTTACTATTTCTACCTAACTGTCATTCAAATTCTGTATTACTTATGTATTACGTTATCATAAATATCCGTGTACTTCCAATTAAAAAAATATCGTATTTTCATCCGCTTTCCTCATCGCTGGCTAATTACACTTTCAAACTCTGATAACCAACCAGGTTCTAATATTATTTAACATAATTTGGCGTAATTATTGTTAACTATAAATATATAACATTGTTGTTAATCCCCTTTAAATTATAGAACAACGGTTAACTCCCCTTCATTATATCAATGGTATCACCTATTTAGATTATTTCAGTAGTAGATATGTCAATTAACAATTTGCTAAAATTGTAATATACTGTAATTGATGTAATGTACTTTAATAGAAGTGTAATTAAACAATGAGTGAATATGAATTAATTGGTAATTGTAATCGTAATTGTAATGAACCAAAATTAATACGTACTCAGTCATGTACTCAAAATTGTGCTTATGGCTATTACGAAATGATATTGCCGTCAAATATGTAGAATCGGCGATAGTTATTTTTATATTTTTTATTCTTTTTAGTTGAAATCATGTGTTTAAAAAGGGGGGAAACTTAACCTTCAACTGTCCTCCCTCAAAACATTTAAGCTATATTATGCATGTACTTGTAAAATTAGGACCATCTTCAGATTAGCGCTTCGATTAGAGACTTCATTATTAGACTTCATTTATTGCACTTCTGCATTAGACTTCTGATTAGCACTTCATCGTTGTACTTCAGATTAGCACCTCATTAGGAGGGGGCAGAGGCCCCTTGCCTCCTTAACTTAAGTATTTTTAGATTCCGGCCTGAGCCATGGTCGAAAGAGGTCGAACCTCTACCCCTTGTAATTTAGAGTACCAACTGTAATTTTTAAGAAGTAAACCACACTTTAAGAAGTTTTTATCTTTTTCCTTCGAGCCGTGCTCTCTGCAGGAACTCAGTCAGTAAGTCGACAAGTTATAAAAGAAAAGTCGATAATTATAAAAAGAGAAGAATTAATAAGCGAGAGAAAAGAATTAGAAAGAATTATAGAAAAGTATAAAGAAGAAACATCCGTTGCTTGCCTCCGAACCAGAATCCCCCGTCGAATCCGAACCGACTCAGGGCCATAAAGGGGGGGGGTTAACATATATATACACACTCGTATATGTATATACATATACATATACATATATATATATATATATATAAACGAAAATTATTTCAAGAAAGTAACACGTGTTCAATGTTCATGAGGGTGTCATTAGACGAAAGCGCTTTAGCATCATTCTGTTTCTTCCTTCCTTCGTGGTTATTTTCATCATATATAATATATATATATATAATTATTTCACGAAAGTAACACGTGAAAAATATTTATCATGAATAAAACCACGAAGGAAAGGAAACACAAAATGGTGCTCAAGCGCTTTCGTCTAATGACATCCTCAGGAACACTGAAGTACATAAAAGGGTAACAGCCTATATATAGGTTACAGAAAGAAAAAAAGAAAAATAAATAACATACATACAACATACACACACACATATATATACACATACATATCTATATACATACATACATACATATATATATATATATTATATATATAATATATATATATATATATATATATAATATATGCAATAAAAGAGAAGTAAAAATAAAAATTAAAAATTAAAGGATTATCAGTGAGGCGTACAGATTTGTAAGGAATAATATCGATTTTTAGCACAAGATCAAATGGATTATAAAAATACAAATTTATATTGGAAAACTGCCCGGGTTTTAACACTCTGCCTATGGTCAGGTTTCGATATATATAAAAATAAAATGCAAATTAAAAGTTAATAAAGTAGCAGACAAGTTTACCAAAGATTTAGTGTTCTACCCTTCTTATCTAAATCTGTTTGGAAGGAATTCAAAATAACAGGATCGAGTTGAAAAAGACCTTTGCTTATGTTGAAGTTATTTGAAAGTTGGATAATGGCAGACTCAAGAATATTTCTATTAACAATGTTGCTAGAATGGAATAAAACTGAAGCATTATTCCAATCAATACAGTGGGATAACTCTGACAAATGGACAAAAAGGGCACTAGACAACTGTCCTGTTCTAACGGAATATTGATGCTGTTTTATACGTGTGTGCAAATCCTTTCCGTCTGACCTATGTAAAAGGAATCACATTGTTTACAACCAATTTTATAGATAATGCTTGAATTATTGGTAGGGCTATTTTTTACTATGATATTTTTCACAATATTGTTATATGAAAATACTACATTAATATCCAAAAGTTTAAGTACATTAGCAATGCCTAAAAAGCCCGGGAAAAATGGAAGTACTAAAATATTTTTTTACAAAGTACGAGTGTTATTATTGACACGATAGAAAGTCGTTTTGCCTTGTTGAGACAAGATTCCATAAACGCAGATGGATAACACAAATCACTTCCAATACCGTTGATTTTTTCCAATTCGGCATCGATTTATTCCGGACTGGCGATCCTAAGGGCGCGGAGAAACATTGATGAAAAAATGGCCTTCTTAGTGGGGGTGTCATGTCCCGAGTAAAAGTGTACGTAGGACAAATTGTTTGTTGTTTTCCGATAAATAACTAAACTTAAAACCTGGGCTTTCCCTATGTACACGCACATCCAAAAATGGATTGAATTGTCTTGTTCCACTTCTAAAGTAAACTTAATGGAGGGGACTTGATCATTTAACTAAGGAGGAAGTTATCCAGGTCACGATTCATGGGCCAAATACACAAAATATCGTCGACGTACCGCAACCACGGGATGCCAACCCCCAGGATTCTCGGAATATAAGTAATTTCGAAAAACTCCATATAAATATTGGAGGGGGGCGATAAGGGGTTGCCCATGGCCATCCCAAAAACTTGTTGATAATACTCGTTATTGAAAGTGAATTTACATTCTTTGATGCAAAGCTTAATAAGTTCCAAAACAATGTGTGAAGGTAGTGGCAGGTCATACTTATGTAATTCTTGGGAGAGAAAGTCAAGCATATCGTCTATCGGCACTTTTGTAAACAATGAACACACATCAAAACTGATCAATCTATCGTTAGTTTCCATACGTGCATTATTCAATTTTTCAGTAAGATCCATGGAATTTTTACATGTGAATCAGAGATAGTTCCGAGAATGGGGGACAAGACTTTGACAAGCCATTTGGAGAGTTTATAAGTAATAGAGCCCACCGAGCTAATAATAGGGCGCATAGGGTTGCCAGGTTTGTGGGTTTTAATAAGACCGTAAAGGTAGGGCAGAGCAGGTCTTTTTCAACTCGATTCTGTTATTTTGAATTCCTTCCAAACAGATTTAGATAAGAAGGGTAGAACACTAAATCTTTGGTAAACTTGTCTGCTACTTTATTAACTTTTAATTTGCATTTTATTTTTATATATATCGAAACCTGACCATAGGCAGAGTGTTAAAACCCGGGCAGTTTTCCAATATAAATTTGTATTTTTATAATCCATTTGATCTTGTGCTAAAAATCGATATTATTCCTTACAAATCTGTACGCCTCACTGATAATCCTTTAATTTTTAATTTTTAATTTTATTTTTACTTCTCTGTTTATTGCATATATATATTATATATATATATATATATATATATATATTATTGTAGATGTATAATAGATATGTATGTATATATATATATATATGTGTGTGTATGTATGTATGTATGTTATTTATTTTTCTTTTTTTTCTTTCTGTGACCTATATATAGGCTGTTACCCTTTTATGTACTTCAGTGTTCCTGAGGATGTCATTAGACGAAAGCGCTTGAGCACCATTTTGTGTTTCCTTTCCTTCGTGGTTTTATTCATCATAAATATTTTTCACGTGTTACTTTCGTGAAATAATTTTCATATAATGAACACACGCGTTCCTTCGGCTTGCTGTTCCCTCTCTTGTCTCCGTTTGTGTCCGTGTTTTCTTCTACATTAATGAAGGGGCATGCAATTCGTATCCGACGGAAGTTTCTTACTAAGTGTCTGGAGGAGCAAGTTCTTCCGAAATCCCTGCTTCCGATTCGCCTCAGACAAATGACGACCATCCGTTCAACAACTTCAGCAGATTAATTTTAAAGAAACATATTGAAGTCACAGACAAAATGAGTGGTCCGCCTTCAAAAATTTAAACATCGCCAAAATAACTTTTGTAACCGTTATTCCCCAACCATGGATCCAACCTTTGTTTGATGAAATTTACAACGAGTTGCGTGGGAGAACTACTTCACTTCGTAACATTTTGGATCGAAAATTAAAAGTCTCATTCGAGATAGTCAGTGGAGTAAAAAAGCAAGCTCAAAGTGTGTTTTGAACCTTTCTTCGAAAAACATTAGTGACGATGCAAAAAGTGCCCTTGGATATGGTATGTCCTTTTTTACTGTTAAAAAACCTTTGGCTTTACAAATTTGTTAGTCTCGCGTGTTTTGAAAAACAGTGTAATCTCCCTCAGTATTTGTTTAACATAGTTAAAGGCCTCGTTTATAGTGCGGCGAATGGTAATTACGAAGATAACTTTCCTAAACGTTTTCGCAATAGCCTCTCACAATTAAAAAAAGATGGGGAGCTCCATATTACTAAAGCAGACAAGGCTAACACCATAGTTATTATGGACAAAGTGGACTACATCGGAAAGATGAACGAGCTTCTCCAGGACCCCGCCACATACAGCAAACTTAGGAAGAACCCGCAGAATGACGTCATCAAATCATTTAATAGTGGCTTGAAACGCATTCTCAAAGATCATAAGGACTTAATTCCGCTTTTCATGTCCACTTCACCTGCTCTGCCCTACCTTTACGGTCTTATTAAAACCCACAAACCTGGCAACCCTATGCGCCCTATTATTAGCTCGGTGGGCTCTATTACTTATAAACTCTCCAAATGGCTTGTCAAAGTCTTGTCCCCCATTCTCGGAACTATCTCTGATTCACATGTAAAAAATTCCATGGATCTTAATGAAAATTTAAATAATGCACGTATGGAAACTAACGATAGATTGATCAGTTTTGATGTGTGTTCATTGTTTACAAAAGTGCCGATAGACGATATGCTTGACTTTCTCTCCCAAGAATTACATAAGTATGACCTGCCACTACCTTCACACATTGTTTTGGAACTTATTAAGCTTTGCATCAAAGACTGTAAATTCACTTTCAATAACGAGTATTATCAACAAGTTTTTGGGATGGCCATGGGCAACCCCTTATCGCCCCTCCTCTCCAATATTTATATGGAGTTTTTCGAAATTACTTATTTCCGAGAATCCTGGGGGTTGGCATCCCGTGGTTGCGGTACGTCGACGATATTTTGTGTATCTGGCCCATGAATCGTGACCTGGATAACTTCCTCCTTCAGTTAAATGATCAAGTCCCCTCCATTAAGTTTACTTTAGAAGTGGAACAAGACAATTCAATCCCATTTTTGGATGTGCGTGTACATAGGGAAAGCCCAGGTTTTAAGTTTAGTATTTATCGGAAAACAACAAACAATTTGTCCTACGTACACTTTTACTCTGGACATGACACCCCCACTAAGAAGGCCATTTTTTCATCAATGTTTCTCCGCGCCCTTAGGATCGCCAGTCCGGAATACATCGATGCCGAATTGGAAAAAATCAACGGTATTGGAAGTGATTTGTGTTATCCATCTGCGTTTATGGAATCTTGTCTCAACAAGGCAAAACGAACTTTCTATCGTGTCAATAATAACACTCGTACTTTGTCAAAAAATATTTTAGTACTTCCATTTTTCCCGGGCTTTTTAGGCATTGCTAATGTACTTAAACTTTTGGATATTAATGTAGTATTTTCATATAACAATATTGTAAAAAATATCATAGTAAAAAATAGCCCTACCAATAATTCAGGCATTATCTATAAAATTGGTTGTAAACAATGTGATTCCTTTTACATAGGTCAGACGGGAAAGGATTTGCTCACGTATAAAACAGCATCAATATTCCGTTAGAACAGGACAGTTGTCCAGTGCCCTTTTTGTCCATTTGTCAGAGTTATCCCACTGTATTGATTGGAATAATGCTTCAGTTTTATTCCATTCTAGCAACATTGTTAATAGAAATATTCTTGAGTCTGCCATTATCCAACTTTCAAATAACTTCAACATAAGCAAAGGTCTTTTTCAACTCGATCCTGTTATTTTGAATTCCTTCCAAACAGATTTAGATAAGAAGGGTAGAACACTAAATCTTTGGTAAACTTGTCTGCTACTTTATTAACTTTTAATTTGCATTTTATTTTTATATATATCGAAACCTGACCATAGGCAGAGTGTTAAAACCCGGGCAGTTTTCCAATATAAATTTGTATTTTTATAATCCATTTGATCTTGTGCTAAAAATCGATATTATTCCTTACAAATCTGTACGCCTCACTGATAATCCTTTAATTTTTAATTTTTAATTTTTATTTTTACTTCTCTGTTTATTGCATATATATATATATATATATATATATATATATATATATATATATATATATATATATATGTATGTATATGTATATAGATATGTATGTATATATATATGTGTGTGTGTATGTATGTATGTATGTTATTTATTTTTCTTTTTTTTTTTTTCTGTAACCTATATATAGGCTGTTATCCTTTTATGTACTTTAGTGTTCCTGAGGATGTCATTAGACGAAAGCGCTTGAGCACCATTTTGTGTTTCCTTTCCTTCGTGGTTTTATTCATCATATATATATATATATATATATATATATATATATATATATAATATATATATATATATATATTTAACCCCTCCGTCTATGGCCCGGGTTGGCTCGAAGTCGACGAGGGTTCTAGTTAGGTGGCAGCAACGGATGTATTATTTGTAGTAGTTTTCTTTTATATTACTCTCCGAGTTCTTCTATAGTGGCTCGGAGGACTCTGGTAGACTTACTAAAAATTCTGAAGATTCCGGACTCTTCTTATAGCGTATCCTGAAAGTTTAATGACCAAGTTCTTCTGAAGAGAGCAAGGCTCGAAGGATAAGATAAAGACTATCTTTTACTGTAATTTCCTGCTAAAATGTACAGGTAGTGCTCAGCCTCTGAATTAGCTTCTGAATGACAATGGAAGATTTTTACTGGGGTTTATATACCCCAAAACTGCTAACATCATTATTATTAAATGCTAAAAAGGCTGCATTATTTCTGCACAATATTCGAAAATAAAGTAATTTTTTTAGCTGTGATAAGGCTTGAACGAGTAAACAAAATATTTGAAGATGAAACCATATTTTTATCTTAAACCGCGACTTTTCAGATCTGATATTATCATAATCTGCCAAGTTAACTAAAAGTGGAAATCGGACTATGCATCTTTACACTAAAATATGCATATGAGTAAAATTTTAAGGTTTAAGATGTACAATTTAAATGCTTAGGCAAGCCACGATCTCATCTTTTATAACGAAAGAGAATGTATACAAAATATGAACATTGCAAAGCTTAAGCAGGATTCCTTATTAAGCGAAATCTAAAAATATGATTATGAAATTTTAAAAAAGAATAGGTCACCAATTATTTGGCAATGTAGAAAGCAAATCAAATTTTTTATCCAAACTCGCGTTGGGCGATTTTGGTCCTCATGTAAAAATGGATCGATTTTACATTTGTTTCGATTTCCATATTCTAATAGAGACAAAAACTTGCGCATGCATGAGAAAATAGTCTCTGCAAAATCTTAGCTTAATAGGTAATCATCTTCTGCCCCCGGCAGAGCGATGAAAATCATATTTTAGTAGTCAAAAACGTATTTTTCTTATAATTTTTAAAATATTTCAATATGCATCAAAATTATTCCTAATAACTATAAAGTCGATGAAAAAGAACTCATATGATGGTTTTTCCAAGCGCGTTGTCCTACGTTAATATCTTTTGCCCCCGGCAATAACGTCAAATGTTGAAAAAATAGGTAATTTATATACATATTTTCAGATCGGCTCTTTGTCTTAAATAATGCATTTATATATTTCCCATAGCATTTATATATTTCCCATAGCATTTATATCGTTGCTTAGGCATGAAATAACATACACGCAAAATTTTAGGACTCTAGGCTAGGGTTTAAAGGTCATCTCTGGTGAGTGCTGCCAGCAGCAGCTGCCACTGACGCGCCAGTCGAAAGGGTGGAGCCATTCGTATGATTGAAATGAAACTACAAAGGCCAGTTCAGTGGATCATATGCCTATTACACGGTAATGAATTATCACTGCGACACCTCATTCAAGACTTGGACGGCAAAACAACTGGGCCAATAGGCTTTACTGGACCAGTTGGAAAACAACTGAACGACTGCGAAAAACTTCCAATTACAGAATTCGATGCCATTCCATCTCCCGACATTGACATAGATGATGCCGAGTTGAGCACTGACCAAAAATATTTGTTTGGCATCTACAGAGCAGTGTCGAGCGGTAGCTGCTCTTCAGCTCTCGCGGCTCGAAATCCAGGTAAGATGGCGCATTCCAGGTGGCTGACAACAGCAAATAGATTTCTGCGCCTCTATGTTTCAACCAGTGAACCCTCCAGCACCTTCAACGAAATTGTGCGATTCATTATGACAGTTTACGCACCAATTTGGTTTAAGATAAAGAAAAACTCCAGTTTCACTGAGGGCGCAAAACATTTTTCGAAATGATGCGTCTCTCTCAGACCATGCCTCAAAGATCTAAGACAATCGCCAACAAAGTCCTCCATAGAAATTCTTTCTTTGCTCACCCAGAAAATAATTTTGATCTCCATGCTACATGCCGATGAGCAACACAAGAGAATTGGGATGGAGAAGAATATTAAAAGCACGATCAAAACAATCACCAGCGGGGGGAAATTCGAGCCTTCGCCATGCCTGAGCTGCTCTACGATAGTCAAAACTATTACGAAATGATCAACTGGCAAACGGCTGAGGTGACCGAACCCCCCGTTACAAAAACAATACCTGATACCCGAATAAAAGAGTTTGTTGAGACGGGAGACCAGCCTGATGGACTGATCCCACTATTCCCTTGTCATACTGAAGCGGTCGAGAGACTCATCAAATTAGTAACCGAAGGCTCTGCCAGTGTAAGTGGAATAGAAGAGAGGGACGGATTCATCCGCTCCCGTCTTCATTCCCGAACAAAAATTCCACGATTTGATTCTAAGAAAGATTACCGTATGTAAATCGACATGCAGCCAAAGGAAGGGTGGTTGGGGCTGGATAGGGTGGAACTCGACATACAGCCACCTCCTCGTGGTGAGTTCTGGGTTGCTAATTTTATAAAATTAGCAAGCGAGGAGCTGTACTTAGTACTTATCGTACTTATAACATCGCATTAACGTAATTATAATCCACATTTAGACTTTTCTCCGGGACAGAAGATATTACTCTAGAGCAGTGGTTCTTAAACCTTTTTACTACCATGCACCCTCTAGGAATTGGTCCTTCCTCCACGCCCCCCTTGGAGGGGGATACTTTTGCATTTTTTCATAAACTTCTCAATATTAGCCCATGCTCTCGTTAAGAGAATAACAAATACAATTAGTGTTTTTCCCCAAGGGATCGCGCCCCCCCTGGAAATTACCTAGGGGGGCGCGCCCCCCAGGTTAAGAACCACTGCTCTAGAGTCATAAAATTTTGCGTGTTATTTCATGCCTAAGCAACGATATAAATGCATTATTTAAGACAAAGAGCCGATCTGAAAATATGTACATAAATCACCTATTTTTTCAACATTTGACGTTGTTGCCGGGGGCAAAAGATATTAACGTAGGACAACGCGCTTGGAAAAAACGATCATATGAGGTCTTTTTCATCGACTTTATAGTTATTAGGAATAATTTTGATGCATATTGAAATATTTTAAAAATTATAGAAAAATACGTTTTTGACGACTAAAATATGATTTTCATCGCTCTGCCGGGGGCAGAAGATGATTACCTATTAAGCTAAGATTTTGCAGAGGCTATTTTCTCATGCATGCGCAAGTTTTTGTCTCTATTAGAATATGGAAATCGAAAAAAATGTAAAATCGATCCACCCTAACGTACATACATATGAATATAGGCATTATATAAAGTTAAATACAGGGTGTACATAAAGTCAGGATCTATTTTGTGAAGCACTTGGAAATTATATGGAATTCAATCATAAAATGATAAAGTGGTAACATTTATTAAATAATTAAGAGTAGGATTCGACGTGACGCCCATCAGTATCCCTGCACAGCTCAAATCGTTCCGCAGCATTTCTAAACACATTCTGGAGCATTTGCGGGGTTATGTTATCTGCAGCAGTTCGTATACGTGTACGTAAGTTTTCAAGACTCGTAATCTTCGTCTGATAGACGTGCGACTCGATAAAGCCCCATGCAAAGAAATCTAAAGGGGTTAAATCTGGTGATCTCGCTGGCCAAGGTCTGTTGCTTCCGCGTCCGATCCAGCGATTTGGAAAACGTCCATTTAGATAATCCTGAACAATTTTGGCATAGTGACAAGGAGCACCATCATGTTGATAGATGACGGTACTAACAATCCTATCCCCAATCAGCTGAGGTTCAAGGAATTGCTGCAACATGTCCAGATAAATAAGCCCCGTAACTGTAGCTTCAGCAAAGAAAAAAGGACCATAAACCTTAGATTTTGTTAAACCCATCCAGACATTAACTTTAGGTGAGTCTCTTTCCCAGTTTTGGACGAAATCATTCGGTCTTTCATCTGCCCAAATTCGACAGTTATGGCGATTTACTTTCCACACGTATGGAAAGTGGCTTCATCACTAAAGAGAATGTTGTCCATTAAATTATCACTCCAGATTTGTTCTACGAGATCAGCACACACAGCACTTCGTCGAGGGAAATCTTCCTCATGTAAATCATGTAAAACCTGCAAATGGTAGCTTTTCTTCTGCAAATTAACTTTCAGAATTTTGTGCACAGATGACGTCGGGAGGCCGAGTCTGTGTGATGCAGCACGAACGGACGTACGTGGCTCCTCAGTGATAATTCCGCGTACTGCATTCACGGTAAGATCTGACATACACGGTCGTCCTGATCTTGCTTCATCATTTACAGATCCCGTTCGTTTAAATTTGTTCACCAATTTTCGTATTGTCTTGTCTATTGGCCCCGGCTTATGAAATCTCCTTCTAAACTTCTCTCTGATGTCATTGTATTTCTTTCCCTCGATTCGCCAAATTACTATTGCCACACGCTCTTCTGTATTCATTCTAAGGGCTTCTGAAAAGAAAAATAGAAAAAAATAATTATTTCACAAAAATAGATCCTGACTTTATGTACACCCTGTATATAAGAATATACAGGATTATATAAATACATGAACCATATAAGCACATGAATTTTGAAATGGATACAAGAACTATATATGTAAATGAATACAAGAATTACATGAAGAATATGATAGTATAGGAATATGGGAATTATTTATGGTTCATTATTATAGGGCTCTTCCCTCTAGAATGATATTAATATAATAATGTAACATCCTAACTAATGTTAGCTAGATGATAACTATGGGTTTTATAATACAGATTTATATACACAACATAAGTCGGGTGGTTAAGTCTAGTTCACGTGGTCTGGGTACGCACTCTTGGTCGTGCATAAATAGTTTCATGTCGTTCGGTGTCTGTCTCTTGTTTTTCTTTGTTCCCAGAACGATCTTTTCACCACAAATATACCGAGGATAATAGCACATACAATAATGATGCTAACGGCAGATGTTGAGAAAATTGTAACAGGTTGTAATATTTGTAAGAGGTTGTTTTGGTTATCATCCGAAATTTTAAACCGACTCAATTGATCATTCCATTCAGGGGCATGTAGCTCGGGTAGGATGGTTACAGGTTTTATGGAGAGATTTAAGATCTCTATGACGGGTTTAAATTTAATTTGCGACGGGAAGGGGTATGAGTTATTAATGGTAACCTTGTACGGGTTGTATATTTGGAGGGTTTTTGAACGCAAGGAGTAACCAATTGGTAGCCGAATAACCATAGGGATTGTGATGAGGGAATAATTTGACGGACATTCGAGAGTAGCAGCAGTCCTGTTCGCGAGAGAAACCCAGATGTCTGGTCCACTTCGTAGTTCGACAGTTTTAGGGGAATTAAATTTTTTAGATGAACATACCGGGGCATGCCGGTCACGAATTAAGTCGATAAAGCAAGACCTAGTAGATGGAAGAATAACTGGCTTGAGTGGAGGGCAAACGAGTTGTTTATTTGGTTTCGGGAATCGGCAATGCCGGACGTCGCTATCTGACATCATAGAATAGGCTGACAGATCTATGGTGAGGAAAAGGTAAGGTGGTACGGTGGGTAAATACAATCGATAGACATTAGAGTTGTTTTGGTAGGGTGTTGGGAAAGGGTGAAATTTATATACGTCGTAAGTGAGGACATCGAAAAATGGTATAATTATGAGGTATGTGTAGGGGCGTGGTCCATGTACAGTCCAGGTGTATTCTAGAAATTGGGGGTAATTAGTGTGGTTGAGTGGGAATATGGGTGATAATTTTAATTGTGTCTGGGCGGTGTGAATCATGGACTGAAGTGTTTCCCATGGTATTAGGGTGGAAAGAGTGATTTTTCCATGGGCTAGCTGGGTTGCACGCAAAACCTTGGAATGAATCGTAGTTATTCGTTGTAAGTATTTATCGATTAGGGTTACTTGTAGGTTAATTATCTCTATTAATTCTAGATATCTATTGTGTTCTTTGTATTGAGCTAACATGGATTCAAGGTATGTGAATCTGTCCGAGAGGGAGTGGAGGAAGCGATTGTTTTCGTGTAGTGACCTAATAGTTTGTTCTAACATGTGTCCATTATACTGTCGATTTCGCGCGAAGAGATTCAATTTGAATTCGATTCTTTTAATATCTTCTTCGGTTGCTAATCCGAATAAACCTTTGAACAGTTTCCCTCCTATATCTATCAGTCCCCTTTTACTTCTTTGGTTAAAGTTTTCCGAGTTTTTAGTTTCAGTTTGTATCCATGGTAAGGCTAATATTTCTGATAGGGCGCGTGCTGTAGTTTGAATATTTTCGAGGGTATTTTCTAAAAGAACGCGACTAATCTGATCTTTTCCTTGGAAAGAATCCTGGACTTTACTTTCAAACGTTTTTAATTGGGTTTGTATCTGAAGGAGATTGATTTTAATTCTAGCAGGGGGTTGCAAATTTATATAAAGGTCTGCGTGCCCTTTCAAAAATTTACCTTCTGCAAGTTTTTCTATAACAACTCGGTAGAAATTTTAATGCTAGGGCTACAAGAGTAAATAATTTTGGAAATTATAAGGGGGACAATTTTATTCATTTCTACGCCTTAGATTATACGGAGCTTGGGGTGGCTGTGTGGATACTTGTGTTTGTGGGCGAAGGGGTCGGCCTCGTTCTGGTGGCAATGGGGGTCGACCGTTAAGCTCGGATTCTGAACTGGTTCGTTTCTTATGTGAAGGTTCTAGTTCACGTGGTTGATGTATTTGTGGGCGGTATGTAGGGTCCGTGCGTCGATCATCAATCGGTGAGGGTGGTGGCAGAGGAGATGGTGGAGTTGGAGGAGATGGTGGAGTTCCACTGAGTGATCTTCTCGAAGGGGTTTCTCCAGGGTCTGGGTCCGATGGGACGCTTGGCTGTGGGGCCTCCTCTTGTTCAGAAATTGGCTCGAGTACTGGTGGTATTGCGAGGTACCAATCTTCGTCATGGGTAGCGGTTCCCGCGGTGACCACTTCAGTTTTTTGATCCCTGCTCGATTTGTTAATACCTTGACCTTTTGAAGGATAGGCGGCTCGAACGCCTGGCAGCTGTTTTTTGGGAAGGTGTTGTTCGGAAGCTATCTTCAAATTGCGTGAATGATCTTTAGTTTGGAATGATCCCCGAGGTCGAGGATTTCATAACGATTTTTTCCGAGGTTTTTCATAATCCTATATGGGCCATCTCATTTTGGGTATAATTTCCGATGAGCACCTGGCGGTTTCACGCTCTTCAGATAACATCGCATGCCGACGATTATAGTCCGTTGACGGGGATGACGCCTATGTTGCTCTTGCTCCATCTGTTGGTTTCGTTGGTCGAGGGCATAGCGGATTATGTCAAAAATCTTGAAAGATCGTTCAGCTAGTTGCTGATTTGCTTCTGCCATTTCGGAAGATGTTAGAACTGCCGGGTCGGTTTGGTCGGGCAAATCAAAAGGTAGACGCTTGTCGTAGTGATAGAGGACGAAATGAGGGGGTGTCCTCGATGGACACATTATAGCCATTGTTGATGGCTGTTTGTACCATGGGAAGGGAATCATCCCATGTACGGGAGGATGCATCGACAACGTGGCGCAGGGCTTCTAAGATCTTTCGATTGTGCCTTTCCACTAAGCCGTTTGCCTGCGGATGGTATGCCACAATGTGTGTATTTTTAATTTTACACATGTTACAGAGTGATTCGAACAGTTTGGACGTGAAGCTAAGAGCGTTATCCGAAATTAGGATGGAAGGAGTAGTATGATTCTGGATGACGCGTTCCACTAGGGCTCTGGCCACAGTTTCCGAGTCTGGTCTGGATGGCAGCTACTTCGCTGTAACGCGAGAAGTGGTCTGTAAACACAATGATGTACTGGTTTCCCTTTGATGTTTTCGGGAATGGTCCCAGTATATCCATTCCAGTTCTTTGCCAGGGCCTTTGGCATACTGGATATTTATGCATCGGAGCTGTGGATGGTACGTTGCCCTTATGTTTTAAAAACGACGGACATTCGGCGATGTATTCACGTACCTTTCTGTTCATCTCTGGAAAATGGTATCGCTCCAAAAGACTCTTGATGGTGCGATCCGGCCCCATATGTCCATACAAAGGTGAGTCGTGACAAAGTCCAATGGCTATATCGACGAGATCCTTTGGTATCTCCACGAGGTCGTTTCCATCTTCGTTCCTGAAATCTACGAGCCCATCTTTGAGGTTGTACTGTTCTTTTACCTTCGATGGTTCCTTTTGTTCCAGGCGCGCCCGAAGGTTTTGGGTTTGTTGGTCCTGTTGTTGGGAGTATGGCAGACACTCGTAGTCGAACAAAGGAAGAATTCCTATTTTATTCACTTGGGCGTCGGGCTTGAGTCTCGACAATCCGTCTGGAATAACTTGCAGTTTTCCCGGTTTGTATACGATTTTTGCCGCAAAGTCCTGAATCAACAGAGCCCATCTACTCAATCGTCCGTCAAGCAGCTTGTCCTTGAATAGGTAAGTGAGTGGCTTATGATCAGTCTTGATGGTTACGTCGTAGCTATAAACGATATTTCGGAATTTTTTCAAAGCCCAATATACCGCTAGGGCCTCTCGGTCCGTAGTGGAATAATTCCGTTGAGGTGCAGAGAGAAGTTGACTGGCATAAGCAATGGGTAATTCTACACCGTCTATGTGCTGTAACAGGACGGCTCCTAGTCCATAGGAGGAAGCATCTGTGGCCATGATGAAGGGTCTTGTGTCATCAGGATATTTTAAGATGGGATGACTGGTTGGTTTATTAATTAAAGTTTCAAAGGCATGTTCGTGATCGGATTCCCAGTTAAATTTCGAATTTTTCTGGAACAAATTAGTAATGGGTTTAGCAATATTTGTATTTGAAAATTGGGGGATAAAGTTCCGATAGAATCCGACAAAACAAATAAATGCACGGGCGTCGTCGATGGTTTTGGGTACAGGGTATCTTTCCAGGGCTTCGAGTTTGGCTGGATCAGGTTTAATTCCTGTGGACGAGAGTAGGAATCCTAGGTATACCAGGGATTCTTGTAAAAAATTGCACTTTGCAAGCTTCAGTTTAAGGTGTGCTTTTCTTAAGCGTGATAGCACATTCTGAAGGCGTTGAAAGTGTGTTTTTATGTCCGAACTGTAGACGATAATATCGTCAAGATAAACGAGAGCTTCTACACCTAATAGGTCAGAAAGGACTATATTCATCAACCTAGAGAAATTAGCAGGCCCATTTCGGACTCCGAAAGGTAAAACCTGGAATTCGTAATGGCCTCGGTTAGTGGAGAAAGCAGTCAATGCCCGAGATTCGGGACTGACCTCCATTTGCCAATAACCCGATGCTAAATCGAGGGATGAAAAAAAGTTCGCTTTCCCTACGTTCAGAATTGTTTCCTGCATGTTTGGAATCGGGAAACGGTCTGGGATGGTAATGTTGTTCAGGCGTCTAAAATCTATACAAGGGTGAGATGTTCCGTCCTTTTTGGAGACGAGAATCATAGGAGCGGACCAGGGACTAGCTGAAGGCTGAATGACATCCTGCTCCAACATGTCCGTGATGTGTTCCTCAACAGTGACTAATTGGGAATGTGGAACCCGATAGGGAGGAATGAAAATGGGTTTGGAATTGGGTTCCAACTTGATTTCAAAAGGGACCAAATTAGTTCAGCCCAGAGGATCTCCTTTTAGGGCAATCACATCTCTATTTCTTATCAGGAAATCGAGAAGTGATTCCATTAGTTTGCGATCCTGTAAAGCTGGTGACTCCTGAAGGGAGTGCTCCAGACATTATTATTCTTCTTTTAATACTGAAGGATTTAACTCTAAGGAACTGGAAACACGATTTATCGTACTGGTGGGGAAATCTGAATCTATTTCTACTGTGGAAACAGTTCCTATTTTCTGATTTAAAGTTAATTCTATAGGACTTTTTCCTTTGTTTAAACAAACAACAGGGATAGCTGAATTCTGACTCTGACTAAGGACTTGGGCAATAAGAACATCTCTTTGAAATTACTTTTCTTGGTAATCAGAGTACGCTCTGACTCTAATAACACTGGTCAACAAAGATTTTTCATCAGAGTAAATTTGGTGGTGGCTGGATAGCATTTTCACGTTGATTCCAAAACTGCATTCAGATTTTTTCTAGCACGTATAGTTTTCAAGATGAAAGCTATATATAACTACACAGATTTAACCATTTTAAATAGGCAAAATACTAATATTTCAACATTTGATTGTTTATTTATTGTGTTTTTTTAGTTTATTCATCTTATTTATTTCAATTATCTTAATTATACATCTTATGTATTTCAGGTGTGAGCTTTTACGTCTAGCAGCATTGTGATTCAGGCAACAACGCCGTGCTTTGTGTGTCAAAAGATCAGTCCAGTCCAAGAACTTGTTGTGTCAAGTTGGTGTACATTTTTTTGAATTTATAGTTTGCTCAGGTCAGTCAACATGCCTCGACAATGTAAGAATGACCCCGACAAGTTCTGTTTCGTATGCGGCCAGTTGACAACTAAAACACAGCGACGAAGTATTACAACCGACATTAAGAAAATATACAAGCTATACTTTGGTTGCCATCTAGGTGACCAAGATAAACCATGGGCGCCACATCAAATCTGTTCTGGCTGTTCAAATGGATTACGTGATTGGCTTAACAAAAAGAAAGCTTCAATGCCATTTGCCATACCCATGATATGGAGGGAGCCGAGAGATCATGAAGACTGTTATTTTGTAGTGTGAACTTAATGGGGTTTTCTGCCAAGAACAAACACCAGATTGTATATCCAAACTTGGATTCAGCACGTAGACCAGTAAAACATGATGAAACATTGCCCATTCCAATTCCCCCAAGTGATAGGCTAGATTCTATCATAGATGACATGGAAAGTGATGAAGGTGCAACTGGCGTTTCCGGACCATCTACAGAACCAGAGTACACTTTTGAAGGTAGACATTTAGAGCCTAAAAAGTTAACCCAAGGACAGTTGAATGATCTTGTTAGAGACTTATCGCTGTCTAAAGAGAAATCAGAGCTTCTCGCCTCAAGACTAAAGGAACAATTTACTTGAGAACAATGTTCGTATTAGTTACTACCGAAAGCGGAATTTTGAATTAACAGCATTCTTTTCAGTAGACGGTCCTCTCTGTTATTGCCATGACATGAATGGACTATTTACAGCCATATCTCAGACGTATGTGGCATCTGAGTGGCGCCTCTTTATTGATTCGTCGCAGAGAAGCCTGAAAGCAGTTCTTTTGCATAATGGTAATATAATGCCATCCATCCCCATTGCCCATTCCGTCCATCTAAAAGAGACATATGACAATATGGATATACTACTTAAGGCAATCAAATACGACAGTCATCAATGGAATGTTTGTGGAGATCTAAAAGTTATAGGAATGCTTATGGGTATGCAGTCAGGATTCACAAAATTTTGTTGTTTCCTTTGCCTGTGGGACAGTCGCGCCACTATAGAACATTACACCAAAAGTGACTGGCCACTTAGGTATACATATGTCCCAGGGATAAGCAATGTCCAGTCTGTCCCTTTAGTGGATCCCCAAAAGATCTATCTGCCACCTCTTCACATTAAACTTGGTTTAATGAAGAATTTTGTTAAAGCAATGGGTAAAGTCAATTCTGAAGGGTTCCAATACCTTTCAAGGAAATTTCCGAAGGTTACTGCAGCAAAATTGAAGGAAGGAATTTTTGTTGGGCCACAAATAAGGGAGGTTTTGAATGACACTGAATTTGAAAAAGTCCTAAGTCCGCTGGAATTGAAGGCTTGGCTGGCGTTCAAATGGATATGTGAAAACTTTCTTGGAAGCAACAAGTCACCTGCGTATAAGGATGGAGTCAAGAACCTCCTTGATGCCTTCAAAGAAATGGAGTGTCGAATGTCGTTAAAAATTCACTTCCTGCATTCCCACTTAGATTTCTTTCCTGAAAACCTTGGTGCAGTGAGTGACGAGCAAGGAGAGCGCTTC
The DNA here is from genome assembly GCA_023014485.1 of Bathynomus jamesi. Lineage (NCBI taxonomy): Eukaryota > Metazoa > Arthropoda > Malacostraca > Isopoda > Cirolanidae > Bathynomus > Bathynomus jamesi. The sequence continues at coordinate 258,218 of JAJOZX010000432.1, forward strand.
CATCAAGATATTCAGATGATGGAGAAGCGCTACCAAGGATATTGGAATGAAAGCATGATGGCGGACCATTGTTGGATGCTGTATCGTGACAATCCAGGTCCAAATTTACAAAAGGAAATCACACTCACAGCGCTTTTAATAAAATAATGTATATATTCTTTATTTATAAGTACATTGAATAAGGTATATGATGTATTTGTTGTTTAGCATTCCTAAGTGTCTATACATCCATAAATTTTCTTATAGCAATATCAAAAACTTAAAAATATCAAAACCAGTGTATCTATATAACTATACGTGCTAGAAAAAAGATAAAACCAGATTCGGAATCAGCGCGAAAACTGCATTAAGAAAAGTGTGATCATGTTTGTGATGAGAAAAAAAGTTTCATTTTGTTGGCCAGTGTAATTTTCCTTGACTGTCGACTACTTTTGCTAGGAAACAAATCTTCTCATAAGGTGCTACTCTTATATGCTCGGTAGGGCATATGAAAAACTGTGAATCTGACTCTGGTTCTGCGACTAAAATTTGCCTTATGGGCGGAACTGAAACTGGCTGACTGGAAACTGGCTGACTGGAAACTGGCTGACTGGAAACTGGCTGACTGGAAACTGGCTGACTGGAAACTGGCTGACTGGAAACTGGCTGACTGGAAACTGGCTGACTGGAAACTGACTGACTGGAAACTGACTGACTGGAAACTGACTGACTGGAAACTGACTGACTGGAAACTGACTGTGTTGATCCAACTGGATTCAACAACTGGAACTGATTACCCTGGGGTCTGATTTCTGGAGCGGTTGTCCCTCTGGATGCAACCGGCTGACTTGAACTGTTATCAAGTGGAGGGGGTTTCCTATTTCTTTCGGAAATCTGAACTGAACTAATTCTATTAGCATTAAGCTGTCTGTCATTCTCACGGAGATGGTGTGTCCTATTTCGACACTTTACTAACTTTCCGGCTGGGTAAATCTCCCATTGATTCCGGTTAAAAAAATCCATACCTAGTAGGATATCTGTCTGAAAGGTGGCGACTGTGTCCACTATAAAACATTTCGCGGGGTATACCGCGTTTCCAACTTCTAAATATAACTCAATTTCTCCGTATGTAGGTATGGGTGTGCCCGTAACTCCTCTGAGTTGGCAGGATGGTGCCTTAAGTTCATATTTGTAATTTGTACTCTCTAATAATTCTTCTACACATTGTTTCTTAATTAACGTCGCGTGTGCTCCTGTATCTAGGAGAGCAGTTAAATCTTGGTTATCAGTGCTACAATTTATTATTAAATCTAGGAGGTCCGCACCTATTATCCTGGTGGGGAGTTTGTGTGCGTATCTTGGTTCATTACTGTAATTTAGGAGGGAGGAGGTTGAACTGCTGCCTCCACAGTAGGGTCTAAAACAGGGCTCGAATGGTCTTCTATGGGAGGATCTACCTGGGTCATATTCTACGGGATTACCATACGCTGGAGGGTGTTCTTGAAAACTGTACTCTGGGTAAAATGATTCCTCCGCGGGTACTTCTACGTACCGAACTAGCTGACCTTGGTGGTTGTACTGAGGTTTGTATATGGGGTAAGAGTGTGGTTGACCCTGTGGTCGTAATTTATTGGGTTGGTGGTTCGACTTAGGCTGGGAATGGACTGGTTTCTGGGGATTGGATGACTTTCGGGATACGTTTTGGGAACGTGGGTGGTTTGGTTTCTGAAAGTGGGGTCTATACCCTGCAGGGGTTTTATCAGCACACTTTTGGCGATCGCCACGGCGATGACGATGTTCGTGACAGTGGGAGCAATAAGAGGAGGGCGTGTATTCTGGGTTTGGGGGGGGGCTTGTTTCTGGGGTGGTGTTCCCTGCATTAGCCTCGATTTATAGGGTTGTTGTTGTTGCTGTTGGTGTTGTGGCTGCTGCTGTTGACTGTAATGTACAGGGGTTTCTCTACTCTTTCGGTAGTTCTGGTTTGCTAAATCGGGGTAATGTTCCCGTGTTTTGTTTATGGCTACACTTACAGGTTTGTCAACATTTAAAAACTCCTGAAACTTTTTTTTAGGTGCTCCGGGTAGGTTTTGGTAAATAGTTGTTGCTACTATTAGATTTCTTTGTTTCGAAGTGAAAGTAATGCCACACGCATTTTCAGCGGCACGGAGGGCTCTCCTACAAGTTCATGGTGTTCGTGTAATAAAATTGTTTAAATCTTCGTGTTCCTCTTTCTTCCATTTAGCTTGGAAGACTGCTTCTAACGTGGCTAAGGGTTGTGCAAGTGTTATTTCTTTAAAAAATTCTAATAAGTTTTGTTTAGAATCGTCCCATGTTGTAGCTTCGCTAATTGATGGGACGTAGGCGACTGTCATGAGCATTCCCTTCTTTAGAGTCGATAAATCTTTTTGCTTCCCTAATTTTTATATCATCATCGGTGATGTTTTCGCGTAAGAAATGTTGCTCTAAAGATTCAATCCAAGGCCTTACGCGTGGTTCAACAAAGCGATTATCTATGGTCCCCTTAAAAATTAAAACAGTATGGGGAAGGTTTACTAGTCTGCCTAAGTTAATGTATGCTGGGGCGGGGGTTTGAGACTGAGACGTATTGGCTTGTTCTGGATCTGAAGTTTGTGTGTTTGGGAGTATGTTTGAAGGGCGCGGGGTAGGTGGAAAAGTGGGTGTAGGTAAATTTTCGATGTCAGAAAGCGCACCGTCTGAATCGCTCATATGTGTAGGTACTTATTAATGTGTTCTAATTAGGTCTGCTTGACCGATCTTAATTTATGGAATGATCACTTAAGGGGTTTTCCTAACTACACTATCTAAAAAAATAAATGCACAACAATTTGCCTAACTAGGGGAAAATTTGAAAAGATTGCAAACAAAATAATAAAAAAAATGTAAACAAGATTATCCTGGTACTATGCTTGGTACATTAAATAAAATTATACTATACTAACTATAATAGTGACAATAACTCTGTGACAATAACTCTGTGGCAATAACTGTGAATTTTAATTCTGTGGCAATAATTCTGTGAAAATACTGTTTTCAATAAAAAAAATGTATCACTGGTGTCTGAAGTGTTCACTGTGTTTTGTGTTAATTCTGGCTCAATACTAAATATTACCTGTTAATAATACTGACTTTTCAAATGTTTAGATATTATTTAAAAAAGAGTTTTGTACTTAACAAGATTCCTACGGCGAAATCCTTAGAGACGTGTCCTGAAGACGTGTCTTGCTGGCCACTTGTTCTTGGATGAAAACTAGGCGTGGAGAACTTGGAGTCGTGACGCACCGGTTCAAGGGTGGATGTGACGAACTAGAAGTCGTGACACGCCGGTCAACTGGGTGTTGGTTCTAGTTCCAGGGTCTGGAAGACTGGAAGAAGCCTGGATGCAGAAGTTGTCAGTCGTGAAGATCCTGGTTAAAGGGTAGCCAGTTTTGTTAACCCCTCCGTCTATGGCCCGGGTTGGTTCGAAGTCGACGGGGGTTCTAGTTAGGTGGCAGCAACGGATGTATTATTTGCAGTAGTTTTCTTTTATATTACTCTCCGAGTTCTTCTATAGTGGCTCGGAGGACTCTGGTAGACTTACTAAAAATTCTGAAGATTCCGGACTCTTCTTATAGCGTATCCTGAAAGTTTAATGACCAAGTTCTTCTGAAGAGAGCAAGGCTCGAAGGATAAGATAAAGACTATCTTTTACTGTAATTTACTGCTAAAATGTACAGGTAGTGCTCAGCCTCTGAATTAGCTTCTGAATGACAATGGAAGATTTTTACTGGGGTTTATATACCCCAAAACTGCTAACATCATTATTATTAAATGCTAAAAAGGCTGCATTATTTCTGCACAATATTCGAAAATAAAGTAATTTTTTTAGCTGTGATAAGGCTTGAACGAGTAAACAAAATATTTGAAGATGAAACCATATTTTTATCTTAAACCGCGACTTTTCAGATCTGATATTATCATAATCTGCCAAGTTAACTAAAAGTGGAAATCGGACTATGCATCTTTACACTAAAATATGCATATGACTGCAGTGGCGGCTCGTCGGTAGGCACTGCGGAACTGCAGTACCCCTAAATTTTTTATTTACAATTGAAATAATCAAGAACAATATAAGGATGAGCTCACTGAATAACTTTTTCAATAACTTTTGAAACTTTTATTCATTGCTCAATGCTCATCCTTTTATTTCAGTAATTATTTCAACCCATTCTTAGAGACAGCACCCCTAGAATTTTTAGTTACGAGCCGCCACTGCATATGAGTAAAATTTTAAGGTTTAAGATGTACAATTTAAATGCTTAGGCAAGCCATGATCTCATCTTTTATAACGAAAGAGAATGTATACAAAATATGAACATTGCAAAGCTTAAGCAGGATTCCTTATTAAGCGAAACCTAAAAAAATGATTATGAAATTTTAAAAAAGAATAGGTCACCAATTATTTGGCAAAGTAGAAAGCAAATCAAAAATTTTATCCAAACTCGCGTTGGGCGATTTTGGTCCTCATGTAAAAATGAATACACACACGTACATACATATGAATATAGGCATTATATAAAGTTAAATATATAAGAATATACAGGATTATATAAATACATGAACCATATAAACATGAATTTTAAAATGGATACAAGAACTATATAAATGACTACAAGAATTACATGAAGAATATGATAGTATAGGAATATGGGAATTATTTATGGTTCATTTTTACATACAAGGTGTCCATAAATGATTACTCTGATTAAAGCATGCTATAACTTTTAAATAAACACTCGTATTCAAACACAGTTTTAATCATAAGTAGATAAACATACAAAGTTTTGATACATAGTTAATGAACTTAATAAGCTTCCACATGTGCACCCCTAGTGGCACGTAAAATGTCGTAAAATGTCCCTGTTTCCGCAACTGTGTACCTGGATATGCTCACCAATTACGCCATCCCCCAGCTGCAGGACAGACAGCCAACTGTCATCTTCCAACATGGGGCACCCTCTCATTGGGCGCATGTTCGTGAAACTCTCGACGCAACATTTCCAAATCGATGGATTGGCAGGGACGGGCCAATCCCATGGCCCTCAAGATCACCAGACATTACCCCGCTGGATTTCTTTCTCTGGGGTCATGTTAAAGATTTGGTTTATGCAACAGTTGTTCCAGATATCAGGACATTGCGAAAACGCATTACGGATGCAATTGCAACAGTTAACCCACAAATGTTGGAAAATGTGTGGCGTGAGTGTGAATACCGTTTAGACATTTTACGTGCCACTAGGGGTGCACATGTGGAAGCTTATTAAGTTCATTAACTATGTACCAAAACTTTGTATGTTTATCTACTTATGATTAAAACTGTGTTTGAATACGAGTGTTTATTTAAAAGTTATAGCATGCTTTAATCAGAGTAATCATTTATGGACACCATATATATATATATATATATATAATATATATTATATATATATATATATACACACACACATATATATTTACACACACACACACATATATATATATATAAATATATATATATATATATATATATATATATATATATATATATATATATATGATACACACAGACCGTGCATGGAACAAGGAACTCTTCTAGGATAATTAAATCCACTATAGTCCGAATAAGTAATAGTAAATGACAAATACTATAGTTTTTCTTTTTCATGATGCTAGCCCGACGTGGGCAACGGGTCACTCGCAAAGAGGTCCCAAAAATATAGCTTCCCTCACCAGCTATCTGCAAAGCAGATAGGATCCAGCTTTGGGACAGGATCTAGGGTTTAAAGCAGCCTAGCCCAGCTACATTTAGAACCTCAATATAAGCAAAAGACTCTAAATGTAGCTGGGCTAGGCTGCTTTAAACCCTAGATCCTGTCCCAAAGCTGGATGCCTATCTGCTTTGCAGATAGCTGGTGAGGGAAGCTATATTTTTGGGACCTCTTTGCGAGAGACCCGTTGCCCACGTCGGGCTAGCATCATGAAAAAGAAAAACTATGGTATTTGTCATTTACCATTACTTATTCGGACTATAGTGGATTTAATTATCCTAGAAAAGTTCCTTGTTCCATGCACGGTCTGTGTGTATCATAAAAAACCTCAGGGAACCATTCTGAGTTCATTCCCATGTGTGTGTATATATATATATATATATATTATATATATATATATATATATAATATATAGATGTATCCATATATATATATCTATATATATATATATATATATATATATATATATATATATATATATATATGTATCCATATATATATATATATACAGGGTGTACATAAAGTCAGGATCTATTTTTGTGAAATAATTATTTTTTTCTATTTTTCTTTTCAGAAGCCCTTAGAATGAATACAGAAGAGCGTGTGGCAATAGTAATTTGGCGAATCGAGGGAAAGAAATACAATGACATCAGAGAGAAGTTTATAAGGAGATTTCATAAGCCGGGGCCAATAGACAAGACAATACGAAAATTGGTGAACAAATTTAAACGAACGGGATCTGTAAATGATGAAGCAAGATCAGGACGACCGTGTATGTCAGATCTTACCGTGAATGCAGTACGCGGAATTATCACTGAGGAGCCACGTACGACCGTTCTTGCTGCATCACACAGACTCTGCCTCCCGACGTCATCTGTGCACAAAATTCTGAAAGTTAATTTGCAGAAGAAAAGCTATCATTTGCAGGTTTTACATGATTTACATGAGGAAGATTTCCCTCGACGAAGTGATGTGTGTGTGCTGATCTCGTAGAACAAATCTGGAGTGATAATTTAATGGACAACATTCTCTTTAGTGATGAAGCCACTTTCCATACGTGTGGAAAAGTAAATCGCCATAACTGTCGAATTTGGGCAGATGAAAGACCGAATGATTTCGTCCAAAATTGGGAAAGAGACACCTAAAGTTAATGTCTGGATGGGTTTAACAAAATCTAAGGTTTATGGCCCTTTTTTTCTTTGCTGAAGCCACAGTTACGGGGCTTATTTATCTGGACATGTTGCAGCAATTCCTTGAACCTCAGCTGATTGGGGATAGGATTGTTAGTACCGTCGTCTATCAACATGATGGTGTTCCTTGTCACTATGCCAAAATTGTTCAGGATTATCTAAATGGACGTTTTCCAAATCGCTGGATCGGACGCGGAAGCAACAGACCTTGGCCAGCGAGATCACCAGATTTAACCCCTTTAGATTTCTTTGCATGGGGCTTTATCAAATCGCACGTCTATCAGACGAAGATTACGAGTCTTGAAAACTTACGTACACGTATACGAACTGCTGCAGATAACATAACCCCGCAAATGCTCCAGAATGTGTTTAGAAATGCTGCGGAACGATTTGAGCTGTGCAGGGATACTGATGGGCGTCACGTCGAATCCTACTCTTAATTATTTAATAAATGTTACCATTTTATCATTTTTATGATTGAATTCCATATAATTTCCAAGTGCTTCACAAAAATAGATCCTGACTTTATGTACACCCTGTATGTATATATTATATATATATATATATATATATATATATATATATATAATGCGCCTCGGTGTTGTAGTGGCTAGCGTCGCTGACTACGAATCCATCGGCCAGGGGATCGAAACCCGGTAGCGGCAGGCGGCGCGCAGCAAAACCCAGCTGTTCGTCGTTGCACACAACAAAAAAAATTGGTTGGTAGATAAATGGGTACCTTGGGTAACCTAGTGGTTAAGACGCTATGCTGCTGGTAGGGCATGTTTCAGATTCCTCGTTAAATTGTAGGTCTAAGGTGGAATGACAAGCTTGACCTTCGTCAGATTGAACAATTCGGGGGGAGCAAATCCAAGGTTAACAATGGTTATATGGCCCAAAATCTTGAAATACTTCAAAATAATTTTGGAATCAGAAGTGATTGAGAACGGCTTTAATAAAAATTACCTTTTACATCACTGATGTGTTTTGAGTTCTAATAATGAATTTAAAGACACTTGTCAAGATCCGTAAAGATCCTCGAAAGATTTGGTTTAATTGTTATTATTTGCTGTATTAGTTTTAATGTCATACTTTTTCAATTTTTGTATTTATTTGGTTAGTTATATTTGGAGTAAACTATAAAATTTAATACATCTATGGCAGGTTTCATTTGACTTTATCAGAATCTATCTAATTTTTTCTTCTGTTTTTTGTACCTTGATTCACGTCACTACAGAGAGTCTTAAATGAAATGAAACTTATATCTTTAAGGCTTCTTCTTGTATTCACTGTAAGACTTTAAAACTAAGCACCAGGAAAACTAATTGCACCATATACATCTTCAACCAAAAGAGTGACATCACCCTAGAACATGGGTGGCGAAACTTTTTACAGTCGCGTGCCAAAAAAAACATGTAAACCATAAAAAATTTCGCGTGCCCACTAAAGTTTATATATATTACACCAAATTATAAGGGTACTTGTAGGTTATCTTCCCCCGACCAATTTTGACAGAATATTTTCGTTAAAACTAACGAAAATATCACGACTTAACCTAACCAATTATCAAGGGCGTACAGTTGATCTATTATTAATTATAACATTGTTTCTGGAATAGTATTTACTATTTACTAATAGATCAACTGTACGCCCTTGATAATTGGTTAGGTTAAGTCGTGATATTTTCGTTAGTTTTAACGAAAATATTCTGTCAAAATTGGTGGGGGAGAGATAACCTACAAGTACCATTATAAGCATTAAGTTTATTATTTTATACTCATTTTTTGGATAACAATTTCTATGAATGTATAAAACCCGCAAATTTGATCATGTGCCCAAATGGGCACGCGCGCCATAGGTTCGCCACTACTGCCCAAGAACTTTTAAAGTTTGGCAGATGAAGTAAAATGAAATCTGCATGATACAAATGAGTAATGATGTGCCGTTGATGTATTGAGTTTCATAACACTTTGTAATTTATACTTATCAAGTAATTGCAAAAATTTTAAAAGTTTGACATATTAAAACTAGTGATGTACAGATTCCAAAACTTAGGCGATGCCGATACCGATGCCGATCCCGATTCTTTGCCTATATTTTAAAAAATCAATTCCCTTCATAAATTTCTAATCTAATGCCTTGGAACCAGGATTGATAAACAGATCACGGACAAGGAAACGAAACTGGACACGAAAAATGGACACACTGAGGATTAGATGCTGACCGATTAACATAGCAACTTATAGGGGGAAAGAAGATGAAATTCTGGACATTATGAGAGAAAGGAAAATCGACATCTTGCATATGGCAGAAACATGGCATACGGGTGGAGAACTGGGAAGGGACTTGGGGGATGGATATGTGCTCATGTACAGTGGAGGAGGGTCGGAGGAGGATGCACGGAGTGGCACTGATTACACTAGGCAACAAAGATTTTGTTACAGAAGACCAAATAGGTGCTCCTAGCTAATTTCGGTATGCTGATTTCAAATCTATAATTAGATTTTTTCTATCACGTCTAGATTTTGTGTAAAATGCAAATAACCTTTAGTAAAATTTTCTACCACGTCCAGATTTTGGTTTTAATCGGCTTAATGCCAGTAATATGAAACTTGCTTTTCAAGGTTAAAGCAATTTTTTTTGCCAACTATATACAAATTCGAACAATTTTGATAAATAAAATTTATCCCGAGTTGGCAACACTGAGTCAAGAGCATAGTAACGGGCAACGGCCCAACGGTCAGTCGCTACGTGACAGTCAAGCAGAACGGTTGTTGAAGCTCTCTGCTGATGAGCAAGTGACAGGTTGTGGTGACTTGTGTGTTTTTATAGCATTTGTTTTGTACTACGGTGTGTATTTCTTTTTATTTTGCACATCGTAATAATTACTTTCTACGTTTTTTCAGATATTGTATGGTAATTCAAAATGGCATCAAATAGACGTGCTTGTGTAAATCACCCAGACAACTTCTGCTTTGTCTGTGGACAATATACACCTAAGCCACAACGTAGAAACATAACAACAAAGATTAAACTTGCCTACAAGTGTTATTTTGACTGTAAGTTAGGAGACCAACAGAGGGACTGGGCACCACATATTTGCTGTGCACAGTGCAATGCAATGTTAATAGCTTGGATGAATGGTAAAAGAAAAGCTATGCCGTTCTCAGTCCCCATGGTTTGGCGTGAGCCGAAAAATCACTTCAATGATTGTTATTTTTGTTTGACAAAGATTGCTGGTTTCACAAAGAAAAACAAATCAAAGATCACGTACCAAACTGCGAATCAGCAATGAAACCAGTACCACATGATGAAACAAATCACCACCAGTTCCACCAGCAACGATAACAGACAGCAGTTCATCTGAAGATTCTGCTAGTGATATAGAAACAGGGAAATATGGCATATATGTTCCAGATGCAAATATTTCCCCACATTTGTTAAGTCAAGCGGAGTTAAATGACTTAGTGCGCGATTTGGAATTACCAAAAGAAAAGGCAGAGTTGCTTGGTTCAAGACTTCAAGAATTTAATCTTCTCCAACCAAACACCAAAGTTTCCCATTTCCGCCATCGCCATTTGCAGTTTTCATCATTTTACTTACAGGAAGAAAACGTTTGTTTCTGCCACGATATCAGTGGTCTGATGCAAGGGATTGGCTATCGCTATGATCCAAAAGAATGGAGACTGTTCATTGACTCTAGTAAAGCTAGCCTTAAAGCTGTATTACTGCACAACGGCAATGAAAAACCTTCAATACCTGTAGCACATGCCACTGGCCTTAATGAGACTTATGAATCGATGAAACTGCTGCTAAGACTCATCAAATATAAGGACCACACATGGAATATTTGTGGCGACCTTAAAGTTGTATCATTACTTCTTGGGTTACAGTTGGGCTACACAAAGCATATGTGCTTTTTGTGTCTATGGAACAGCAGGATGACAAGAACCACTACAAAAAACATGATTGGCCATCTAGAACTGAACATGTTGTTGGTAAATACAATGTGAAACACCCAGCACTTATTGACCCTCAGAAAGTACATCTTCCACCACTTCACATTAAACTTGGCCTTATGAAAAATTTCGTGAAGGGTATGGATCATCAAGGTAGTGGTTTCCAATATTTAAAGGATAAATTCAAAGGAATATTGACAGATGCTAAGCTAGAAGCTGGAGTTTTCACTGGACCACAGATCCGCAGTGTCATCCACGACTCATCGTTTCCATCTAACCTAAATGAGAATGAACTAGGAGCATGGACATCTTTCGTTGAAGTTGTCAAAAATTTTCTTGGAAACCACAAAGCTGAAAACCACCGTAAACTCGTAGAAAACATGCTTAAATCTTATGAAATAATGGGATGCAGAATGTCTTTGAAAATTCATTTTTTACATTCTCATCTTGACTTCTTCCCGGCCAACCTTGGGGCTGTAAGTGACGAGCATGGTGAGCGCTTCCATCAACAGATCTCAGTTATGGAAAACAGATACCAAGGTAATTTTAACCCAAATATGATGGGAGATTATTGTTGGTTCCTGCAGAAGGAGAGCTCGTCATCCTACAAGCGACAAAGGAAGAGGACACACCAAAGTTTCACTTAAGAACAGGAATTTGCCTTTCAGTAGTAACAACAAAATACTAACGCGCTTTGGGTGGATGGTTGGGCGCAGGGGTGGTAACTCCGCCAGCGGAATTCCGCTGTCTGTCTTAAGCCAGAATAAAGGAGGAAAGACATCCCTGTTCATTAATTATTTAAGTATGCTTAACATAAAACGTGGCACGGAAAAGTAGCTTAGACGGCTTTCGTAATAGAAGCGGGTGAGAAAAAAAATGAAAAATAGGGGTTTTCGGTTACACAAAATCTGGACGTGATAGAGAAATTTTGATATCAGATCTGAAATCAGCATCAGCGCTTTAGTAGGAATCAGTAGTTCACGTGTCTGTAACAAAAAAAAAGTTGAAATTTGTTGCCTAGTGTTATTGGACCGAGAGTGTCCCCAAACATACAGACTGTAGAATTAATAAGCGAAAGACTAATGAAATGTAAGTTGAGAATTAGGAATAAAACATATTTTTCTCTACCAGGTTTATGCGCCACAACAGGGGCATAGTGAAGAGGAGAAGACCAACTTTATGGAATTATTAGATGACAATTATGAAGTGGGAGGAGAGGAGGTGGGACTGCTTATGGGAGATTTCAATGGTAGAGAGGGAGTGGAGAGGGAGGGAGGGAACCGAAATGCAGAGGGAGAGAAACTAATAGATTTCTGCGTAAGGAACGAACTAAAGATCGTGAACGGATTTTTCAAACACCAGGAGGCCCATAAGTTTACGAGATACAGGTGGAACCAAGTGACAGGAAACTTTGACCAAAAATCCATCATAGATTACTTTATATGCTCCGATAAGAGAATTGTTGGAAACGTCAAAGTGATACCAGGGGTTACGTTAGACTCCAACCACAGATTACTGATAGCAGATTTGAAAATGCAGAAAATAGTAGCAACAAATGAGGAGAAGAGGAAGGTAATTAAGACAAATAAACTGCAGGATGAGAACATTAGGGTCAGATTCAGAGAGGAACTTGAAAGAAATATAGCTGAGACGGAGGAAAACAATGAATGGGAAACCGTGAGAGAGTGTGCTAAGAGGGTTGCAGAGGAGATTTTGGGAACTGAGTGGGTGGGGGGAGGGAGAAGAAGACATACACCATGGTGGACAGATATAGTGAGAGGCGCAGTAAAACAGAAAACTATAAAACATAGGAAGTGGTTGAGGCAACGTAACAGGAATCAAGACGGGAATATGTACAATAAGAAATGAAGCTGAGAGGGAGAAGATAAGGGCAAAACAAATGGCAATGAGGGAATTGGGAGAAAAGTTGAGAAAAGATGAGAACGGAAACAAAAAACTGATTTATAGCCTTGCAAAATCTTATAGGAAGGAAAAGAAAAAAGTATACAGTATTAAAAATGAAGCGGGAAATGTGATAGTGGAACCTGGAGCAATTAATAGACGATGGTCAGATTATTTTAAAGATCTATTGAATGGAGATCCAGAAGAAGAAGTGGAGGAAACGGATGGAATATACCAGGAATTAGCAGAACAGGTAATTATTACCAGAGAAGAAATGGAAGAGGCTGTTAATAAAATGAAGAATGGAAAGTCAACGGGAGTGGATGAGTTTCCGATTGAACTTATAAAGGAGGGAGGCGAAGCCATGAAAGAAAAAATCCGAAACCTGTGGAATAAATATTGGAGAGAAGGTCAAGTCCCCGGTGATTGGAGAAAAACAATCATCGTTCCAATATATAAAGGAAAGGGTGACTCAGGTAGATATGAGAATTATAGGGGAATATTGCTTATTAATCATATAACAAAACTTTATGAAAGAATAATAGAAAAAGGAGCAAGGCAAATAATTGAAGCAAGGTTGGGAGAGGAACAGCATGGTTATCGAAAAGATAGAAGTACTGTAGATCTTATTTTTGGCCTCAGTTCTCTTATAGAAAAGGCATGGGAATTTAATACTACCATCTATGTAATATTCATAGATCTTAAAAAGCATTCGATACAGTGCCCAGAGGTAGAATGTGGAGATGTTTGGAGGAGATTTATGGGGTAAGGGGGACACTTCTTAGGGCTTTGAAAAGTTTGTAACAAGTTAGCGAATGCAAAATAAGGACTGGACACAAAAATGATGAGTGGTTTGAAGTAAGAACAGGGGTGAAGCAGGGCAGTGTTATAGCACCACTCCTGTTTATAGCCTACATGGACACAGTCATTGCAAGTTTCAAGCGACGTCATGAAATGAATAACAATAATAATGGAATAATGGCATATGCGGATGACAGCATTCTGGACGACAGAGAGAGAAGATATAGAACAAGCTTTAATTGATTGGAATGAATGCTTGAAGGAGGGGGGAATGGAAATGAATGTAGAAAAGACAAAAATATTAAGTGTATGTCGAAGAGAAGAAGGAGAATTTGGAGTTCAAATAGGAGATAAGGAAATAAGAAATGTTGAAAAAGGAGCAAGGCAAATAATTGAAGCAAGGTTGGGAGAGGAACAGCATGGTTATCGAAAAGATAGAAGTACTGTAGATCTTATTTTTGGCCTCAGTTCTCTTATAGAAAAGGCATGGGAATTTAATACTACCATCTATGTAATATTCATAGATCTTAAAAAGCATTCGATACAGTGCCCAGAGGTAGAATGTGGAGATGTTTGGAGGAGATTTATGGGGTAAGGGGGTCACTTCTTAGGGCTTTGAAAAGTTTGTAACAAGTTACCGAATGCAAAATAAGGACTGGACACAAAAATGATGAGTGGTTTGAAGTAAGAACAGGGGTGAAGCAGGGCAGTGTTATAGCACCACTCCTGTTTATAGCCTACATGGACACAGTCATTGCAAGTTTCAAGCGACGTCATGAAATGAATAACAATAATAATGGAATAATGGCATATGCGGATGACAGCATTCTGGACGACAGAGAGAGAAGATATAGAACAAGCTTTAATTGATTGGAATGAATGCTTGAAGGAGGGGGGAATGGAAATGAATGTAGAAAAGACAAAAATATTAAGTGTATGTCGAAGAGAAGAAGGAGAATTTGGAGTTCAAATAGGAGATAAGGAAATAAGAAATGTTGAAAAATTTAAATATTTAGAGAGTATGTTTACTAAAGAAATAACTGAAAGAATTGCAAAGTTTAGTAAACATGTCGGAATGTTATACCCGCTACTGAGAGATGAACATATGCCCCTTGGGACTAAGAAAATAATCTACGAAACAGTTTTAACACCAATACTGATTTATAGGTCGGAACACTGGAAAATGCGCATGGCGGATCGAAGTAGAATTCAGGCGGCAGAAATGAGACCGCTGATAACTATTCTGAGAAAGACGCGAAGAGCTAGGATAAGAAATGAAGAAATAAGAGCCAATGTGGGAGTAACGCCGATTTTGAGAAAAATCGCCGCTGCCAAATTGAGATGGTTGGGCCACTTGGAGAGAATGGAGGAGGGGAGAACTGCGAGGAGGTGCTGGGAGTGAAGACCAAGGAATGGTAGAAGACCGCGGGGAAGACCGAGAAGGAGGTGGAGGGACGAAGTGGAGGAGAGCTTGCGAAGATACGACTTGCCCAGCATGAAAGAGCTCGGGAAAACGGGAGTGCTGCTGGACAGGGCGGAGTGGAGAAGGAGGCTGGCTCCACTAACAGGCTAACTAGCCTACCTGGGAGCTAAAGTAAGAACTAAGTAATAATTTGGGTTTATAAAATTATTAAAATACAGCCACCTCGCGTTTTACGCGAGTTTGGTTTAGGCGTTTTTAAAATAACGCGCGCGGCCCATTTATACCTTTTTTTTTAATTTACGCCGGCCGGTGATTGGAATAACGCGATCCGTCACGCGACGTGATCTTGTTTAGCTGGAGAAGGAACACCAGGAGAAGGTGGTAGCAGCAGATGATGATGATGTCGAGTAAGTGCGTTCTCTCACTAGCAAAAGGTTGGCTGAAGCATTTCGCTACGTCTACCTTGCTCTGACTATTTTTGATGAGGACGACCCGAACACGGAAAGCAGTTCAAAGGTGGCCCGAAATGTCGGAGTTGACATCAATTGCTATAAAGAAATCCATCGTGAGAAGATGAAGGCCTCTCAGAAGACATTGAATTTCTTTTTCAGACTCGTAAGGACGACGAGCCATCAACATCTAGCGGTGTAAGAGCCCAGCCCACTCAATAACTCCTCCACTCCCCTCCTCCCTCTCCACCAGCACCAATACACTGTAGTTTTTCATTGGTATGATATTAGGTACTGTGTCTTATTGATAACAAAAATCCCTAATCTCTACTTTTTGCATTATTCCCTATGGGAAAATTATGTTTGATTTACGCGTTTTTAATTTACACGACCATTTTTAAGAACGTAACTATCGCGTAAATTGAGAGGTGGCTGTACTTAAAACGAAGTCAACATAATAAGATGGTTTAATATATAAATTATAAAGTAAAAAATAATACAGAATTATTATTAACATAGAGTAGGAGAGAACAATAGTTTATAATATTGGGAGATTAGCTTGTTAGAGAAAATGTAAATTTTTGGGCAACTTAACTTATTAACCTTGTTCGTTAATGTAAAATATTTTTATATAATTACAATTTGAAATGAATATAAATGATCAAATATAATGTTTCTTAAAAGTATAGCCGCTTTTGGGGAGACAGAAATTGGATCAGTTTGAAAATTTCTTCCTGTCTTCCTTCATGAGGATCATTCACCGTCCTTCATGATGGTCCTTTATGAGGTTTCATAGTCTTTCATGACAAAAAAAATTAAAAATTAAAATTTTTTTTTTGAAAATTAAAAAGTATTCATCCTCGCCTTCCTTCATGGTCTTTCATGATATAAAAACAAACGAAAACAGACAAAAACAAACAAAAACAAACAAAAACAACAAAAACAAAAAAAAAAGATCGATTTCTCCTCCTTGGGTCTTTCGAAACAAACAAACATTCGGGAACACTTTTTAACCAGCGTTCCAGTGCGTTCCGTCGTGTTCGTGGCCCCGCGAGTTTCAGCTGCAGGAGGAGCAACATTATCACACATCACACTGATATTCTGTATATATACAGTATATACACACACATACTTTACAGGTAAAAACCAAATAGCAGAGTCACCTTACAACTACAGAGTTTGACATTCAGTTTTGAACCTTATACCCTTAAACAATAGTGAATGAACAGAAGACTTTAAATAAATATTTGACAAAGGGCTTAATAGACTTATACGAGAGTATGTATGGACTTCAAAACATACAAGAAGTTGCGTTGTATTTTCAACGCGTATTATTATAATCATTATTAATACCACATTGCCTTTTCGAGTGCAGTTCTATCGCATCGTTTTCGTATGTTAACGAATGCGAACATCACAAAAAACAAAATCACGTCAAATACATTTTAAATCAAAAACAATTTCTGTGTTTAATATCCGTATTATGAAAAATGAAATGAAAGTTATTATTTTAATTTAAATAAACTAAGTTTTCTCTTTTTTTAAGGGAAACTGACTGACTTATTTTCATCCGATCTGAAGCTCAAACACAAACTTTTTATACATTCATAACACATGCTTAATTGTTTATTTACTTTTAAATATGTAGTTTTCTGTTAGTTACATCGATAAATAACAGAACTAATAATTTTACTGCACATCAAATATTGTTATAAAATTGTGTATGTTTAAAGAAATTTCTCTTTAAACGTTAAAGGCAACGTAATTTAAAAATTTGAATAATCTGTTATTTGTATGTAGTATTTGTATGTATGTACTGATATTTAAACTATATATTTCGTGAATCAACACACGTAAATAAGCCGAGATAATAGAGCCTTCCCCTTTCTCTATTGTTTAATTATATATATATATATATATTTTTTTTTTTAACTGCAAACAACACACAGTATAATGGTTACCTCATTTTTCATTTGTTTGTTCTCCCTCCTCATCTTGTGCGGAACGTTCTTCTATACAAGCGTCGTTCTTTACATATATATATATATATATATATATATATATATATATATATATATATATATATATGTATAATAAGTATGGGGTATTCTATCCAACAATAATTACAGGCCTATTGCTATCGCCTCTTGCTTCTCGAAACTACTAGAGAAACTCTTGTTACACCGCTTAAACGATTACTTACGAATATCTCCTAATGAGTCTGGTTTTTAAAGGTCCCACTCCACTGATTTGTGTATCTTTGTACTTAAGGAAATTAGGATCACCTGAAGATCATGGCACCCATGTATTGTTGTTTTTTGTTTTACAGTACCAAATATAATAATAAATTAAATTGAATGCCCGGTTAGGTCAACTGTACGCCCTTGACGAATGGTTAGGTTAAGTCGTGATATTTTCGTTAGTTTTAACGAAGATATTTGTTAATTAAGGCTGGGGGCCCTGAACTTCAGGTGATCCCGAAATTATATTTAAATACATTGACAGTAATTCAACTATTTATAGCTGTTTCCTAGATATAAGTAAGACATATGATAGAATGAACCACAATATTTTATTTACAAAACTAGAACTAGAAGACAGGGAAGTTCCCATGTACATATTAAATTTATAACAATATACGATGAGGAAGTACAAGAATTTAAGTATTGGGGTCAAACCATCACCAGCTCCTTGACTTATGACTCAGATATAAGAAAATCTCGAAGCCTTTGTGTTAAAGCTAATATGACAATAAGAAACCACCGGTTCTGTCCAAGTGAAGCTAAAGAAACTCTCTTTCCGAAGTAATATATAAGGACAGCAACTCTGGGTGGCTTACAAAAAAGGTTCTGGCTGACCCTAAATTTTCAGTCCAAAAGATCTTTTAGACTCCTACATAAATTACTCCGAGGTGCACAGCTTCCCAAATGTTTCCTACCCACAATGTCCCGAGCTTCCCGGAGGTAGCAAGACGTGCTCAATACAGTCTGAGGCAGCGAATTAAAAAGTCAACCAGCCAGATTAGCTAAGCTATTTACCAGTCCTTCCGTACGTCTTCTAAGCTATGGAGTTCATGGTGTGTAAACGTCTGCTTGTAGCTTCACTTAACCTCGTCATTACTCTATTATTTCTCATTAATTGTATATATTTCTATCCTTAGTATGTGATTTGTCATTGTATTATTAATATTTGTCATATGGATAATGGTCTGCCAATAAACTCATTCATTTTCATTTTTATTTTCATACAAAAACAATGAAATAAATAAGCAAGTGTGATACCACACAGCTAAAGAAAACGACTAGTGAATTTTACAGGGTATGCCCTGGTATTTAACCTCGTATTACTATACATTTAATCAACTTTTGTCTCGAAACAGTTATTCCATCAAAAGAGCTGCGAACAAATAGACGTTAATTTTTCCATTCCACCATTGTGGCCATAATTCTATTCGCAGATTCTGATGAAACGAGTTGCTTTATATACTTTAACCTTCTATCCCTCACGCATATTGTATATGTACAGGGTGGGCCGTAAGTTTCCATACATAGGAAAATTTAAATTATGGTCTTCACGTGCGTCGGTATTTGGATCAGCAGTTTCCGGATGCTTGGATTGGTCGGCGTGGTCCTGTGGAGTGGCCTCCCAGATCTCACCCCCCTTGATTTCTATCTTTGGGGGCACTTGAAGGCCATGGTGTATCAGGAAAAGATACGAGACATAATCATCTAAAGGAACGTATCACCAACGCCATTACAAGCATAACGTCAACTGTGCTAATGCGTGTTCATCAACAGTGGGGAACACGTATTGAAATGTGTTTTCAAAACAATGGCAACCATGTAGAGCATATTATATAAATAAAAATGGTTGTCCATAAAAAAATGTTTATTTTTCCTATGTATGGAAACTTACGGCCCACCCTGTACATAGTTCAATTAGAACATCTTTTGGAGAAAAAGGATTATGGTGATTTGCTTGCGTCCACATATTAGGATTGTTGAGCAAAGATTGTTGCCTAAAAAATATCGCCCAGTCTTTCATGGAGCAATACCACTGAAGTAATTGAATACGTATCTTAATTAATAATTGCAACAAAGATTTTCACTACAAGGTCGCTTCTCAGAGATGATTATTTAATCAACCCTGAAAGTTGCATTCTCTGCAAATTCTGGTCGCTTTGTGCAACAAACCGGGGTGAGCCCACGACTGTTTATTACAACTTCTTTCAAAGCAGTCCTAAATCTACTAATCTTTCTTCTGAAACAGGAATCAACCAAACTATTTTACATCGAACGCGTTCTAACATCTACATACTAACAGAGATGAGGAGGCCGCATATATAAATGTAGTACAATATACGAATTTTATCAGTTTGGTTAATTCCTCAATGCTTTTCTATCACACATTCCTATCTGCATCACCTAAAAATTAGTTAACTAGTTACCAGCTAGTAATTAAAATAATGTAATGTGCAAATTTTTAGATGGGGACCCACACCTTCAGCCTACTCACACACACACACACACAACACACACACACACACACACACACATATATATATATTATATATAGGTATGCTTTAGGGGAGCTTAGGGGAGTTTGAACGACGGTTCAGGATCGACCTGCGGTCGACCCCTCTGCAGCATCCCGCCTCATTTGCGGGATTTCGTGAAGGAGGGGTTTGCTGTCTGATCTCCTCCCCCTCGTAGCCAGCCACGTACGGCTGGTCAGGGATTCTGACAGGAATATGTCCAGATGGTTCTTGAAGTTATTCAGGTCGGTGTGCTGGAGATTCCTCACTTCTTTTGGTAGGACATTGAAAAGCTTTGTGCCTCGTATACTGAGGGTGTTTTCCATCTTCGTTTTCATGGCCCCTTGTCCCACCGCAGCTGGGACCGTACAAAATCTGCCTCTTCTCTCATTCCAGTTTGTTTGTATTTCATTTCTAAGGTTTGGGACTGAGCCCTCAAGTATTTTCCATGTGTATATTGTGTACCGTTCGCGCCTTCTTTCGAGAGAGTAGAGTTCCAGGGATTGTAGTCGAGACCAGTTGTCTTCACCTTCCGTTTCCTCTATCATAGACGTAAAAGTCCTTTGTATAGCTTCAATGTCCGCAATGTCTCGTTTTCTGTATGGGCTTGTGAGTACTGAGCAATACTCAATTATTGGTAGGACTAGACTCTTCCATAATTTTAGCATGATGTTTGCTTTTCTGCTGCGGAAGCTCCTCCAGATGATTCCCTTTATTTTTCTAGCCGTTGTAATTTTGATGTTACAGTATAGTGCTCTCTGAATTCTGCATCTGACGACATTATTACTCCAAGATCCCTGACTTGTGGATTTGGTGTTATCTGTTTGGCTTGTAGTTTTGTACCCTTTTTTCTGTAGCTACTTGTTTTTACCATGTCTTAGAAGTTGGAATTTTTCTTCTTTGAACTTCATATTGTTGTCTTCTGCCCACTGGAATAATGTTTTAATGTCGTTTTAATTTTTTATGTCACCTTCGTTCAATATTTCCTTCATATCTTTGTGTCATCTGCGAAGCATGATACAATACTGTCCTTAATATCTGCAGCAATATCTGCAATCATTATTATGAACAGCGAGAGAGCTAATACTGTCCCTTGTGCGACAGAGCTCACGACTTCCGAGACTTCCGATTTAACACCGTTTAGCACCACTCTTTGTGTTCTTTGCATTAAGAAATTAAATATCCATCTTCCTAGCTTTCCAGTAATTCCTGTATTAAGTTTGTGTGCTATGATTCCATGGTCACATTTATCGAAGGCTTTTGCAAAGTCCGTATATATTACATCCATGTTTTGTCCTCGACACAATGTTTCCAATATTTTCTCCTGGTGGTTTACTAGCTGATATTCATGATCTTCCAGCCCTGAAGCCATGTTGATTTGGGTTGTATAAATCTTTCTTGTAGGTAGGAGGTAGTTTTGCCTCTAATTATACGTTCAAAAAACACTTTATAAGGTGTGAGGTGAGAGCCACTGGCCGATAATTCCTGGGCATTGCTCTTTACCATCTTTAAATAGGGGGCCAATGTTCGTTTTCTTTAAAGGAGTGGAATTTGTCCTGTGTCGAATGATTTCCGCCATAGGTAGTACAGTATAGCGGTTTGGCAATACTGTCTTTACATTTCTTCAAAACGTGGCACTCCATGTGGCAGAAACGTGGCACTCCATGTAGCAGAAACGTGGCACTCCATGTAGCAGAAACGTGGCACCCCTTGATGCTGAATTGTTTCGCATCTGTGATAAGGCCGTAATTACGTCTCCTTCCGTGAACTCGAAGTCTATTAATAAGTTTGTGCCGGAATTAGTTCTTGAATGATTTGTATCCATGCCGAAAAATTCGTCTGGGTTTTCCACTTCCATCTCGGACTTAGGGGTGCTAAACACAGAGTTAAATTGTTTCCTAAGCAGTTCGCTTATTTCTTTAGGTTTGCTTTAGGTACATTTCTATTTCGACAAGTTTCCTCTCTAGTTTGAGTCCCTTTGCATCAATTCTGCATCTGTGGAGATGTTTTACGGTTTGTCTTCGTTGCCTGAATAGTGTCCTGATTTTCCTCTCGAGCTTGCTACGTTTTCTTTTCTTTCCTGTCTCTCTGGAATGTTTCAGTATTACACGTTTGGTTTCAGTCTCTATTGTACAGAGTATTTCGGTGCTACTGTAGTATGCGGTCTACTACGATTCGGCGGTCTACCTTTTAATTATAGCTTCTTATCTTCTTTACTAATTGTTTGTTTACATCCCATTGTCAATCGCCCTTGACGATTGGTTAGGTTTAGTCATGATATTTTCGTTAGTTTTAACGAAAATATCATGATTAAACCTAACCAATCGTAGGTAGACCGCATACTACAGTAGCACCGAGTATTTCTTATGAGTCTTATCGTGAAGTAGCAATTCCCAATTTACCTCCTTTAAATCTTTATTTACGTTTTCCCAATTTACTTTCTTTGAATTTATGTTTAAGCCTTCAAATATTCCATCTGCCTCTCTAGGATGCGTTTTCGGACCTCTGTGTGTTAACTTCAATGGTATATCGATGACGACTATGAGGTTATGGTCGGAGAACTTTGTGTGCGTCACTTTTTTATTTATTATTATCTCGTTGTTTTTTGTGAAGATTAAATCCAAAACGTTCTCTTTTCTCGTGGCTTCACAGATTTCCTGGGTAAGGGCGTAATGTTCCATAATATCTAATAGCATTGTTGCTTGGGTTCTATCATCTTTAGTAATGTTGCAATGAAACGTCTCAACATATATAACTTCGTCATTTTCTTCCATGTTATGAATGGGAAATTAAAATCTCCGAAAATTAGAATATTTGTTGCTGGAGTGTCAAGAAATTTTAATAGGTTTTCTATTTCATTTGTAGCAAATTGTAATTCACTTTTTGTGATGTTTGGTGGTCTGTAGATGTTCATAATGGTTGGGTTCAGTTCTTTACTTCTAATATAATAACTTCGACTGTCCTGTTTGATTTGTTTAGCTTCACTTAACATGTGTATGTATTTTTCACATAGATGCAACACCCTCCCCCTCGTTTAGCCACTCTATCTGTTCTGTGTATGTTGTAGTTCAGCAAAGCTAATTCATACAGTTTTCACAGTCTTTTTCGCATTTATACAAGTGTGTTTCGTTAGGCATATGATATCTATGCTGGATTCGGTAGCTAAATTCTGTAAGTATCGTAACTTGCAGCCTGCCTGGTCCGTGTAGAGGCCTTGAATATTTGTGTATAAAACATTTATTGGGTTTCTAATTTCCGTGTTCAGTTTTCCTATATAGCGGTCGTTTCCAGGTCAATGTCGGTTCCTGTTTGGTGTTATTGGTTTGGCCGCTGCAGTTGGGAGAATTGGGGTTGCGGCACTTGATACTACTGTGGTTGTATGATCGGGGGGTAGTGTTGGATAGAGGGGTGATGTATGTAATGGTGAGGGGAATATGCCTGCGGAGTCCTGTCTCGTTAGCAGGGCGAGCTGTGCTTTTATTGTTCTCATTTCCTCTAAAAAATTTGTTTCCTTGCTCCTGTTGTTACTTCTCATGCGGATAAGATCTGTCTGTTATTTCCCGTTCTCTTCTTTGGGTACCCTTTATGTGAAAATATGGGCACTATATTTAGACACATTTTCTCTGTCAGTGACTGTCTGCATATAGGAGGGTGGAAAAAGTGGCAGTTTTGTCCGTATCTGTATCTTCCATTCCTCATCATATCGAAGCATTGTTTTGGGTGACTGTACATGCATTTTGCTCCTTATATGCACGACCCTATTTTATAGTATTCACATATGGCCCGTCGTTTAATCTCCTTACGAGCCCTATGTGATTCAATTGCTTTTTTCTGTTCCGCCACCACTTCTTCCCTACTCAGTGATGTTTTTGGATTCGGCGAGTTTTCATTAGTGTTCTTGGTATCTTTCTCTTTCTCCTTTGTATTCCGGGTATCCCTCTCTTTCTCTTTTGTGTTCCTGTTATCTCTCTCTTTGGTATGGGATATTTCATTCTCTGAGGTTACTTTTGCATCTCCCTGTAGCGTAGCATGCTGTAGCGTGCTTTCCGGTATTGTGTTTTCCTGAGCCTCGTGTTCCTGCTGTAGCGTGCTTTCCTGTATTCCATTGTCCTGCGACTCGTGTTTGTTTGTGTCAGCGTTTCCTGGTGTTTCCTTGTCATCTGTCGGTAAGCATGTATTGCGCATTTTCATTGCTCTTTGTCATATATATATATATATATATATATATATATATATATATATATATGTGTGTGTGAGTGTGTGTGTATATATATTAGGGCGGGTCGATTTTCCACATGTTTTGAAATCGAAGGTGAATAAGTGCCCAGTAGTTAGGTTTGGTTGAGAAATGAACCCCAAAAATGTTTTAGAGCAAACGGATAAGGGCCTGCTTGCGGATTTGCAATTAAAGTTTGTTACGGTTTTTGACCCAATTTTCGTCATATGCGATAGGTAAACTCGTCATATTTGAAGACATAATATTAACTAATTATAGATGTAGCAACTCAATATCATTTTCTATCCCAAGAGGAGACAATGCCTAGTGTATATCATGTGTTTTAAGTGTAAAATGATAAAATTTCCTGCTCAGTACTTTAGTAAGGATACATCTGTGACGAGTTTCGAACCCGTACACGGTATGGGAAGCCTCTGTCACTAATTTCACACTCCTCTCAACACTCTGAGAATGAGAGGGCAAGTCTGGAATGTCTGGCTTAGTGTTAGTGTCCAAGAATGACTGTATTTCTTCATCAGATAGGTGCTGTGTGGTAGGTGGTTCCATGACATCAGGATCAGTGAGGTCGATGAGCTCATGCCAGTGATTTGCATTCCAATTCACCTGGGTAATTTTCTTCCCTCCTTCCTGGTTGCTCTCCATTCTATAAATGAAAAATGAAAATGAAAATATAAATGAAAATATAAATATATATATAAATATAAATATAAATGAAAAATAGTACTCAAATATTGCCGTTTCAATAATACAAACAAATTATCCACTTAAAGTGACAATTATAATATTTTTTCCGTATTTTTTAGAGAATAACTCAGCTTTGGTAAAAAAAAAATAATAATAATTACAAGAAGCGCAAAATCTACCTGTGTCTGAGAGTGAGTATAGTCTGAAGCCCAAGATTCCTGATTCTCTCTTCATCATCTTTCACCATGGCATAGAGGATGTTCTCAGGTCGGAGGCAGAAAACATTACCCTGGATTTTCTGCTTTACAACGCGTTTCACATCATCAAATGGAATCAGCCTCAGTCGGTTGATAGCAGAGAAGAGGATGCGAGGAGAATCATGCAGCTTTGTGGGTGCCTTTATCTCAAACCATGCAGGAGCATAAACTCGAACAATGTAATGGACCAACTTTTTCAAATTCAGGTTTGGTCTGTTGTTTCTTCTGTACAAACAAAGAAGTCGTATGGCAAGAGTTAACTATCTTGCATGGTTAAGTGGACCAATCTTCTAAGCAGCCCATCTGTCATCTACTCTTCCTGATCCGATCCCTCTGCAATACTCACACAGAAGCCTTTGATCATGACCTGAGGTTTATCCTGGATATCTTCTGCGCACCTTTGCGCAACGGGCCCGCTGAAACTTCTTGGGCCAGTTGTCACTCCATCCATTTTTTTGAAAAGAGCTTTTAGTGGGAGTTCATTCTGATGCAGTGCGTAACCAATAGTGTGCAGTTTCCTCCCAAGAGTTTCTTCAAGTTTTACCACTAAACCACTCTTCCAGCCAGTGTTGGTTGCGGTATTATCAAGAAGAATGGCTCGGATACTTTCAAGGCTATTATATTCTTCAAGAACACTGAATGTCTCCTGAGCAAGGACCTCACCAGTGGAGCCTATAATAGGAATTGTTCTGTGGGTCAAGTAGGCGCCAGGAGATTTTCCATCTTCATAGGTGAAGGTGAGGTGATGTTCTGCGTCAACACACTTTCTGAGAACAGTTTCCCCTTCTGGTGTCTCTATTTCTTTGTAAGTCATGGTATTCTCGTCAACCTTCCCATCCACACCAACACAAATGAGCTGTGTCTTTTTCTCTGATTCCACACCCTCACTAACTACCCTAATTTGGGTTTTGGCCCTGTCTAATTTGCACTTGTCAATCATGATGTGATTGATGTCAACTTTAGGTCTCAGTAGGTGTTTGATGTCATGGAGCAAGGCATTCCCAAGAGCTGCGCCCAGATTTGATAAACATTCACCTCTGACAAGTTCCACAGCATATCTGGGAAACTTTAAAAGGCTGTAGTCTCCTGAAGGCCTCTTCCTAGGCTGCCATTTATCTTCTCCTTCCTGAAAATAAATGGGAAATATTAATGCGTTTTCTCTTTATTTATTTATTTATTTATTTATTTATTTATTTATAAATAATTATATATAATTAATATAAATAATAGGAAACTAACCTCGCCACCAAATGAACTGCTTGTAAGTCCAAGCAACTCTGTAGGCTGTATGAAAGATCCTACTAGCTCAACTTCCTCCTGAGGTAGTACATGTTGCTGTCCTTGTTTGGCCTTCCTGTCTCTTTTGGCAGCAGCTGTGTCCACTGAAGACAGCTGGTATGCACCCTTAGGACCTGTTTTGGATCGCTGATCACGAAGGTATGCTCTTTCTTCAAGTGGCACCTTTGCATTTCGAGGGCAAACACAGATGATGTGTTCTTTTGTACACTTGTCCTTCTTACAGTATACTCTTGAATCACTGCAAGGCAAAATATCCAAAGAAAAGGAACAGGCAGAAATATCAAAAAGTTTGTCCAAGTTAGCATCCAGATTTCGCTTGACACTTGCCTTAGCATGCTTGAGATTAATGTCTTTCACAAGAGTGAGTGGGTCTTTAACCTTTCTGTCAATGGATTTGTCATTAATCAAAGGCAGCCTTGGATTCACTGAAGACCAAATGGATTTTAAATCCTTGCTAACTTGCTGCACTAAGGCCCAAAAATCTGCGCCAGGGTTAGCATGATTAAGGTCATAATAGTATTGAATCAGCTGCCTGTAAGTGCTTGGTTCGGTCATTAATAATTCACAAGGACCACCTCCATACTTTTCTTCACTTTTCTTCACTTTTCTTTCGGGTCAGGTGTCTTGTTTTCGCTTTCGGCATTATTTACACCGGAAAATCTGAAACAAAATGAAAAGTGTTAATGCGAATAACAATATGTAAGAAATAAGCGTGAACGGTCACAGGAAATATAATATTTTACCATTATTTTTTAATAAAGATGCATAATTAATAATTATATAAACATACAAGCAAAACGTTGATATTTATGTTTATAGAAAGAAGTTAATAATTTTGGGTTTGCTTTGTTTTGGTTGCGCGTATGCCGCATACGGGATTTTACGCATGAAGCGACAACAGAAAAAATTAAAAACTTAAAAGCTAAATTTGCATTCTGATCTTTTATCAAAATGCATTTCTTTGTGATTTTCACATTTCATAGATGAAACGACAACTATTGGATGTTTATTCGCTTTGTGGTACCAACTTCGACCACCCCTATTATATATATATAGTATATAACTTATATACAGTATATGCATAATTAACAATTATAAAATTAATAGCCAAACGATGCATAAAAATATGATTTAATGATAAACGTTTCTGGAAAGTATTCCAACATTAGTACGACTGAAATTAAAAGCCAAACCCCTCTGTAAAAGATCATGTTGAAAAGTGTGGTTCGAGACTTTCAGTAGATAATTTTAAAATTTTGGGTACAGTAAGTGGTGAATCGGACTTGTCTTTTAATGGAATCTATTTACATTCATAAGCTTAAGTCAAATCTTAATTAATTAACAATAAATTCACCCGCCCTCCAAATCTATACTAATATTTGTGACGGTCGAACTGCCTACGAACTTTGGATGAGACTTGGAGGATAGGGGTAACTGAGGCCGGGAAAGAACATAGGCTATGTGGTGTCGGCCTCCGAGGTCATCTGAGGCCGCTGGAGGCTTCTGTATTCCGGATTGGTTGAAAGATAGTGACATCATAGACACGTCATAAAATATAGTGAAATAAAATGGCGGGAGCTCTAGCATATATATATATATATATATATATATATATATATATATATATGTGGGATGAATTTCACAATTAAACACGTGAAATGAATGAATGATGCAAACCCACAAGGAAAAAGAAAAATTAATCCAAGGCCTTTTGTGTATTCAGAAGTACACCTCGTCAGGGAATGAAAGATAGTGACATTCGTCATTCCCTGACGAGGTGTACTTGTGAATACACGAAAGACCTTGGAATCAGTTTTCTTTTTAATTGTGGATTTGCATCATATTATATATATATATATATATATATATATGATGAAAAAACCACGAAAGAAAACAAACACAGAATGGTGCTCAAGCGCTTTCGTCTAATGACATCCTCAGGAACATTGAAGTAAATAAAGAGTTCGAGACGATATATATAGGTCACAAAAAATATATATATATATAATAAATATAGAAATAAAAATTGTGGGAGGAGCATACAAATTTGTAAGGAAAACTACCAATTTTGGCACTTTGCCCTTCTTTTCTAAATCCGTTCTGAACGAATTCAACACAAGATCAAATGGATTGTTTACAACCAATTTTATAGATAATGCCTGAATGATATTATATAGGTCACAAAAAAATATATATATAAAAATAAATTGAAAAATAAAAATTGTAAGAGGAGCATACAAATTTATAAGGGAAAACTACCAAAGTTTTACCACTCTGCCCTCTTGTCTAAATCCGTTCTGAACGAATTCAAAACAACAGGATCAAGTTGAAAAAGACTTTGGCTCATGTTAAAGTTATTTGTAAGTTGGATAATAGCAGACTCAAGAATATATCTATTAACAATGTTGCTAGAGTGAAACAAAACTGAAGCATTATTCCAATCAATACAGTGGGATAACTGATAAATGAACAAAAAGGGCACTGGACGACTGTGCTGTTCTAACGGAATATTGATGCTGTTTTACACGCGTGTGCAAATCCTTTCCTGTCTGACCAATGTAAAAGGAATCACATTGTTTACAACCAATTTTATAGATAATGCCTGACTTATTGGTGGGGCTGTTTTTTACTATGATATTTTTCACAATATTGTTGTATGAAAATACTACACTAATATCCAAAAGTTTAAGTACATTAGCAATGCCTAAAAAGCCCAGAAAAAAATGGAAGTACTAAAATATTCTTTGACAAAGTGCGAGTGTTATTATTTACACGATAGAAGGTTCGTTTTGCCTTGTTAAGACAAGATTCCATAAACACAGGTGGGTAGCACAGATCACTTCCAATACCGTTGATTTTTTCCAATTCGGCATCGATGTATTCCGGACTGGCGATCCTAAGAGCGCGGAGAAACATTGAAGAAAATATGGCCTTCTTAATCGGGGTGTCATGTCGAGAGTAAAAGTGTACGTAGGACAAATTGTTTGTTTTTTTCCGATAGATACTAAACTTAAAACCTGGGCTTTCCCTATGTACACGCACATCCAAAAACGGGATTCAGTTGTCTTATTCCACTTCTAAGGTAAACTTAATGGAGGGGATTTCATCATTTAATTGAAGGAGGAAGTCATCCAGGTCACGATTCATGGTCCAGATACACAAAATATTGACGACGTACCGCAACCATGGGATGCCAACCCCCAGGATTCTCGGAATGTAAGTAATTTCGAAAAAGTCCATATAAATATTGGAGAGGAGGGGCGACAAGGGGTTGTCCATGGCCATCGCAAAAACCTGTTGATAATACTCACTATTGAAAGTGAATTTACAGTCTTTGATGCAAAGCTTAATAAGTTCCAAAACAATGTGTGAAGGTAGTGGCAGGTCATACTTATGTAATTCTCGGGAGGGAAAGTGAAACATATCGTCAATCGGCACTTTTGTAAACAATCAACAAACGTCAAAACTTATCAATCTATCATTGGTTTCAGTGCGTACTTACATTCCAAGAATCCTGGGAGTTGGCATCCCATGGTTGCGGCACGTCGACGATATTTTGTGTATCTGGCCCATGAATCGTGACCTGGAACGAGACAGTGGTCCAGTGCCCTTTTTGTTCATTTGTCAGAGTTATCCCACTGTATTGATTGGAATAATAGTCTAGGATCTGGCCCAGAGTTCGTATAAATTTCTGGGTGCAGAGGTTTTGACGACTGATCTAGACTAATTTTGGGGCGCAGAATCCGAATTTTTCTATGCCATCACACCAAATTGGTGAGAAAGTGGTCAAAATGGCAAAAAATTGGCAAAAATGGCAAAATTTTATCAGTTTTTCGTATTTTTGTCATATTTTTGAGTTGAAAAGTTTTTGAAGGACAATTTTTTGTTTGAGAATCTGTTTTTGTAACATACTGCTGCCTAAACCAAGAAAACTGACAAAAATGTCAAAAAATAACAGCCAAAATAGTAAAACATTAAGTAAATATTGTCAAAAAATCGCAAAAATGAAATTTTTGGCTATTTTGGTACATAAACTAGCTCTAACCAATCATATCGAACTAAATAGTCAAGAAATTAGATATTAATAGCTCTGCAAGAATTTATTAAAACAAAGTATGCACAAATGTCTAAATTTCGGGTGTAAATCGATAAAAATGGTTGTAAAATACTTGAAAAAATAGCCAAAACATAAAAAAATACTACTAATTTTGTTATTCTTAGGCTTGCTTGTTGTAAAATGCTTGAACTTCTTATAGAATCGATCTATTTGATTTCTTTAGAGTAACTAAGTCATATTTATTGTGTTTCAGGTTTAGTATTGGTAGTAGCTACAAATTGAGGCTCCCTGTATTCATTATGTGATTCAACAGATGATAGATCTTCTTCTTCTTCTTTCTCTTCGCCCGTTCCCGCCTCTATGCGGGGTCGGCGTTTCTGACCAGCCTCCTCCACACAGCCCGGTCCTGGGCTTCTTCCTCCGACAAACCCTTCTCCCTCAAATCGTCCCTCACCTTCTCCATCCACCTTCGCTTCGGTCTGCCTCTCTTTCTCCTGCCATACACCTCCATATTCATCGTTCTCTTACCCACATAATCTTCGTCCCCTCTCATCACATGTCCATACCATTTCAGTCTACTTTCTTGTATCTTCCTCGAGATTTCTCCAACCTTTGTTGTGCCCCTTATCCTTTCATTCCTTACTCTATCCAACCTTGTCACTCCGCACATCCATCTCAGCATTCTCATCTCCGTTACATCTAGTCTTTTCTCATGATCTTTCTTTATAGCCCAAGACTCAGCCCCATACATCATAGCCGGTCTTACCACAGTCTTATACACTCTTCCCTTAACCCTTGCACCTATTCTTCGGTCACACAACACCCCTGAAACTTTCTTCCAATTTTTCCAACCAGATTGCACTCTGTGTTATTTCTGTGTCCAGCTCACCGTCCTCAGCCACTGCCGATCCCAAGTACGTAAACTTACTTACTCTCTTTAACCTCGCTCCCTCTAAACTAATTTCTGAGCCTTGATTTTCGTAGAACCTCAGGTACTCCGTTTTCTTTTTGCTGATTTTCAACCCTCTGTCTTCAAAAGCCCTCCTCCATTCCTCCAATTTTCTTTCTACTACTTCTCTCCTGTTGCTGCACAGAACAATATCGTCTGCAAAGAGCATACACCAAGGGGATTGATCTTTTATCCCCTGGGCCAACACATCCATAATCAAAACAAAAAGGTACGGGCTCAAAGAAGATCCCTGATGTAGACCAACCCTCACGGGGAACCATTCCGTTACACCTACACTACTCCTAACCTGGGTCCTTGCTCCTTCATACATACTTTGCACCAACCTAACGTACTTCTCCGGCACACCTTTCTCTCTCGTACACCTCCAAACCTCCTGGCGTGGCACTGTATCATATGCTTTCTCTAGGTCGATGAAAACCATGTGCAGTCCCTTTTGTCGCTCCCGGTGTTTCTCCATCAACTGCCTCAGTGCAAAAATTGCATCAGTTGTTCCCTACCTGGCATAAAACCCAACTGCTCTTCCCCCACGGTTGTCTCTTCTCTTAACCTTTTCTCTATAATCCTTTCCCAAACCTTCATCGTGTGTGACATAAGCTTTATTCCCCTATAATTTCCACAATCCTGGATGTCCCCCTTCTCTTTGTAGATAGGTACGAGTGTACTATCCCCCCACTCCTCCGGCATTTCCTCTTGTTCATATATCTTCTGCATCAGATCCCACATAGATCTATGCCCTCATCTCCCAAACAATTCCACGCCTCCACTGGTATCCCATCCGGTCCCAATGCCTTCCCTTCTTCATTCCTTTCAACGCCACCTTCACCTCCTCCCTACTCACTCTTGAAGTTAACCCTTGACTTGGGACACCATCTTCAAAAATAACCCTTGGGTTTTCCTCATTTAACAGATGTTCAAAATAACTCTTCCATCTATCCATGATTTTATTCTGATCCTTTAAGACCACTCCCTGCCCATCCTTTACCTGTTTAATTTAAGTAAAATCTTTACTCGCCTTATCCCTAGCCTTCGCTATTCTAAGGATCTTTCCCTCTCCCGCCGGTGTCTCCAACTCCTTTATATACTTCATCCATCGCCTGCGCCTTGGCTCTTGCCACTCCCTTCTTCGCCTCCTTTTTCGCCTGCCTATAGCTTTCTCTATCCTCTTGTCTACCAGATGTGTCCCATGGTAAGTAATAATCGAATTGAATATTTAAAACATAAATATAAAGACCAATGTGTTACAAATGAATTTTTATATGTATAGAATAGAACCAGTTTATTATAATTGCAATTGCAAGAAGTCTTAGTATATTTTATTTTTTCAGGATGTATGTCAACTTGTGTCAGAAAAGAAGCATAGCTCAAATTTTGGTAAATGTTTCTTGTGCCAGAAGAACAAAAGCCCAAGTGGAGAGAAATATTTGAGCAGCGGAGAACATGGAATAAAAACTTTGCTTCAGTTGGTTTCTGCTTACCCAAATGATGACAGAAGCAAGCGTTTGAAAGTTCTTACTGAGAGTCAGACTCCTTATATCCAGTATCACAGCACTTCGTGCAATGCAACATATAAAAAGTTCGTTGAACGTAGCCAGAAGTCTAAAAATGCTGAATCTGAAACCTCCGATTCCTCCTTAGGGGAAGCATTAACTCCTCCAGAAAATAGTTCAAGCAAAAGGATTAAAACACAGCATATCAAGGATATGAAAGTGTGTGTATTTTGTAGTTCAGCTCGAGTCAAATTGAAAGGTGGAAACATTGACCATGATTTGTTTCTGATATGTACTCCAGGTCGTGCCCAAAAGTTATTGAGTTATGCTCACTTGTTCCAAGACGATGTTTTTACCAGAGTAGCGATGTTGAACGAATAAAAAGATGTAATGTATTCGCTGCAGATGTATTCTATCATAATAATTGTATAAAGAAGCATTTTGCAGCCTATGATCGCAGAATAGAGACGATTTTGGAAAACAGACAGCAAGAAAATGAAGTTATGGGTTCTACTGACATGGTTCAAGAAGCGTTTAATGATGTAGTCTCAAAAATAGACTTCACAAGCTGTGGATACAGTGTCACCTACTTGAGACAAGAGATCAAAAAAGCTGAACCAGGATGAATCTATCAGTAACTATTTGGTTAAGAGCCTGCTTATAGACAAATTTAAGGACACTATTTATTTTACATATCCTAGCAACAAACGAAAATCCCAGATGGTTTATTCTGTCCAGATTGAGAGTGCAAGAATTGTTGAAACTTTGCGGAAATCATCTGTCGAAAACGTTGCTAAGGACCTAAGGAAAGAGTTAAAAACTTACAGTTTTGGTTTACGCTCTAGCTATTGTGATCAAAACGATCTTGATCTAGCCTTAAAGCGCTTCCAAAATGAACGTCCTCCAATATGGATGGAATTTCTTCAGCATTTGTTTTCCACCCGGAATGTATCAGATAGCAACAATCAGTTGATGCTGAAGTGTGACACTATCTTCCAGATGTTGTTTTACATCCTTCATAATGGTTTGGAGCCCACCCTATTGCATGTCGGATTTGGTCAAACTATACATAACCTGTCACAGTCTAAAGATCTTATTGAAATTGCAAACAAACGGAGCATTTGTGTAGGATATCAAGAAGTTCGCAAAATAAATTTTGCACTAGCAAAACGAAACGTACAATATCTTTATGTGGTTCACATAGCGTTCCAGTTCCTCCAGTATTTGATCAAAACCATCCAATTCAAGCAGCAATGGATAATTTTGACACCTTGGAAAATACCTTGTCTGGAATTGGTTCGACACACGATACGGTGCTAGTTTTATTCCAAAATGCTCCATTAAGCTCTGCACTAACACAACAGCATACTAATAAGATCAGTGAAGCTCCAGAGTCAACCCTCCGGCTTGGCAAGTTACAAAGCGTTCTTCCTTGCCAAGAAATTATCTCGATTGGACCAAGACATGAACGAGGTACAATAAGTCAAGATTTCCAAGTCTCTGAATACAAGGCAAACGATCATTTACTAGAGACTGTTAATCTCGACCATTTCCTGTGGTTTGTGATGCGATACAAACATAGAATAACCATAATACAGGGCTCTTCAACTAACTAAAATACTGATAATGATGACTTTGTTCCAAGCTTTGTTGCTGTCAAAAGCCCTTTTGTAGGAGATAGCTTGAAGCCTACAACTATTGCGTTCACTCCCATACTGCCATACAAAGCAACTGAATTTGATACCATTTTTACAACAATGATTAACTTTCAGGACGTGCTTAAGTGACGTGTTAAGTGACGGTAACACTTTCTCAATCACATAAGCGGCCTTGACAGTTTTTGTCATTTTTGCCAAACTCTTTGCCACTTTTGCAAGATTTTCAGTCAACTTCTTCATCAGAAATAATACATGATCTTATCTCACACTCTTTTACAACATGCAAACCTAAGAGTTTTATAAAATTAGCACTATTTTTTATATTTTGTCTATTTTTTCAAATATTCTATAACCATTTTTAATCATTGTAACCCAAAATTTAGACATTTGTACATGTTTGTGTTAGGAAATTTTAGTAGAGCTATTAATATCTAATTTCTTGACTATTTAGTTCGATAAGATTGGTTAGAGCTAGTTTATGCACCAAAATAGCCAAAAATTTCATTTTTGCGATTTTTTGACAATATTTACTTAATGTTTTACTATTTTTGTTGTTATTTTTTGACATTTTTGTCAGTTTTCTTGGTTCAGGCAGCAGTATGTTACAAACACAGATTCTCAAACAAACAATTGCCCTTAAAAAATTTTTCAACTTGATCCTGTTGTTTGGAATTCGTTCAGAACGGATTTAGACAAGAAGGGCAGAGGGCTAAAACTTTGGTAGTTTTCCCTTATAAATTTGTATGCTCCTCTTACAATTTTTATTTTTCAATTTGATTTTATATTTTTTTAAATTTTTTGTGACCTATATATGATTCAGGCATTATCTATAAAATTGGTTGTAAACTATCCATTTGATCTTGTTGAATTCATTCAGAACGGATTTAGACAAGAAGGGCAAAGTGCTAAAATTGGTAGTTTTCCTTACAAATTTGTATGCTCCTCCCACAATTTTTATTTCTATATTTATTAAGTTATATATATAAATATATATATATTTTTTTTTTGGTGACCTATATATAGTTTCGAACTCTTTATTTACTTCAGTGTTCCTGAGGATGTCATTAGACGAAAGCGCTTCAGCACCATTCTGTGTTTCCTTTCCTGAAATAATTTTCATATATATATATATATATATATATATATATATATATATATATACAGTATATATATATATATATATATATATATAATATATATATATATATATATATATATATGTACAGTAGGGTGGATCGATTTTACATATTTTCTTCGATTTCCATATTCTAATAGAGACAAAAACTTGCGCATGCATGAGAAAATAGCCTCTGCAAAATCTTAGCTTAATAGATAATCATCTTCTGCCCCCGGCAGAGCGATGAAAATCATATTTTAGTAGTCAAAAACGTATTTTAAACCCTAGCCTAGAGTCATAAAATTTTGCGTGTGTGTTATTTCATGCCTAAGCAACGATATAAATGCTATGGGAAATATATAAATGCATTATTTAAGACAAAGAGCCGATCTGAAAATATGTATATTATACATATTTTCAGATCGGCTCTTTGTCTTAAATAATACATTTATATATTTCCCATAGCATTTATATCGTTGCTTAGGCATGAATTAACACAAACGCAAAATTTTGACTCTAAGCTAGGGTTTAAAATACGTTTTTGACAACTAAAATATGATTTTCATCGCTCTGCCGGGGGCAGAAAATGATTACCTATTAAGCTAAGATTTTGCAGATACTATTTTCTCATGCATGCGCAAGTTTTTGTCTCTATTAGAATATGGAAATCGAAAAAAAATAAAATCGATCCACCCTAATGTACAGTGTGTATATATATATATAATAATATATATATATATATATATACACAGTATATAAGGGGTTCCAAAAAACCTTAGACTCCCCCCCCCCATTTGCAGCTTACATGTTTACTTATATCGAAATAGTTTTTAGTGATTATAAAAATATATAAAATTCTTTATTTATTGCAGGTATTAAAATTACTCTAGCTGACAAAGTGATAATATAATGGCTTCTCATTAATTGGTGATTCGGAGAGGCAACGTGTGATAGATCGCATACGAGCAATAACATTTCGGGAAGCTCGTGATGCTGGAGCCACCTTTATAACACGTCCATGGGTTGCCAAAAAGTTGCGAAGAAGTGAGGACTTCGTCAAAAGAAATTGGAATAAAACTTTGGATGAATGTGAAATGGATACAACCAAATCTGGGCGCCCAAATTTGCCACTCTCTCAGGACCTTAGACTCCCCCCCCCATTTGCAGCTTACATGTTTACTTATATCGAAATAGTTTTTAGTGATTATAAAAATATATAAAATTCTTTATTTATTGCAGGTATTAAAATTACTCTAGCTGACAAAGTGATAATATAATGGCTTCTCAATTAATTGGTGATTCGGAGAGGCAACGTGTGATAGATCGCATACGAGCAATAACATTTCGGGAAGCTCGTGATGCTGGAGCCACCTTTATAACACGTCCATGGGTTGCCAAAAAGTTGCGAAGAAGTGAGGACTTCGTCAAAAGAAATTGGAATAAAACTTTGGATGAATGTGAAATGGATACAACCAAATCTGGGCGCCCAAATTTGCCACTCTCTCAGGAAACAAAGGACATCATTGAAAGCGGTACGCGTAAGCGGAAAAACAGCTGTGCTAAACTTTCTAGAGAGATCGAAGTGTTGAGAGGAAAGATCGTTAGTGGTGAGATCATTCGACTGTACTGTCATAGGCAAGGTTTAAAGCCTTAGCATGAACTTCCAAAGCCAAGAAAAACTCAACTTAACATCGATGACAGAATGTGGTTTGCCCATTATCTTGAAGATTGGGATGTGGATTATTTCATGCATTTAGCTGTCTCCGATGAATTTTTTGTTTACGTAACACGTCGGCCTAACTACCAAAATGATCGAATGTGGGCCACAACACCAGATGAAATCGATGAAAATGAACATTATCGCGAATTATTAAAAAGTCCAGACTGTGTTGGTGTGTTTTGTTTTGTTCACTGCAAAGAAGCTCATGTGGGTGCTGAAGCCAAATGGTCGAGTTGGGATGGACAGTATTTTCGTGATATTATTCTATCCCAGCATGTCATTCCTTTTCTAAGAAACCCAAACAATGTTATGGATGTCGATCAGGTCACACTTCTGCACGATAAGGCCCCTGCTTTAAGGCATTAGCCACTCAACAGTTGTTACGGAACCATGAGATCGATTTCTTTGGAAATGAAGAATGGCCAGAAAATTCTCCTGACCTGAACGTCTGTGAACACATTGGATCAGTTATAAAGGACAAGGTTGAATGTCTCTTGTTTCAAGAACCTGCAGCAAATCGATTTTCGAAGGATAAAATGACGCAACACATTGAAACTCTTTTAGCAAATTTGCGTAACGATCAAGATCTATTCACGTCACTTTTGGCAAGCTACCCAAAGCGAATTCAGGCTGTCTTGGAAGCCAATAGCGGGAACACCAAGTTTTAATTGTTTCTCATTAAATGCAGGATTAAATTCTCTGTTGCTAGGTATGTTTAGTTTTACTGTACCTCTAATGGTTTAGGCCATGGGCTTGGGGGCTAAGGTCTATTGGGGCCCATACAAATAGGCTATGTGGCGTCGGCCTCGGAGGTCATATATATATATATATATATATCCCCGCAAGGGGGTTCTAAGCTCGTGCTCTTGAGTGCTCTTTGTGCTCGTTTGTACGTGCTTGTTCCTGGAGGTTTCACGTGCGCCCTCCCGGCCCTAGCACCCAAGGATGATGGGGCTCGACCCTGCAGTCCTTGTCATCCTTGGTCTTTTTCCACTTCGACTGTCCCCTCCACCCTTTCTTTTTCCTCTGTCTTTCCTCTCACTTTTCTTTGTTTTTCCGCTGAGATATGCCTTTAAATAGAGGCGAATCGGTTCTTCCTGAACTAAAAAAAAAAAAAATATTATATATATATATATATATATATATATCTCGAAACCTATGGTAAAACTATTGAATGCTTGGTTAGGTCAACTCTACGCCCTTGACGATTGGTTAGGTTAAGCATGATATTTTTGTTAAAACTAACGAAAATATCACGACTTAACCTAACCAATCGGCAAGGATGTACAATTAACCTAACCGGGCATTCAATTAGCCTAACCGGGAATTCTATTAATCTAATCGGGCATTCAGTTAACCTAACCGGGCATATATATATATATATATATATATATATAGATATATACAGTGCCCGCGAAAAGTATCCGATCACCCTTGAAATTTGTATTTTTTACATAAAAAACAATGTTTAAATGTATACTAACCTTATATTAGTATTTTGTCATCTGTCCTTTGGTTTGGATGACTTGTTCTAGACGTTTTGGCATGGATTTAATCAAGTTTTGACAAACTTCCACTGATATTTCCTTGCACCATACCTTTTTGATGGCCTCTTGTAATTTTTCGACTGAGCCAGTGTCGTGGCATTCAACCTTATTTTTTATTATTAGCCACAGATTTTCTATCGGATTGAGATCTGGACTATTACCAGGCCAATCCAAAATATCAAATTTATTGTCAGTAATCCATTTTGTCACTATTTTGGCCCTGTGACATGGTGCACCATCATGCATGTATGTTTTGTCCTTTGGATTGCCATTGCCATTGGAAGTTTATCCTGTAGCATTGCTAAATACCGTGCACCATTCATAGTTGTGTTCTTCGGAAGAAAATATAAGTTTCCACGCCCATAGTAACCGAACAACCCCAAACCATCACACTTGGAGGGTGTTTCATTGTCTTTAGGGTGTATTTAGGGTCCATCCTATTTGAGCATAGGCCGGCGAACCTTTTTTGGACAACTTCTGAATGTCAAAAATGTCGACTCATCGCTAAATAAAACCTTCTTCAGTCATCAACAGTCCAATGAATGTATTTTTTACAAAATGCGACACGTTTTTTACGCATTTTTTCATTAATGAACGGTTTCTTAGCAGCATGGCGAGATGGTAATCCGAGTTCTTTTTGGAGCCGCTCCTGGATAGTTCGTTCAGAAACACCAGATAACAAATTATTCATATTAAATTTTATTTCTTTCGCAGTTATTGTTGGGTTTTTCAATACTAAACGTTTCATAAGTTTGTCTGTTCGCGAATTTGTTTTTCTCGGTCTGCCAGATCGTTTTTTAGGGACTGGCGTGGTTAGGCCACCATTGTTCTAGCCCGTGAAACCCATAAATTAACGGTACTTTGGGATATGTTTAATTCCTTAGCTATCTGTCTCTGTGATTTCCCACATGCATGCAAAGCAACAATAGCACCTCGACAATCACTCTTAAGTTGTTTTTTAGCACACATTATATATAAATTTTATTTACACCACTTTCTGTAAAAAAAAAAAAAATATCAAGAAATTTACACAAACAGTGAAATCTGACAAATTTGAGACAGCAGCCACCGCAACGAAGGCTACCAGAACACTAATTTGAGAATGCGTTGGATAGCTCTCATATCAGCGAGCAACCTCAAAGTTACCAGATGTCGCTAGAACAAATAGAAAGTGAATTACGTGTCCTCTGAATATCAAGGGAAAATATTGTATTTTCTTGAGTGATCGGATACTTTTCGCGGCACTGTATATATATATATATATATATATATATCTAAGTAGTTTTGGGCGCAAAATGGACGAGTGCAAGAATGTTGCAGAGATAATGATCAATGTGCAAAAGGGGGTGGGGGTATGCAATGAAGGGGGTATGTTGCAAAGGGGTGGGGTATGTTTGCAAAGGGGAGGAGGTATGTTGCGAAGGGGAGTTGATATGTTGCGAAGGGGAGTTGATATGTTGCAAAGGGGGAGGGTTTATGCAATGAAGGGGATTTATGCAAAGGGGGAAGGGGAATGTTGCAGGAGCAACAAGGGGTTATGAAACTTGGAGGCGGAGTTATCCCCCAACAGAAAGAGAGGAGAAGGAGAGAGAGGAAGAGAGGTGTTCACCTGGCTGGAGCCAAGTGCATATTAAGACTTCAGCCGAGTGCCCGCTGTCTTATAAGGTGTAAACCAGCCACTTGGCTTAATCCGCCAGTTGACTTAGAAGGCGTAAATGGCTTGTACAGGTTGAGTTGCCAGATTGCTCTATTTAATTAACTAAAGCATATATTCTTGACAGTTGCCTTAGAAATCCGTCAGTCGGTTTAGAAGGCGTAACCAGCCATTTGGTATAATTAATTATCGTTTCCAACCAAAAGAATGAAATAAAACAACATTACATCATTCTGTTTATTTAGACAAAATATTATAAATATATAGAAAATAAATATACATTGGAATGATAAAAAAAATAAATATAATAATATTTTAAGACATAAACGAGGAATATGTATATAATAAAAAAATATAACAGTCAATATAACAGTACAGGAGAAATATATATATCACAATTATATTATTGAAATATATAGGAAGTAAATATACATTGGAATGATAAAAAAAACAAAATAAAAAATAAAAAATACAATACAAAACGTATAACCATCAATATAGCAGTACAGGGGAAACACACACACACACACACACACACAATTGTTAAATATATTGAAAATAAATAAATACACTTTATCTTCTACCGCACAAAATAAGAAATAAGAAATACAAATCGTATAACCATCAATATAGCAGTACAGGAGAAATATATATATATATATATATATATATATATATATATATATATGTTAAATATATTGAAAATAAATACACTCACTTTGTTTTACTGCGCAAAACACTAAACTCACACGTAATCAAGTCTACAAACACATCGCTATTGCTTTGCACTGCGCAGCGTACACGGTTTAATATTATTACACCGCTCAAGGTATAGGGAAACTTGTACTCTATATAAAGGGCCTTCATATCGTTCAGTACTATTTTTGTGTCCACTTTAAATACTTCTAGAATACAATCAAAAGCACGCACAAAGAGGTCATCGTTAGCCACAACGTCATCATTAAATACAAGTTTATAAACACGCCTTTCCAATCGAGGATTTATTTCTTCCAACCCGAGCTTTTCAATTGTGAACTCTTCTTCACTCTGCATAGCGATATTATATAAAGAAATAATTCTTCAGGGTGAACGGTGTAGGTGAGCTCAGCCCTGTACTGCTCAAGTGCTTTGTACCAAAGCTCATGATATTTCAAAGAGTAAACTTTTTAAATAAGCACCCAGCTCTAGACCATTCTCACCTTGTTCAGCCCTACACTCGGTAAACCCATCGAGCAGAGCGGTGTATGCGTATTCAAGAACTGTATCAAAATAAAGTATATCCGTAACACGTGCGTCTAATATAGGCTTCAGCTTGCGGAGTCCGACGATTTCAAACATTCTGTCGAGGATGAAACGGTTTCGCGTAGGGACAAGAGCGTTATTATCAGAAGTATTCTTCCACATCAGCCGTATATCAATGCATGGCCAATCGTTATTTATACACAACGTACAAATAACGGCATATGAGGGGGTGTCACTAATCTGCTCTCTTCTTGTACCTACAGCTGTAGGAATTTTATAACGATCCTCACTCCACTTCTCAACTATCACGAAGATTCTATTCATCTCCTCAACACTTAAATAAACAACATTCCGTTTGTTTGTTTGTCTACAATCCGTTTCCATTACATAGTTAACGGCACCGGATTTACGCCTGAACACGCGCAACGACTTCGTCACGGACACATCGTACACGGCGTTGAGAATGCTGCTCAAAGGAAGTTCCATCGTATTCGAGGAGCGCACGTCCACTCGGTTCAAGCTCTGAGATGACTATGAGCCACATGCAACGGATCGGCTCGACGGGAGGAGTGAGTCACACCATAAGCTAATGAAACGTGTACGGCGCTGTTCCAACATGAATAACTGTATCCCATTATATTGGGTAGGTGTTTTGAGAAATTTTCCGATACATGAAGTAATAACGGTTTTAATGTTTTATCACTCCCACTCCCCAGAATACGCACCAGACATTTTTGCACAGGGGGATTTTCACGAACTAAACACATTTTATATTGGTTTTAATGTTTTATCACTCACTAGACCTTCATTTCCACAAACTAAACACCTTTACAATCCGGTGCACTATTTGAGAGGAACATATGCCCATATTTTTCCTTTTTGTTTAGCAAGCGATACTCGTCTCTAAAATCTGTTAAAAACTCACACAGGGCATTAGCCACAGCCTCACTACAAACCTCGTAATGATATATATTAATATAGTGATAAAAATACTTAAGATTCTCCATGATGACAAGATTTACATTCTCAGTCGCAGGGCACGAGTAATTGGTAGGATGCAACATGACATAATATCGCTTGTCACACCACTCATCAACAAGACTCACTATCCATATCCGTTGCTTCTCTTCTGCACGTGTTGTTTCTTTTACTTCACGGTATATATAAGCTTTTATAAAGTTTAGTCCTACAACATAATTCAAGACATCACTTGTATTATGAAATCCTACAATGCTCTCATCAGAATAGCCGTAGAGTATTTGTACCTCTTGCTCCTTCGCACGACTCAATGTAGCCTTAAAAGTATCAAAGGAGGGTGGAATAGGGAGTTTTTCAGTATCCACCACATCTTGAAACTTTGCAGAATACCACTGCATAAACGTCGAACACGCAATATTAAAGGTAGCCATTACTATTTTCTGTCTACGCAGGGGAATACACGTCTGAGGTCCAGGGCTTACTGCGATCAACTGAGCACTCAGGGGAGCCCAGGTAGTAGCAGGAGTCTCGTGATCAATCAGTTAGGTGGGCGGAGCTTAGGACTTTCTCTTGTACACACGCTGGGCAGAGCTTAGAATTTTCTACTGTGCACACACAACACACACACACACACACACACACACACACACACACAACTGGAGAAATTGAAACGCTAACTGAGACACGATTTATTTAATAAACGAAATATTCAAGGTGTATACGTATATATTTACAAATACGTGTAATAAATAAGTGAACAATAGACACATCAAAGACTATGGTATCCAAAGTCGTCGGGGTCATCTGTAATATCGATGATGGGCTGTTGTACCTTATCGTCATTCACGGTTATGTGGGAGAAGCGAAAAGCAAGACTGTAGAATATAAGGAGCTCAAAATTTGTAATATTTTGTAAATGACCCACTTAGGAGTGTGACGTGTTAGAAATGCTTCTGTAGAAAAATTCAGGTTCACGAGCCCATCCACATGTATTATATGGCCCTACAGGATGTGGTAAAACTGTGTTTATGCTTAAAATCATTAAAGAAAAGGGAGAGATGTTCTCAAAATTTGTGCATAAAGTTATATGGTGCTATTCACGTATCAATCAGTGTTCAACGAGTACCAAGATGATATTTTGTTCCACAAAGGTGTATATGATGTTAATTCGTTAAAGGGAAATGAACATACAGTCATTGTAATTGACGATCTCATGTTGGAGATGGATAAAACGTTTGCCGAGACATTTACAGTATTCTCCCACCATCTTAACATAAGCGTGTTCTTCATCAATCAGAATCTATTTTTCAAAAATAGATACATGCGCGATGTGTCGTTAAATACACAATATCTAGTCTTATTCGCGCAACGTAGAGATGTATCACAAATTGGGGTATTAGCCAATCAAATGTTCCCGAATCAGCGTAAGGAGTTTTTGGAAGTTTATAAAGAAGCTACAAGCACGCGTTACGGATATTTGCTTTGCGACCTTCATCCGCGAAACACGTTTAGGGTGCTTCTAAGAACGAATATATTTCCAAACGAACCTGAAACGGTGTATATTCCAGAATGACAAAGAGGCTAA
This sequence comes from Bathynomus jamesi, assembly GCA_023014485.1. Classification (NCBI taxonomy): domain Eukaryota; kingdom Metazoa; phylum Arthropoda; class Malacostraca; order Isopoda; family Cirolanidae; genus Bathynomus; species Bathynomus jamesi. Next base: position 302,751 of record JAJOZX010000432.1, read on the forward strand.
AGAAATACCATGAATTAATAAAAATCTATCATCGACTGCCCCGGGCAATGCAGCAGATGTTTATTAAAAATATCGACTCCGACTTTTTAAAATGCATCTGTGAAATCTGTCTTAACGTTATAAATTGCAATGTATCAATGAAACCACCTCAGAAGGCTCGCCTACGCCGTTACAAGAACATAATACGTGCACTCGCTCGTAAAAGTCAAACTGTAGGGAAGAAAAAACGAATTATTGTACAAAGAGGAGGGTCATTCCTCCCCATCTTATTTTCAGTTTTGGGTCCTTTACTGACTAGATTAATATAATGAAGAAAGTGGTAGTGATTCCACACGAGGTGTATGCTTCACTGCAAAGGAATCCAGACACGGATCTAGATCCCCGTAAAAGCAGGCTTAAAAGAATGGAAAGCGAATTGCTAGCCCTATTAAACAGTGAAAAAACACCTGATGAGAAAAGAATCTTATACCAAGAAGCTCTGCAGAAATTTCTTCACGAGTACGAAAATTATAAGAACCCGACAGAGATTCCCGTGGTTATTAGGCACAGCACGGGGAACGATGGACATGGTGACATAGGACCTGTGTCCGACGATAGAGCTGACCAACCAAAGATTAATGGGTCGGCCACACAACATATCGAGCATGTATTAAAAAGCACCCTCCCACATACATTGAGGAATAAAGGTTTAAGTCTTTATAATCTATTGAATGAGGACCCCGCCATACAATGGACCGATACAGGAGATCATTGTGGAAGGAGCAAAGGTACAGGGATCGAATATCGTAGACATCGTCCATGATCTGGTGAGAAAGTGGGATAGGCCCTCACCATCAGGATGGAAGCATATTAAAGCAAGACTACAACAAATAAATGTCCCCAAAACAATGATAGGAAATCTGAACAGGTTAAAAGACTTGGAACATGCGTCGCACGTGACACAATTGAAGACGCCATCACCCCCGGCGGTAACACCTTGAAGAGGAGAAAGAAGAGGTTAAACAACGGTCAACCCTACCCACGTGCCTCTAAAATACGCAAATGGCTAACATATTAAGAAGACGTTATTATGACATTTCTAACCCAGCCTCCTACGGAGGCGTAGATAGATGTACAGAAGTGTTTACGGAGTAGGAAAAAAAGATGTTGAGAGATTTTTGCGGGAGCAGGACGCTTATACACTTCATAAGCCTGTGAGAAAAAGGTTTAAAACAGCCAAGACAACAGCTGCTTCGATTGACTCTATTTGGCAAGCAGATTTAACAGACATGCAAAGATATTCTGTGTATAACGATGGTTACCGCTACATTCTATTCATAATAGATGTATTCTCTAGATATCTGTGGCTAATTCCTCTGAAAAATAAATCACCTGAAACAGTTGCTAAAGCCACCAAAACGCTGATGTTAAAAGAAAACAGGGTTCCTGGCTATTTTTGTACGGATATGGGGAAGGAATTTATAGGCCGTGCTTTTCAGAACATGTTGACAGAGTTTAATATCAGCTATTACACTACCAATTCTATACATAAGGCTTCTTTAGCTGAAAGAGTTCAACATACCATAAAGGAACGCATGCACCGCTATTTTACACATAAAAACACATACAGATTTCTAGACATTCTGGAATCATTGGCCTCATCCTACAACCGCTCACACCATCGCACGATTGAGACAACACCTAACGAGGTTTTAGAAAGAGGTATGCGCCCAGAGGTGAGAAGAGATGGAACACCACCACAATCTGAGCGTTTCAAAATCAATGATTATGTAAGGCTATCGCGTTCGGGAAATAAATTCGCGAAGGGATTTGAGCAAGGATGGTCACGTGAGATTTTTAAAGTTAGGGCTATGAGGTGAGATAATGATGTATTACGTTGAAGATTTGAATGGGGAAGAAATCGCAGGAGGCTTTTACCGCGAGGAGTTGCAGAAAGTGGCATTTAATTTAGGAAAAAATGTGTTTAAAATTGAGAAAATTTTAGGAAGCAAAGGTTCAGGAAAGAGAAAAATGTACTTGGTGAAATGGCTAGTATACCCAGAAAGCTTCAACACCTATATAAAAGCTGATGCAATAATGAAGCTTAAATAGTATGCAACATGGCTCCTAACCATTTCTACGTCACACTCCCGTCCTCCTCGTCCCTGTCTGTACACCCTAACAACACACTAGCCAACTTTGTAACAGAGCTCCATGGACCCATTGAATTGGGTCGTGATTCGTATGAGGTGGGGATATGTGAAATTCAGCTGGACACCCTCTTTTTAAATATTGATTATAAAGATACCGTTTTTACGATTCTTAGAGACTGTAATGAGTGTGAAAAAGCCGGGGTAACTCGGGATGAAACCATGCGTACCGCCCAGACTGGGATGCACAGTATTACAGTACAGAAGTAACACTAGGACCGGGTCACTATGGTGAGGCCGAGGATGTTGTGAGAGACTTAAACGTAAGTTTAAAAAGCTCAAATCTTACGGGCGATTTAGTATACGAAATCGTAAACAATGATCCCCATGCATGCACTATGGCCCTAAAATCGCAGGCTAACCGAAATATTAAAGACCAAAGAGTGTTCAAAATTATGACCGATGGACGATATCGATCAGTCATCCAAAGAGATACATTTCACGAGGCACAACACGACTTGTCCAGCCTAATGTATCAGTTGAAATTGGAGAAAATGGTTGACGGCTATAAACCCCCAGACATGTGCTATATTTACAGCAATATAGTGGAGCACCAGTTTGTTGGGGATACCCAGGCACGCCTGCTGCGCATTGCTCACATTCCCAACCATAGAGGAAGGAGTTTGAGTATTACATATGACAGACCCCATTATGTGAACGTCGCAACTAATCTAATAACCAATATCTCAATATATATAAGAACGATTGAGGGTAAAAATTTCCCATTCGGTAACGGGAGCTTAACAGTGAAGCTGCACTTTCGACGCACTGAGTTATAATGGACAGAAAGCCTTTCACCGTCTATCGAGGGTGAGATACCAGCGTGGTAGTGGACTTGGGTCCATTTTTTCAACCATACTACGTACGGCTGTCCTTTGCTGAAGAGGGGTGCCAGATACCTCGGAAGGAAAGCGCTACAATCAGGTCTTAACACTGCAGAAGACATATTGGCTGGGGCTAAACCTAAAGAAGCTCTAAAAAAACACTTAAAACGTACACGGGACGAAATCGTCAAAGATGCAAAGAGAAAAATGCGTGGTGGTGGGAAGAAGAAGGACTGGCCGGAAGAAGGGATTACCACCACGTGGCATTAAACGTAAAAGGATATCAAAAAAGAAGTGTTCTAAGCGAATGAAGCCTATGGTTGACCATTTTTTTGACTGATATAAGCTAAGGACATTGATCTCATGAATCATAGTTTGTTTACTACTTGTCGAGAGAGGAGGCACTATTTCTAACTCGTCATGGCACGCTTCATCCATCCGTGTAGTTCACAATGCTGTAAATCGGAGCTGTCCCTCTTTGACATGCCCCCAACTCAAGTTTCTATTGAACACAGTGACTTTATTACAATTAACCCTTTAAACACAATTAGTTCCCCGAGTGCCCCTATAGAATTCGTGATACCCAGCTCAGGCCCTTACTTTTTTGATCCAAGCTGTGTGCACATGTACGCTAAACTACGTATAGCCCATTCTGATGGAACGGACTGCGATGACAAATATGCTGTATACCCTGAAACAAACTTTCTGCACTCCATATTCAACCAGTGTGACGTATATTTAAATCAGGTCAACATATCGGCAGGCACGGGGTACTATCACCTACGAGCCTATCTGGAAAATGTCCTCAACTTTTCCAAAGAAGCGAAGGATACCTTTTTAAGTGCCGAGGGATATTATCAAAGTAGAGACGAAAGTAGTATAAAGGACAAATTTAAAAATTCTAAAAAGAAGATATACAAGTGTATGAAGGACAAATTTAAAAATTCTAAAAAGAAGATATACGAGTACGCCTGCACACAGATTTCACATTCCAGGAAAAGTTGCTTGTGAATGGGGTGGATATGAAAATAAAGCTCACCCGCACGAATCCTGAGATCTGCTTAAATCTGGATGCTGATCAAGAAGAGGGAGCAAAACTCGTTGTGGTTCACATTATGGAGACATACCTCCGCGTACGGCGAGTGAAATTAAGTTCACCAAAACAACTAGAAATTGAGAAAAATTTACTGAACGCCACAGTAAAATACCCTATTAACAGAGTACAAATCAAACTATACACGGTGCCAGCAGGGTTGGCATCAAACAGATAGAAAACATCGCCCTGGGAAATCTTCCAAAAAGAATATTAATTGGAATGCAGAACCATGCTTCGGTGATTGGAAAATATAAAAAGATTGCCTTTAAATTCGAGAATTTCGGCCTTAAAAATATAACTCTATACGTTAAAAGCATGGCGTTGGGAGGAACATTGAATATGGACTATTCATCAGATGCTGTGTTACCACTTTGCGCGAGAGCATATAGTAATCTGGCCCATATTGTAGGTGATTGTGATGAGTTCGGGAATGGGGTAACGAAGAAAGAATTCATTGATCAATTTAACGTTGCCTATTAGTACACTAGTATACCTTGAGTCACAAGCCCTAATAGAAGTAGACAGATTTAGGGGCGTTATCACTGACTTTCAAAATGGATGCGAATACACTTCAGAAAGTAATGAATAGTGAACGAATCACACGTTCCAAATTTATCGGTGTATTTGCGAAGAATGAAACATTGAATTTTCCAACTACGCGTGATTGCGGTAGTCTTATTGTGAACACAGATGTCATTGGTAATGAAGGGATTCATTGGTTTGCAATCTATTTTAAAAATAGGGACCGCATGTACTATTTTTATTCACTCGGGACTCAGCCCTGGAGTGACTGTTATTTTAAAATTTCTCGACCAGTTGCATATCCCCGAAGTTGTATGGAACCCATTCCGGTTATAAAGATATTTTAGTAATACATGCGGGATGTACTGCATTTCATTTCTCATGCATATGTCACGTGGTAAAGACCTTATAAATTTTGTAAAAATTATTCGATCCGTGTCACACTCAACGAAACGATGAAATGGTATGCAGACAGATAAAAAGCCGTTTTCCAATAGTGCGTACTCGTTGTGTAGTATGATGTTTTGTTCGTGTGTGTATATATATATATATATATATATATATATATAACCAATAATGTTAGCTTGTATATTCTGTAGTTTAAGATGGTTATTGTACTAAAAACATGATTTCTTTCATTTAATAAATTGATGAAAATACATTGTCTTCCCCCCCCCCCCCCAAAAAGATCGAAACAAAAAAAAAACACACATTATTTCGTTAATGATGTGACAATCGTTGGGCTGACTGCTCGGTAAATCTTCTACTTCCGTATTCAGGTCCATGACATGGGATTCTTCAAAATGAAAAGATTGTATAACACATGTCAAATCCTCACCGGACCTAAAAGGAGAAAGAATATTTCATTAGTTCCTACTGAATCTTTTTTAATAAAAACATACACAGAGTATACATACAGTAAGAGTATTACAATGTGAAGATACCTTTGAACCGCCTAGAGAAGTTCATTTAAAAGATAATTCCGAATATCATTTGAATTTATAAAAAAATGCAAAAGATTGCTATAAAAAAAATTCGTTGATTCAAAACAGGGATTTTGCATAATTGCAAACTAATCTATAGTTGGCGGATACCTAGATGATGTATTTTAATGTGATGAGATGAATTACTACTACCTTCCATATATATGATGAAATAATCCAGAACAGTGTTCTTTCTGACTGGCACAAGTTTGTAAATAATTGACTCCAAAAAATAAAATTATAGGCACTTACATTTCTACGGCGTCCCTTGCGTCGGATCGTAAGGAGTGTCATTGCAAATATCATCAACGGTTTGCGTTGGAAATAATCCATCCCGGTCAGCCGCGTTAAAAAGATTAATTGTAGATAATGCTACAATGTCACCATCTTGATATAAATCCGGTAAACTATAAAGTTCTTGATTCATGGCGGAGGGAATGTTTATTCACGGGTGAAAATAACTACTGACTCCCAGCTGAAAATATTTCCTTTTATACGCATGATCCCAAGCACCGCCCCAAAAGACTAAGAACGGTTCGTAGGTTTAATGATTGGTTGTCAATGTAACTGAGCGGGGCTATGATAAGTTTGTGTACCAATCGTAACACCTATATTATGGGTTCATGCTTTGGACGACTATTGGTGTCTTTACATTCTCTCCGTAGATTTAATGCTCACATTGTGTATTACCCGTTGCAGTCTCTACCACGACAATATTTGCATTTGCGCCCATACTTTTCTCGGTTTTCCCCAACCCTTCCCGTTATGCAATATCCGTCGCAACATTGATCAACCATCTCTATCACAACAATATTTTACATTATTTTTGCGGCCATACTATTTGATCCTCAATTTTTCCCAGTTCGGATGCAAGTCGTTATAGGAATATCTTCATCAGAGTTGCTCAGCCCAGTACCGCAGGAAACAAAATTAGCGCAGCTACTCTTCATAATCCTGACATTACCAGAAACAGCGCAGTAACACAAATATCATTAGGAAATAAGAAATCTAGAAGATTTCTACAAGCAGAATGTGCATTATTATGTTTTGCTGTCATCCTATTCTCAGCTTTCCCAAGATTCCTAACTTGTGGATTTGGTTATATATATATATATATATATATATATATATATATATATTGTGTGTGTGTGTGTGTGTGTGTGTGTGAATTGCATTTTACAGTCTGCCACGATAATTCCAAATATTTGCAAAATATATGTTTGCGGTCATACTATTCGATCCTTAACTTTGATTAATGTATTCGGCTTGACTTTTTACTTCTCGCGTAGGAGTGTGATTAATTTGTATTTAGTTCATGAATGTTTGCTTGGGTTGGTATATAAATGGGTACCCTAGGTATCCTAGTGGTTAAGACGCTGGGGTACTGGTTGAGAGATCGGGCGATGACAATGTAATTTCTGCCCTCCCGTGCCGCAGCTTAGTTCGGTTTCCACGTTACCCTGTAGGTCTAAGGTGGAGTGAAAGGTTTGACCCTCGTCAAAATGAACAATTCGGGGAGAAGGAGGAAAACCCCCTTTACGATCTTATCGAGAGAAATTTATAATAAAGAAATTGTAAATATTTTTGTTTTTCTTTTCATTCCTTTATTTATATATTTTTTTAATTTTGCACTGGATTGTCATAAGTAAATAAACACGGTAAATGAGTTCCAATATACTTGTAAGAATATTATATCCATATAGAATAAACAAAACTTTCTTTCTGTGTGTGTGTGTGTGTGTGTGTGTGTGTGTGTGTGTGTGTGTGTGCCGTCCTCACTTTCTCTGACAAAAATATCTCTTTATATATATATATATATATATATATATATATATATATATATATACCGTATGTCCCGCAAAAAAGTACACCCAACTTTAGATTGTACTAACTCCTCCAAAAATTGAGATATTTTGGATCTGTTTGTTTGATTTAATATAGCAAATTATTCTTTGTTAACGTTCAAATTTATTCATGTTTAAACGATTTAGTGTTTAAGCATCTGCTTTTAACTGAAGGGTACAAAAAAATGGATTGCGCAAAATTGGTCAATGGAAAAATAATGTGTGTGCTATCGATGTAATGAAAGGACAAATACATAATAATAGATACTTTAACATAATTTTAATAAGATACAAAGCATATTTTTCTTTATTCCTTATTGCAAAAGTTATGCTTAGTTTCGTTTTATTTCAACATGACCGCCATTCCTATCGATACAAATCTGAAGTCGAGCTCTCATCTTCCCCATCACTCTTTTGATAAGATCTGGATTGTCTTTTAACAAGTTGATTTCAGCTGTGATGCGAGTCCTCAATCATCCAAATTGATAGGTTGTGATGCAAAAACTCTATCAATTTAGATGATTTGAGGACTCGCATCACAGCTGAAATCAACTTGTTAAAAGACAATCCAGATCTTATCAAAAGAGTGATGGGGAAGTTGAGAGCTCGACTCCAGATTTGTATCGATAGGAATGGCGGTCATGTTGAAAGAAAACGAAACTAAGCATAACTTTTGCAATAAGGAATAAAGAAAAATCTGCTTTGTATCTTATTAAATTATGTTAAAGTATCTATTATTATGTATTTGTCTTTTCATTACATCGATAGCACACACATTATTTTTTCATTGACCAATTTTGTGCAATCCATTTTTTTGTACCCTTCAGTTAAAAGCAGATGCTTAAACACTAAATCGTTTAAACATGAATAAATTTGAACGTTAACAAAGAATAATTTGCTATATTAAATCAAACAAACAGATCCAAAATATCTCAATTTTTGTAGGAGTTAGTACAATCTAAAGTTGGGTGTACTTTTTTGTGGGACATAGAGTATATATATATATATAATATATATATATATATATATATATATACATATATATATATTTGAATTAATTCCAATTGTTGAGTACTCCCGATGTGTGTGTGTGTGTGTGTGTGTGTGTTTGTGTGTGTACATCTCTCAGAATTAACTCTCTGTCTCTCTCTCTATCTAGTCTTTAATAATAATATAATTTAAAATTAAGTTTTTAACTGCAGTAGTAATAATAATGGCTGGAATAATATTTGAAGTCAGTGGAGAAAAATCTGGAGAGAAGGGTTGTGATTAGACCCACATTCCAGTGTAGCCAGTTTGCGGTCAGCCTTTGCAGTAAGCTCGAAGGCTCAAAATTTATACATTTTTTCCAGAGACGCTTTCAAAGAAGGAATGAAATGAAATGAAATGAAAATGAAATGAAATGAAAAAGTTTATTGGCAGACTATAGTCCATATGACAATAAACGCATTAGGTGAAGTTAGTTAAAATAATTAGTTCTTTCGTTGTTTATTCTTTATCTTATATATATATATATATATATATATATATATATATATATATATATATATATATATATATATTACTGATTACTCACCCCAACGAAAAAAATTGTTCGAAAATGAAAAGACATTATATAGAAAGGATTGTCAAAAGTAAATAGACAGAACGACGTTTAAATAAATTACTTCTTTTACTGAATAATTTTAAGGAGAAAGTCGGTCATTATTTAATACAATTGTGTGTGTGTATATTTCGCCTCAACTATTATTTTGATCATTATACGTTTCGTATTTCTTTTATTATTTTTTATCTTATTTTTGATTATATACATAATCCATCGTATGTATAGGAGTGTATATTTATCTTCTATATATTTCCAATAATTCGTCTAAATAAACAGAATGATGTAATGGTGTTTTATTTATTTCAGTTTAAATGTATTTCTTTTATTGTTAATATTGTGTTTCGTTTTAAAAATTAGCTCTCTTGTTGAATAACTTTAAGGAGAAAGTCGCTCTTGCTTTTAATAAATAAAAACATTATTTGGCAACTCGTGTGAATTAAAATAAATGCGGTATCTAGCAACTCACCCTAATAAGTTATACCTGAACAATTAAAATAAATGGTGTTATCTGGTAACCCCCTCCATATATAAATAAGTGATATCTGGCAAATCACCATCCTCTATATAAGACCTGCTTGGCCCCTGGACGCTCATAATGCTGCGGACTCCGGTGGAATAAAGAACTCTCTCCTTCCTTCTTAGGTTAAGACTGAGGTTAGGTTTCCCTTTGGGGGGGGTGAGGACATCCCAGCTTCTCCCCCAAAGACCTCCTCCGTCTCTCCTTTCTCTTCCTCTCTTAGGTTAAGGCTACCCATTTTGGGGGAGGTCATCCTCCCTTCACCCCCCGAAGCTCCCTCCCCTCTCCCCCTTGGCAACATTGAGTTGTTGCATAACACCCACCCCCAGGCTCATAAGGGTGAAAAATATTGTTTTTTAAGTCTCACCCCTGAAATTTATTATGCGTGTCGATAGAAAGTTTTGAGTGAAGTTTCAGCCCGATTCGATAGTATTTAGTGGTGCCGACAGACTCTGAAATGTGTAGTTTTTACGCACCATCCATGAAGGTAACTACAACAGGAGCGGTTTTTTTTAAAGTGGCATCCCCAATAAGCCTAATCCACTTTTTTTAATGTTAACTCATGATGTTGATGTGCTTCCTGTCTTTATCATCGATTTCTTTGCCTCTGGAAACCGCTCTCGGTGTTTCTCCACGACTTGAAGAAGGTACTTCAATTGCTCTTCGTTTTTTGTGAGATGACTTCTGAAACTCTGAATTAATGAGACCGCTCTCTGCATTATCGTTTACAACATTCATTTTTTAACATATTCCTTAGCTAATTTATAGTCGTCCCTGTTATACCATTCTGTAAGATCTATTTCGAGAAACGTCGATTGAAGGGACAATTTCTCAAAGAAGGAGCAACTTGAGCTTGTGACAAAGTCCGCCAGATTTTTATCTAGTGGGTCATCATGAGTGTGGTCAAAAGCAATTCGTTTTTCTGGTATTTCTGAACCAGGTCTTTCCAATGCCTGAACCATCTGCCGTTTCACTTGCAAAGTTATGCCATCATCAAAAAAGGCAAGCGACACAAGTTCTTCATTTAGATACCAGAGGTGACGGCATAATGCTTTGCTAGCTATTCCTGAAAGTTCCTTATCATATTGCTGAAGCTCTTGTAGATACTCCAAATCGGTTCTTGGTGCAGAAGATGCGATGGGAGCTGCAAACCATTTTGGCACATAAAAGCGAACAGCATAGCGAGAGAAGCGTTCCATTGCACTCTGTTCCTGTTTTGTCAGGTTGAACTGCGAGCGAAACAATACAATTTTGATGGCATACATCATTCCTGACATCCACCTTGCGCGATGTAAAGCCCCAGGTTGACGAAAATGTACTTCTCCTGAGGGAACACCACCTAAATAAATAACTGATAATTCAAGAAGTTCGCGATAATTGCTCTTGGGTGACTTCTCGCAAGCTTCTTCGCACAGTGCGAGGATTTCTGCTTTCCACGGCATGTTTGTATTGGTAATTTCAAATCTTTTCTCATCCATTTGTTTCCAGGAATTCTGGAAACGTTTGAAAAGTAATATATCCGGTCCCATTGAACCACCGTAACACTTCTGGAAGACATCTGATATCACAATTTCATTAATATGGTGCCGACAGGCCAAAGAAAGGAGTTTTCTATCAAGCTTACTTTCGATTATCATGCAAGCGCCCTTTTTTTTGGCCAGTATTGCTAGCGGTAGTATCAAAACACATTGCTTGAATACATTCTCGCAAATTCCAATCATCTAAGCATTCTAGAACTGCTTCTGCAATTCTTTCGCCTTCTCCAGAAGCAAGTTTGGGTACTGCTAGAAGCTTAGACTTTTCTCCACCGGATACAAGAATAGCTAGCCTATCTATATTTTCATCACCTGTTATATCTTGCATTACTTTACCAGAGGTAAAGGTTTGCTTAATGTCATCTGCAATTTTTTTGCGTACAACTCCTCGCCCTCTGTAGAGTACTTCTGCTCAAAACAACATTGTCAATATCATGTCCAAGAGAAGTTGCAGCAGCTGAAAGCACCATAACAGCACTACGATCACTTGTTTTTCTTCGATCTAATGCCACTGCCAGATCAGGTGTTACGATGCGCTTACGCTTATTTGATATTGTGCTGCTTGAAGGTTTGGAAGTTATTTCAGGAGTGTACGATGTGCCTGGCTCTGGTTGCTCATCACTACTACTGCTTGAACTGCTATCACTGAAGTCAACAACAGCTGATGACAATTTCTTTCGCAATGCCTCGGCTTCTTTTAGTGCAGCTTGTTTTTTATCTCTTTTCGTTGTCGCATTTGCTTTGCGACCAGTTTCTTATCAATATCAGTCATATAACCTCGCCTCCCTTTTTCTCTCTGAGCTTGTCGGAATGATCTATCTTCCTCATTTGACATCATTTTAAAGCATTTGCGCGAGCTATATAAAAAAGGTTATCTAAACTACCTTGGAATTCAGTTTCTTTTTTAATTTGATTTTGATTACGGTTTGATTTTGAATTTTGAAGTAATCTGAAGTTCTCATACATTTTTTAATTTTTCGTTAGTACATGCTGTTTGGCTCTGGTGGATATTTTCGCCTTGTCCTAAATCTAAAAAAAATCAGCATAAATTATGTTGGATGCTCCTTTCAATGTTTTTTAACTGTTTGTGAGACAGAAAAGCCGACGTAGTACATCTCCATTGGATGGAAGCTTCTTCCTGCCAATTGTGTCAATTGGCTGTCCAATCAGCCATACAGTATTTCAGTTTTTCTTCTTGTTTTAAATGAATCTGACATGGTGAAGGATAAAATCTGAAAAAATTAAGGGAAAACACTTGCGCATCAATCTCTCACTGCGTCTTAAACAATATTGACGTGAACAGCGAGCCTCCCACTTTTCTCCGTAGCCAATGACGTCAGGTCAAAAGACGTGTTTCTACTCAACATACACAGTTGGCATGGTTTACACAATATTTGTAATACGAATTACAAGATAAATATATGATGAATAAATGAAATAAATAAATGAAAAATACAAGAGGCTGTCGGCACCACAAAGTACACAGATATTGTTGAAATTTAGTGTGCGAGTATATTATGATGGTGGTAACAATTTTAGGGGGTGAGGCTTTCACTTTTCAAATAAAAGTTTTGGCGGGCCAGTCCAATATATATATATATATATATAATATATATATATATATATATATATATATATATATATATATATTGGACTGGCCCGCCAGCTTTATTTTTATCAATTTTTAATTACTGCAATTAACTTTGTTTTAAAATTTTAATTTCCAGTTGTATTGATTTGATACTGATGGAATACTTTCCCGAAACGTTTATCATTGAATCATAATTTTATATATCAATTTGGTTATTACGTTTATATTCCGAGGAATACGCTTATCTCAAACATATATATATGATAATGATAAGCTTTATTGGTAGGATATAAATCCCATAACATAGTACATACGAGTATATATATATATATATATATATATATATATACAGGGTGGGCCAAAGGTAACCATACATAGGGAAAATAAACACTTTTATGAAAAACCGTTTTTATTCATAAAATATGTTCTAGTATCGTGTCCGTTGTACCTTCATCTGTGGCTGTAAGTCTTCGACCACTTTTCTGTTGATCTGCAACACTTCCAGTTTTTTGGAACTTTGTAATAAGTTTTGCCACAGTGTCGTGTGTGATGTTCTTTCCATGTTTTCTGTTGAATTCCATTGCAACCTTGCGACTGCTTCTTGACCCGGCCATCAGTTTGACCTCAATTCGTTCTTCTCTTGACAAACGCATCTTTCAAGGGTATCTGAAAATAAAAAAGAACATGTTAAAATCCCTATGTATGGCTACCTTTGGCCCACCCTGTATATATATATATATATATATATATATATATATATATAGATATACATATATATATAGAATATATATATAGATATATATAGTGTATATGTATATGCAATACAACAGCCTTCCGAAATTTTCATCAATTAGTTTGAGGAACATGTCACACTCAGTAACATTAAGTTGACAACATTAATCATTAATAAGGAAAGGAGGTCTCGAAATTGCTTTCAAACTTCTCATTAAATTTAGAAAATGAAGTTTGATATCACATTAATTGAGACATTATTTCATAACATTTATTTTATAAAAACATTCTTCTGATTAAATGCAAAAAACTTCACTTTTTTACGTGAAGGTCAAAATATGAGAATAAAAACCCACTCTAATAGACAGAGTTTATTTCCACGACAGTTTCGACGCCCACTGGCATCCTCCTCGGGTGGATACAGAAACACAAATGAAACAAAACAAGAGGGAAAAACAGTTCAGGGATCAACGTTAAGAAATTCGCACCTAGGTTGGATTCCATTCTCTCGAGACAGGAGGGGCATTTTCATTAAGTACATTCGCACAAATTTTAAAACTATCTTCCTGTTCTAAACATACAGATTCTATTATTTTTACATAATTATTACATTTATAATTAAATTTATTACATTTAATATTGCATAATTATTAATTACAGAAATTATAAATTTATTATTACATTGGTTATTACATTGTTGTTTATTATACAGAAATTATAAACCGACAAACGAATGAAAAAAGGCGATTAGGAAATAATCCAGAGACCATTGAGAAATTCGCACCTAGGTTAGATATCGTTCTCCCGAAACCAGAAGGGCATTTTATTACAGGGTCAGCTTTATAACTACATTTCCACAAATTAAAAATATCTTCTTGTTCTATACATACAGATCCTAATGTTTTGACATAATTACTGCATATATTTATTTCCACATTAATTACTTCCATTATTACATTTACTAAAAGCGAGTAAGGAAACATTCCAATCCAGAGACATTTAAGAAATTCACACTTAGGTTCGAACACGTTCCCACGACTCCGTAAGGGATTTATTGACCAAGAATCTCATTAAAGGGTCTAACTTATAAGTACCTTCGCACAAATTAAAATTATCTACTTTTTCTATACACACAGATTCTATTATTTTTCTTTTGACATAATTATTACATTTATAAAGTACCTTACTTGATTCCCAATCTATAGCATGATTATTTTGGCTAGCGTGATAAAAAATGGCATTATTAGTATTACAACTTCTGAAGGCATATTTGTGTTCTTTGATACGGGTTTCAATATTTCTTCCAGTTTCACCCACGTATACTAAATCACAACTTTTACAGGGAATGCTGTAGACACAGGCTTGTTCCTCTTTTGCAACGTTATTCCTAACCAATTTACTTTTCACGGTAGACGAATATTTGAACGCCAAAGCAAACTTAAATTCTTTCGTCAACGGTTTTACTCTTTCTAAGCCGGCAATGTAAGGCAAACTCACATATTGTTTTTGGTTAACTGAAGGTTCCCGAGGGGCATAAAAAGATTTTCTGGCTTTAAAATACGCCTTTCCGATAAACCACTCAGGATATTTTAAATCCTTAAAAATGTTCCAAATCTTTGAATTTTCCGGATCCAGCAAATGTGGGCTACAAATCCTGAGTGCTCTTAGAAACATGGAAGAAATAATTGAGCTTTTAACCCCTTCATCATGATATGAAAAATAATGAATGTACGAATTACAATGAGTAGGTTTTCTATAGACCGTGAAATTGGGCTTTCCGCTTTCGTTAATGACCAAAACATCTAGAAAAGGTAATTGTTTGTCGTTCTCCCATTCATATTTAAATTTAATAGAGGGAACAAGATTATTTAATGACTGAAAGAAAGTGTCAAAGTTGTTCCAGTGGTCAGGCCAAAATGAGAAAATATCATCTACATAACGAAACCAAATTAGATTCCTGGGACATATTGTTTGCAACAATTCCGACTCATAATACTCCATATATAATGTACTCAGTATTGGGGATAAAGGGGACCCCATTCCCATACCAAAACGTTGCAAAAAAATTCTTCACCGAAGGAGAAGGCATTATTGGTGACACAGAGTTTTATCAGTTCTAAAAATACAGATGTGGGCATGCCTAGTTCTACGTTACATGTTGGCAATTTTCTATCTAAAAAACTAAGTACATCATCAATGGGAACTTTCGTAAACAAGGACTCAACATCAAAACTTATCATTCTTCCCCGTTTTAAATCTAAGGACATAACTTTGTTAATAAAGTCACAGGAATTAGTGATGTGCGAGCCTGAAAATTTACCAACTAATGGGGATAATTTATCTGCAAGAAATTTAGATAACCTGTAACTAAAGGAACCCCTGTGTGAAATAATGGGACGGAGTGGTATATTAATCTTATGGGTTTTGGGTAGGCCGTAAATGTGGGGGAGTTTGGGGTTAATCTGTAGAAATCTTTTAGGATCAATCGCCGGGACATCTTTTAATAAGTTCCTGATGGTTTTGTTGAATTCGGCAGAAAGACGCTTTAGGGGGGACGATCTCACTTTGGTGTAGGTGAATTCATCACTAAGTAACGCTTCCATTTTTTGTTTATAATCACACTTGTCCAAAATAACCACAGTGTTACTTTTGTCCGCTTTAGTGACAAATATTGCTTCATTCTTCCCGAGCTTGTCTAAAGCTAACCGGAATCTTTTGGGAATAGAGTCCAATGAGTTGAAATGTTCCAGAAACTTGCTCAGAATCAAACCATTTAAACACGGAATATCCACCCTGGAATTAACTACGGAAGACACAAAATCTAAAACAATGTTTTTATCGGGTTTAAGCGCAAACGACAGCCCTAAATTAAGAACTTCCTTTTCGGATTTGGACAAGACATATGTCGATAAATTTAAAACGGAACCTTCCACCGCACACTTTGACCAAGCACTTTCATCACATTTTTAATTTGTGGAAATGTAGTTATAAGCTGACCCTGTAATAAAATGCCCTTCTGGTTTCGGGAGAACGATATCTAACCTAGGTGCGAATTTCTCAATGGTCTCTGGATTATTTCCTAATCGCCTTTTTTCATTCGTTTGTCGGTTTATAATTTCTGTATAATAAACAACAATGTAATAACCAATGTAATAATAAATTTATAATTTCTGTAATTAATAATTATGCAATATTAAATGTAATAAATTTAATTATAAATGTAATAATTATGTAAAAATAATAGAATCTGTATGTTTAGAACAGGAAGATAGTTTTAAAATTTGTGCGAATGTACTTAATGAAAATGCCCCTCCTGTCTCGAGAGAATGGAATCCAACCTAGGTGCGAATTTCTTAACGGTCGATCCCTGAACTGTTTTTCCCTCTTGTTTTGTTTCATTTGTGTTTCTGTATCCACCCGAGGAGGATGCCAGTGGGCGTCGAAACTGTCGTGGAAATAAACTCTGTCTATTAGAGTGGGTTTTTATTCTCATTCTTCTGATTCTTCATGAAAATTATTTTGAGTGAAGGATAAGTTTGCATTCCTTTATATTTTTATTGTTTCAATCTTATTTTTTTTATCATGTATTTGGATTATATATTGCTTATTCTGATTCATTTTTAATGAAGTTTTGTGCTAGTTTCAGCTCGCGAAGAAACTCTTAAAAATTAGCTCCACCGAAAATGCTTTCTCGTGGGTCGATTCAAAGGAGGAGATTGTAGACCAATTGAACAGGGAAGTACTCCTTGGGGAGACGTTAGGCAGGAGACAGGGAGTGCAGGCACTCCCGTTTCTCTTTAACCGTCTTCCGTAGCTGATCTTTTCCGTCTCTCACCTACCATGTGAGCAGTCCAGCATGCTCTCAAACACATACGAGGCTTGTTCAAAAAGTAAATTTACAAGGTGTTTTGAAGAAACTGTTTTATTACAATGCAAGTAATTATTACAAGTATTTCTACATAATCACCAAACAGATTCAAACATTTGTCGTAGCGAAGGACAAGCTTCCCGATGCCTGTCGAGTAAAATGTAGGGTCCTTAGTTTTTAACCATTTTCGTGCGGCCGCTTATGCATCAGGATCGTTTTGAAATTGTTTACCTTCGATGTGTTCCTTTAGGTCTGGAAACAAATGGACTTTAAAACAAAGTCGCTTTTAGCTTGTTGATTCGTTCAATGTTTTCGCCAGTTGTTGCATTTGCTGGTCTTCCACTTCACGCAGCATCAATGGTACTCTGCCTTCCTTTCCGAAACTTTGCACGCCACTTTGATACACTTTGTCGACTTAAAACATCCTCTCCATACACTTCAACAAGTTGGCGATGAAATTCTGTAGCGGAAACATTTTTCGCGTTTAAAAATCGAAACAGCACGCATCTCGTGTGGGGACCACGTGTCTAGGAAAGCAGCCATTTTTAACTATGGGTAAACTACACGGGTTGCCACTTTACATTGTTGCCACACATGCCTAACAAAATATTGTCCTACCAACAACATTATTGTACAATGCATAATGCACTGATAACACCAGTACACATTTGAAAACGTGTCGATCGATTTTTACAAACTAGTTGGTGATTCTTTATAATTTGAGTGCGCTGATCGCAAACATATAGTTAGTTTTTCCCTATCACGTATGGTTTTCTTACTACAGGGTGTGTCATAAATCCCCCATTTATCCCCAAATGTGAACCATCTTATCGAGACCAACATTGGATTGCACATGCTAAACCATAAATTTTGTTGTTATAGACTACAGTAACGCTTACATAATAATGTAGGGTAAATATATATAACAACCAGTCCCGTTCCCATTAAAATACTCTCTCCCCTCCCATCAATGGGTGGTTAACATTTGGGGACAGATGAGGTATTACAACACCCCTTGTAGCACGAAATCTTTAGGTGATAGAGTAAAACCTAATTAAAGCAGAATTAAATAGCTCCTAGCTCTTGGACAAGCATATTGCTTGTTTATGAAAGAATAAAAAAATAACTGAAAGAAACAAAATATATTTACCTTCTTTACTTGCAAACATTTCAGGACTTATTCCAAAGACTTAAGACTACGAAGGTAGATCTGACTAATGACGACTAAACCGGTGCTTCTTTGATGTTTTCTTATGCTGTGCGTTAGGCTGATCTCGTTGCAGACACCAGCAGTAATCCGCCATCATATTTGTATGCCATCTTCCTTGATATCTTCTTTCCATGGTTTTGATGTCCTGGTGAAATCGTTCCCCTTGCTCCTCACTGACATCTCCGAGATTTTCGGGAAAACGGTCAAGATGCGAAAATAAAAAGTGAACTTTCAGGCTCATGTTGCAGCCTAAGGCGCAAAACTTTTTAAGCATATTTTCCACCAGTCTTTCATAATTTTGGCTTTTGTAGTTTCCCAAGAAGTTTTCAACATCATCTTTGAAACCAAGCATGCTTCTTTTTCTTTATTGGTCATTGTGTTCAGGAAATGATCGTCTGTCAATAACTTTCTAATCTGAGGACCTATAAAAACACCTTCCTTTATTTTCTCGTAGCTAATCTTTGGATATTTTGAAGAAATGTACTTGAAACACTCACCTTCTCTATTCAATGCTTTGACATACTGCTTCATCAAGCCTAACTTAATGTGCAAGGGTGGTAGGAGGATTTTATTTGGTTCAACTAGATGTTCATGTAAAATGTTCTTTGATCCTGGAGTAAGATTCTCTCTAGGAGGCCAAGTTTTCTTCTTCCAGTGCTGGTCACGTGCTCGACTATTCAATTCGCAGATGAAACATGGCATCTTAGTGTATCCTGATTGCTCCCCAAGTAACATGCAAAGGACTTTGAGATCCTCACACAATATCCATCTGTGATTTTGATACTGAATTTTTTCCAGAAGCAGTTTCATGTTATCATAGGTCTCTTTTAAATGAGTAGAATGGGCCACTGGGATTGATGCATATTTGTTACCGTTGTGCAGTAACACTCCTTTTGGACTAGTTTTAGAGGAATCTATAAACAACCTCCAGTCACTGGTTTGGTATTCGATGCCTAGCTTGCACACTAATCCTGTGATGTCCTTGCAAAATACCAAGGGACCATCTTCTTCGAAAAAAAGCACGAAGTCTTTCTCACGATTTCTGTACCAAGCGATGTATGTGTCGGATGCCAATAAATTGTTCTCCTGCAATCTAGACCCCAAAAGTTCTGCAGAGTCCTTAGGCAGATTCAAATCCCTGACTAAGTCATTTAGTTCGGCTTGGGTTAATGGTTTAGGATCTCGGTCAGCTGTTGGCTGTTCATAAACATCATCATTGTCTGGATTTGGAGCTGAATCAGAATCTGAATTGTATTGATCCAGACTCTCGGGTGGGCGGGGAATAGGAACTTCTAGACCATGGGGTACCGGCCTTATTGCAGATGGAAGACTTGGGTATTGAAGGCTCTCTTTATTCTTTGCATTATAACCTTTAACATTCCAAGAACAGAAGTAGCAGTCGTCGGTATGGTTTCTAGGCTCGCACCATACCATAGGGATCCCAAATGGCAAACTTTTCTTTTTACCTTTGCTCCAATTCCTTAGTGCCGCAACACACGTAAGACAAACCTTGTGTGGAGCCCAACTTTTGTCTTGATCTCATAATTTAATTCCAAAATAAGCATGATAAGCTCTCTTAATGAAGGTCGTTACATTTGTCCTTTGTTTTACAACAACATACCGACCACAAATATAACAAAATATGTCTGGACTATGGGTACATCCTCTAGAAGCCATTATTAAAATTTTAAAGACGTAATGTTAGAATTATCTATCTGAAAAATTAGAATTTCTTCCAAAGATGCTTTTTCTGCCATATTTGCGTTCAACTCTAGGAAGGCGTACGGTCCTGATGGTCTCCACCTTGTTGTTCTCAAGAACTGTGCTTCTTTGCTCACACCCTTCCATGGCAAGCTTTTTCGTTTTTGTCTTTCTTCTGGTGCTTTTTCTTCCTGCCATAAGTTCGCTTTCATTCAGCCTGTCCCAAAGAATGGTGACCGTTCTTATCTTTCCAACTATCGTTCAATTTCCTTGTTTACTTGCCTTTCTAAAATTTTTCAATCTATTCGGAAGAAGCAATATTTGCGGCAGTCATTGATATTAAAAAAAAGTTAGTAGTTGGTAGTATAAAACTTCACCATCAAGTGAGCAAAGGCACACACCAACAATGGCTGCGAACAACTAGACCGGTAGAAAAGGTGAACAACTAACCACTTAAAAAATATTAGGAATAATAATGAAGCATGTTTGTGGGCGGTGCTTGTACGTTAGGCTCAGACAGGATAACAAATAAATTGCTACTCTTGTTAGTGGCGGTACAACACACATTGTGCAACGGTTAAAAAACTCATCTACGTACTGTTTATTTAATTATTTAAAGTACACAACATGAATAAACATTTAAAAACGGGTAAAATAAACTTTAAAACAATTTATAAAAGGTAACGAAGTATATACTGCGCTTATTCATTCCCCACAGAAGCCAAAGGGAACAGTATCGTTGGTACCAGCAACTGGTAACGTTTCCTATAGGTGTTATCAGGAGGCAATTTCGATTTCGGAACAAGGAGATTGTGCTCTCGCTGTACAATTCTCTGGTTCGGCCGCACCTGGAGTATGCTGTGCAGTTCTGGTCGCCCACCCTCAGGAAATATATGAGAGGCTGGAGCGAGTGCAGGCGAGGGCCACAAAGTTAATCCCTTCCGTTAGGCATATGGGCTACAATCGACGCTTACGCGCCCTGAACTTGTTTTCGCTGGAAACTCGGAGGCTGCGCGGTCAATTCATCGAGGTTTTCAAGCTCCTACGCGGATTCAACGATGTCGATTTTAGAAGCATGTTTAGTTTAAATGATAACCCAACTCGCAACAATGGTTGGGAGTTGGATTTGAAACGGTTTAGGACTAATGTGTGTGGGAATTACTTTACCTATAAGATCTGTGACACGTGAAACAGGTTACCTTCAGAGTTGTGAACAGTTCCTCTGTGGATCATTTCAAGAAAAGGTTAGACCAAATCTTGCACACTATTTGAGTGTGTAGAAAACCTTCCCTAGCAGCCGTTGCCATTGGTACCTCCTCGGTATGGGCCGCAAGGCCTTTTGAGGTACTTCTTTTCCTTGTAACTCCTTGTAACTCTCTCTCTCACAAGGGTAAAGGTGTGCTAGGCGCGCTGCTCGACCGGCACCTATACAGAATGGTGAGGTCGAGCCCGGGGAGAGATGACGGGCCCCCACCGGGGAGAGATGATGTTGAGCCGGTGGCGGACGTACCTTCAACTGAAGGGTGCGTCCAGGTACAGGTGGGTGACCCTCCTTCCACATTGGAGGGGGCTCAGGCTCCTGCGGAAGTGGCCCCCTCGTTGGTGAGGGCTCTTCAACTCTCGACAGCCCTGGCTGTTCGGGAAACGGGTCGTGCTAGGGGGCGGTCAGAATAGGGAAGGCTCCCTCCGTGCAATGCTTTTTAATGCTAGGTCGATTAGGAATAGGTTTTGCGAGCTACGGGCGCTCTTAGCATCAGAATACCAGGATATCGTTGCTATCACCGAGTCCTGGATTCATACTGATCGTAGGAACTACGTTGGGGAGTTCGAAATTTCCGGGTATAGAATGTTTCGCAAAGACCGCACCCGTGGGGAGGGGGATGGGGTACTAATATATGTGAGGGACACGTTGAGTCCGGTTGACTGCCAGTTCCGGTCGGAACGGGAGCTGATTGGCGTCGATCTGAACGTGGGAGGGACGAACTATAGGTTAATCTTGGTGTACAGACCTCCGCATCTCCTCCTCGAGGAGGATACAGCCCTGTACACCGAACTCCGTAGCCTGCTTGTGGTTAGGGTGTGTGTAGTTTTAGGAGACTTCAACTGTCGCGGCATAAAGTGGGAAGACAGGACTGCTGATGCTGAAGGGAGGAGGCTAGTTGACTTTGCTGATCAGAACTTCTTCACTCAGTGGGTCAGTGAGCCTACACGAGGCGAAAGCGTTCTAGACTTAGTATTCACGACCGAAGACAACCTCGTCACTGGCCTCACCGTTGACGAATCGTTGGGCGGAAGTGATCACGGTCTGATTAGGTTCCGTGTGTGCGTCCCTCGGGTGAAGCGTAGTAACTCTAGAGGCAGTAAGATCGATCTCCGGCGGGCGGACTTTGTTAGCCTCCGGGATAGCGTAGGGGAGATGGGGTTAGAGGTCGGCGACGATGTTGAGGGAGTATGGAGTGCATTCCGGGACGAGTTTATGGTGCTGCAGTCTGCTGCCATACCCTCAAAACCGGTCACCCCTGCTTCAGCCCAGCCTAAGTGGTTCAGTGTGAAATCGCTTCGGCTATCCGAAATAGGAAAGTAGCGTATAGGAGGGCGAAGGTCAATCGTTCCCATGAGAACACTGAAGCGTATGTCCGCCTGTGTAGGGAGTGAAGGCGAAGGTTAGGCTAGCGAAACGTAACGAAGAACTACGGGTGGCAAGCCTCTGCAAGGGGAACCCTAAGGAGTTCTTCAGTTATGTTAATAGTAGAAAGCCCATTAGAAGCATGGTAGGTCGTTAAAGGACCGAAGCGGCGTTCTCGGACCTCCGATGCGGACATCGCTAATGTGCTTAATGAGTACTTTGCGGGAGTGTTCACCAGGGAGAACACCCCCGAGCCCAGCGTCAGGCACGAAGGTGCTGGCCTGGATAGTATTCGATGTACCGCGACAGTCGTTGCCGATAGAATAGACAAACTGAGCGCGTTTAAGGCTCCTCAGCCAGACCAGTTTCTCCACAGATTGTTGCTGGAGGTGCGCGACCAGGTGGCTTCCAACCTGGCTACAGTCTTTAACAAATCATTGGAGACGGGCCAAGTGCCTGGTGACTGCAGGGAAGAACACGTTACCCCTATCTTTAAGAAAGGGGATCACGAAAGTCCAGGGAACTATCGTCCCATTAGTCTCACTTCAGTTGTAGGTAAATTATTAGAGGAGATAATAGCGGAGAGGATCGTTGACCATTTGGATTCCTACAAGCTGCTTGGGGACTCCCAACATGGGTTTAGACGGCATCGGTCGTGTCTCACCAACTTGCTCGAGTTTTTCCACGTCATGTTGGGTGAGTATGATAAGAGTAGCGCGATTGATATACTTTATCTCGACTTTCAGAAAGCCTTTGATAAGGCACCTCACCGCCGGCTATAGGTGAAAGTCCGAGCGCTGGTATCGGTGGGGAAGTAGGTAGGTGGATTGAAAACTGGCTGAAGAATAGGCGGCAGAGGGTTATAATTAAAGGGGTTAGTTCGGGCTGGGCCTCGGTCACTAGTTTGGTTCCTCAAGGTTCCGTTTTGGGGCCACTGTTGTTTATCATTTACATAAATGATATCGACGGTGGCGTCGTCAGTCGGGTCGCCAAATTCACTGATGACACAAAGCTTGGGGCCAATGTTGGGACGCCCGAAGCGATCGAGAACTGCGTGAGGACCTAGGTAGGATAGGAGAGTGGTCCGAAAAATGGCAAATGCCGTTTAACTTGGGTAAATGCAAAGTGATGCACATTGGCTACGCCAATCCCAAGTCGGACTACTCCATGTTGGGAGTAATATCGAGGCCACTGATTTGGAAAATGACTTCGGTGTGCTAATTAGCAGCGACCTTAAGTTTACGAAACAGTGCGTAGAGGTGGAAAAGAAAGCCCAGAAGCTGTTAGGTTATATCAGGAGGCAATTTCATTCGGAACAAGGAGATTGTGCTCTCTCTGTACAATTCCCTGGTTCGGCCGCACCTGGAGTATCCTGTACAGTTCTGGTCGCCACCCTCAGGAAAGCTATCGAGAGGCTGGAGCGAGTGCAGGCGAGGGCCACAAAGTTAATCCCTTCCGTTAGGCGTATGGGCTACAATCGACGTTTACGCGCCCTGAACTTGTTTTCGCTGGAAACTCGGAGGCTGCGCGGTCAACTCATCGAGGTTTTCAAGCTCCTACGCGGATTCAACGATGTCGATTTTAGAAGCATGTTTAGTTTAAATGATAACCCAACTCGCAACAATGGTTGGAAGTTGGATTTGAAACGGTTTAGGACTATGTGTGTGGGAATTACTTTACCTATAAGATCTGTGACACGTGAAACAGGTTACCTTCAGAAGTTGTGAACAGTTCCTCTGTGGATCATTTCAAGAAAAGGTTGGACCAAATCTTGCACACTATTTGAGTGTGTAGAAAATTTTCCCTGGACTCGTTGCCATTGGTACCACCTTGGTATGGGCCACAAGTCTTTTGAGGTACTTCTTTTCCTTGTAACTCCTTGTAAGTTTTTCTCTCTCTCTCTTTTTTTTTCAAAAACAGTCCCTCGAAAGAGGGAAGGAGGAATTCGGAGAGAGAACGTGATGTAAAGACAAAATGCCTCTACCTCATTCGCCATGAGTTTGATCGTTCGACTCAGCACTTGTGTTGGATAGATGCTGGAGCCTCCCGATGGATGGACTCTTCAGGGGCACCCTGTAAGAAGAAGCAATAAAAATTCTGCCAAAGAGGCAAGCAAATATCGAAGAAACCGGGCAAGCTTGTCTCGGTGAATGCGAAGAACTGTGTATTAGGAGACTTAGATACGTCTTCTGCGTGTGGCCCCACACTACCCGTTTTTACTGGACACTACCTTCCCTGAATAGAGTGCTGTTTACAACTTTCAATTTACAGGATTCAAGTGTGATACTCAAAGAATGGAAACAACAGATCCAAAACATTTGTTCAAATTAATTCAGTGTATATGAAATAATTTTAAGGGTGTCTCGTAATTTTAAGGGTTCCTTGACTGAACGTGGGAAGAAAATAATAGCGAAATGAAAAACAGTGGAACATAATGACACTGAAGTATTAATCTTCGGGTTTCATACCTATATTCTATGTAACAACTGGAACTGAGGATTTCCCTTCATTTACCTCTCAAAATCAGTTTCTGTTATACAGGATTTCTGCTACAACTCTACAACAAGCTCACGAATATTATACTTTTGCATTCACCACTTTATTTTCATCATTAATGCAGTCTCCCACTATTTTACCGCCACAATTATTCGACTTTTAAATGGTTCAGTGTATTCCTTCACATCAACAACACAACATACAACCCATCTCTTCACACGTAATGACTCTCCTCACTTCACACCCACATTCTCCAACATTCCCCAACGTGTTATCTAAATTTACGAAGATGGCATATTAGTTTGTTCAGCAAAATCATACAGTAAATCCGGAGACACGAGGTGGGCGAAACGAAAAGTATTAAAAGGGGCATTTAACTCCTGATTTACCTTCGACTTCGGTGAATTCACTGGATTTGCTGTCCTCTCCATCCCAGTCTCCGTACCAAACCGTTCTACACCACTGAAAATATCTACTTCCATTCTCAATACTTAGTGTAGATGTACTTTGAATTTAGTCATAAAAAAAAGTCAAACATTTATTATCATTAAACAAAGTAAAAAATATAATGAGGCAGGAACAACGACATGACATTGCGACATTCCGAATTTTCAATTTCCTACCAAGCTGAAGTGCTGCATTGGAAGCTAAAAACGCATTTAACCTTTAAGTGAGAGGTATTGTAATTTTATGCGAAACTGAAAGGAATTTAATGGCAGGGGACGTAGATCATATTTTCGAAATAGGTGGGTTGAAGATTGTTTAATGAAGTCCTTAAAAATCGGTACAAATATCCCATTAACATTGTTGAAAATGGATAAATAATGTGTCGCGAAATGATCTGCCTAATTTGTATTTCTGTCTATAAGCGCGCGCGCACATCCATTCTTCATTGTTGTTGTATTTAGACACAGGACTTCATCGTTCCACACATTCAAATGAGTGGCATTAAATAATAATAATAATGTTTGGAGTTATTTAACCTCGCTCATAAACGTAAAGTTCAAATAACGGAAGAGACATACAGCTATACTTGCGACCCGAACTATGAGACGCTACATCCACTTGATGTGAAGGACGATCATTCACACAACTACTATTCAGATCGAATGTCGTTTAACTTCACTGATCAACGGTAACCGGTGTCGTGATGTGGTCACCATGTAGCCCCGAGTGAATAGAAAAGAAACTTGTTTGAAAAAGTTATACACCTCATTTTTTTATGTAGGAAGGAAGGGCCTAGGGGGAATTCCCACAAAAAGCGCCGCCCCCGCTATAGAAAGAGAAGAGAGCCAAAATTAAGGTCCAGGGTTTTGGAAATACCTAGACATTCTGCGTTCAAAGGATTGGAGGTCATAGACAGGGGAAAGATGGAGTGAGGAAGATTGTTCCAGGGTTCACGGGTTAAGTAGATGAAAGACTGAAAATACCGATTAACCCTTGCCAGAGAAAGTTGGACAGAAAAGTAACGAGAAAGTGTGAAAGTCTGGTGTTGCGTGCTCTCCTTAAAAGAGGAGGCATGGTTAGAGAGTTCAAAAAAGCAATGTCCGTTGTAATAGCGACAGTAAAGAGAGAGTGACGCAACAGTGCGACGAAGCGAGAAATATTGAAGATAGTCAGTAAGAGGCAGGGAATGATGAGACGAAAAGCCTTTGATTCCACCCTGTCAAGTACGGCTGTGTGGGTTGAGCCATCCCATACATGACAAGCATACTCCATAAAGCGGCGGACAAGACCTCTGTACAGAGAGAACAACTGAGTGGGAGTGAAGAAACTGCGGAGTGGTAGAGCAGACCTAACCTTTTGGAAGCTGTTTTGGAAAGAGAGTATGTGATCTTTCCAGGAAAGATCACGAGAAAAGGAAACACCAAGAATATCAAGAGTAGAGGAGGATTGAGCTGTGTGCTGTTGAAGGTAAGGGGATAGGGTCGTGTGGAAGATTGTGATGAGTAGACAGATGGAGGAACTGAATTTTTGAGGCATTGAAGGCCACAAGGTTTTCTCTGCCCAATCATTGATGGCAGAAAGATCAGAGGTCAGGTGTACCATAGCCGTCCTACGCGAATCATGGAGTGACTGTTGAGAGGGACGCTTTCGGAAGTGGGTGAAGATATGAAAAATGGGATCATCGGCATAGGATGAATAGGACAGGAAGTACGAATTAAAAGATCATTGATAAATAAAAGGAAAAGAGTGGGCGACAGGACAGAACCATGAGGAACACCACTGTTAATAGTTTTAGGAAAAGAACAGTGGCCATTGAATTAATTGAATGAATAGCAGTGCTTCACCGGCGCTTCAACTGCTAAGGTCATATCGCGGCGAAACTAAAGTAAAGAGAGAGCACAAGGAGATGGGATGAAAACGACTTTGAATGAGTAACAGCTCAAGAAAAGTAGTGCGAGAAAAAAGTAAAGGTACTATGAACAGCATATGGAGGAAGAAATTACACCCAAGTCATATTAAATAGAGAACAGAAGGCCAGTTTGACGGAGAAAGGAGAAAAGTTTGTCCTTTGGTATACGCGTGGAGTCATCGAACAATAGAGTAAGAGAAAGAGTGGACCCTTAAGTGAAAAAAGGGAGGAACTGGTAGCGAACGACGGCAAAGGCAGAACAAACCAAGAGCAAATGCGAAACGGAGAGAGAAATGCCGCAAAGGCAGGAGGAGGTAACATCCAACGTCATAAGATGCCTATGCGTGAGAGGAGTATGACCGATACGGAGGCGCATCAGAGCGATCTCTAACCGCCGATCACGCTGGCAGAAGGAAGGCCACTGAAGAATTGTAGGCTTCATCGCCCTAAAGGAATTCCCGGACACGTCCTCCCACTGGTGGTGCCACTGCCGAAGGAATGCATCCCGGAAAACCGTCGTGAAGTCCAACGCCGGGAGAGGCATGTTAGGGTCGAAAGGCAGAGAGGAATCTTCTTTCCCCAGAACACAAACATGGGAAGGTACCCAACAAAAGTCGTTATGAAACCTCATAGCGTTATGAAAGAAGGATCAGCCAGTCCTGGATTTGTCGGACCAGTGGGTGCTAAGAGACAAGAGAGAACAGAGCCCCAAGAGCGCTCTAGGAGTCAGAATAAATAATAAAAGATGTAAAAGGGAGCTGAAAAAGAAACCGAAGGACCAAGAGAATAGCCGATAGTTCCGCTGTAAAGATGAAATCCGCTGGGGGGAGGGATAGTGATTTAATTACAGATGGAAAGACGGCTGCGCAACACACGCCAAGTGGCGAGCGAGAGCCGTCTGTGAATACGAGGATAGAATCAGCATGGGAAGAGGAATGGGACAGAAATAATTTTCGAAGGGAGGCCGGGTGGGACTGACTTCGGAATAGTAGAAATGAGGGAGCAGATACGGATGGGGGAAGTGTCCACGGGGGTAGGTAGAGGGGGGAGAGGAGAGCACTCGCCCTTCTACCACAAGAGAAGACAGGACGGGGGCCATTCGAAGACCAAACGGTCGGATCGCGTAGGAATGGCAGTCAAAGTATGCGGAAGGAAAATGACCGAAGAAGGATTGGAAGACCACGGTGGGAGAAAACTGCCGAATGCGAAAGAGGTATTTCAGACCCTGTAAGGTACGGTGGGCAACCAACGGGAGATGGCCACTTTCTGCATAAAGGCTAACAATAGAAGAAGATCGGAATACGCCAGTGCTGATGCGCACACCCACGGAGCGGTCTTGGTTCAGCATGCACAGAGCGGAGGCAGGGGCAGAGGAATAGGCCTGACAGCCATAATACAACTTACTTTGGACAATGGAGTGGTAGAACCGTCAAAGGGTATGGCAGTCAGCACCGCAGTCACTATCGGAGAGGGGCTTCAGATGGGTACAAGTCTAAAGGCACGAAGCCTTCAGAGATTTCAGATGGGGAATCCAGGAGAGGCGGGAATCAAGGAGACCCAGAAATCTAGTTGTGGGAAAACGGGGAATGAAGATCCAGAGATCCAAAGATCCAGAGATCCAGAGAGAAAGAGAGAGAGTTACAAAAAGTTACAAGGAAAAGAAGCACCTCAAAAGGCCTTGCGGCCCATACCGAGGTGGTACCAATGGCAACGGCTGCCACGGAAAATTTTCTACACCCTCAAACAGTGTGCAAGATTTAGTCGAACCTTTTCTTGAAATGATCCACAGATGAACTGTTCACAACTTCTGAAGGTAACCTGTTCCACGTGTCACAGATCTTATAGGTAAAGTAATCCCCACACACACTAGTCCTAAACCGTTTCAAATCCAACTTCCAACCATTGTTGCGAGTTGAGTTATCATTTAAACTAAACATGCTTCTAAAATCGACATCGTTGAACCCGCGTAAGAACTCGAAAACCTCGATCAGTTGACCGCGCAGCCTCCGAGTTTCCAGCGAAAACATGTTCAGGGCGCGTAACCGTCGATTGTAGCCAATAAGCCTAACGGAAGGGATTAACTTTGTGGCCCTCGCCTGCACTCGCTCCAGCCTCTCGATATCTTTCTTGAGGGTGGGCGACCAGAACTGCACAGCATACTCCATGTGCGGCCGAACCAGGGAATTGTACAGGGAGAGCACAATCTCCTTGTTCAGAAACTGAAATTGCCTCCTGATATAACTAGGCTGACCATATTTCCTTGAGACAAAAACGGGACATTGGGATGGCAAAAAAGGGACGGGGGCCCGGGTTATGTAATATTCTGTATTCATGAAAAAGTAAGTACATAAACCGGGACAAAATTGACATTTTTATTAAAACGACGGGACGGCCAGGAAATATAAAAAAAACGGTACTGTCCCATTCAAAACGGTACGTATGGTCAGCCTAGATATAACCCAACAGCTTCTGGGTTTTCTTTTCCACCTCTACGCACTGTTTCGTAAACTTAAGGTCGCTGCTAATTAGCACCCCAAGTCCTTTTCGAAATCAGTGGCCTCGATATTACTCCCCAACATCGAGCAGTCCGACTTGGGATTGGCGTAGCCAATGTGCATCACCTTGCATTTACCCAAGTTAAACGGCATTTGCCATTTTTCGGACCACTCTCCTATCCTACCTAGGTCCGCACACAGTTGCTCGATCGCTTCGGGCGTCCCAACATTGGCCCAAAGTTTGATGTCATCAGCGAATTTGGCGATCCGACTGACGATGCCACCGTCGATATCATTTATGTAAATGATAAACAACAGTGGCCCCAAAACGGAACCTGAGGAACTCCACTAGTGACCGAGGCCCAACCCAAACTAACCCCTTTAATTACAACCCTCTGCCGCCTATTCTTCAGCCAGTTTTCAATCTAGAGAGAGAGAATTACAAGGAGTTACAAGGAAAAGTTGTACCTCAAAAGGCCTTGCGGCCCATACCGAGGAGGTACCAATGGCAACAGGTGCCAGGGAAAAATTCATACACCATCAAAAAGTGTGCAAGATTCGGTCAAACCTTTTCTTGAACAGATCCACAGAAGAACTGTTCACAACTTCTGAAGGTAACCTGTTCCACGTGTCACAGATCTTATACGTAAAGTAGTTCCCACACACACTAGTCCTAAACCGTTTCAAATCCAACTTTCAACCATTGTTGCGAGTTGGGTTGTCATTTAAACTAAACATGCTTCTAAAATCGACATCGTTGAACCCGCGTGCGCGAAGAGGAAAATCGTGATCTGTGGCCTATCTGGAGACCAGGGCCCAGGGCCCCCTTAGGCAGACATTCAAAGAAGACAGGTGGGGAACCGAAACCATATATGACAAGGTCGTCGACATAGAGAGTGGCCATAATCGACGGTGGCAGAGCCGTCACCACGTCCTCAATCGCCAAAGCGATGCAGACGACGCTCAGGACGCTGCCTCTCTTCCAGCGAATGCACAGAAGAGAGGGAGGCACCCACCTGAACACGAAAGGAACGGAAAAACAAAAAGTTGGAGATTAAGTTGGAAACTTTATCTCTTGGATTGCTCTCGGAAATCCAAGAGATAAAGGTTTTGACAGATCCACCACCGCCAAGTGTTTCATACTCTTTCTCCAAATCAAAAAAGACTGCATAAAGGTGACGCCGCTCTGCAAATGACACACTTACTGCAGTCTCCAACTGAACTAAGATGTCAGTGGTGCTGCTGACCCCTCAAAAACCCGTCTGTGTAGGAGAAAGTAAATTTGTGGCGTTCTAGGTGCTACATCAAACGCCGAGAAATCATCTCCTCTAAAAGTTTCGAGATGCAGCTAGTGAGGGCTATTGGACTGTAGTTAAGAGATGTCGGGTCCTTACCTGGTTTAGGGAAGGGTAGCACCACTGTTTCCTTCCAACAGGAGGGGGAAGGTGCCCTCTAACAATTGTAGAGGGTGAGGAGAAAGAAGAGAACCGAAGGGTGTAGATGGCGAAGTATATCGAAATGAATGCCGGCCGTCAAGGCCGGGAGCGCAATTGCAGCAGGAAGCTGAGCTTTCGGAATGGAAAAGAGGAGGGAAAGAAGAGAAAGTAAAGTTGTTGAAGAGAGTCTTAGCTGGATACCAGAAAGAGCGAGAAAAATTAGAATTGGATAGGTTTTCACAGTTTTGTGGGATGAAGGAATTTTTGGCGAGTCAAAGAACAGATTTCGCACGATTCAGGGCCTAAATATAAGCCGAGTGAGTGTCAGGAGTTGGATGGCGACGGTATCTTCTGAAAGACTCTTCTTTGTTGCAGATAGCATTAGAACAAGTAAAATTAAACTAAGATTTTTTTTTTGTAGTAGTAGTTATTGTTGTTGGTTAGCCAATCAACCAACCCTGATCGAGCAAGCCGGCGGCACGCAGGTAACCGATCGCCCTCTCCGGAGTGGACCAGAGGTTCAGCGCACTAGTGATGTTGTGTTGTGTTGTTGTTGTGCTACAGCGGTACAGTCTGTCATAATATGTTCAATTGTTTGTGGTGTGTCCTGGCACAGGTGGCAGGTGTCGTCTGTGGAGTTGTCTAGTCGGGTTGGGTACGATTCGATGTGGCTGACTCGATGCGACCCAACTCGATGTGGCCGATTCGATGTCAGGACAACTCGATGTTAAGCCAAGTCGATGCCAGGCCAAGTCGATGCCAAACAGTGTTGTAGTCGAGTCTGAAGCCAAGACCGAGGCCGAGTTCAATAATTACCTTACCTACCTAACCTTACCTAACCTTACCTAACCTAACCTAACCTAACCTACCTTACCTAACCTAACCTAACCTTACCTTACCTAACCTTACCTAACCTAACCTAACCTTACCTACCTAACCTAACCTACCTAATCTACCTTACCTTACCTAACCTTACCTACCCTACCTACCCTACCTTACCTAGCCTTAATTATTTTTTATGCTTTACTTTTTCTTCTTAAAATACCCTTAAAAGATAATAAAGCACAATATGCGCTTCGACTTGGCCTGGCATCGACTTGGCCTGGCATCGAGTTGTCCTGACATCGAGTCGGCCACATCGAGTTGGGTCGCATCGAGTTGGGTCGCATCGAGTCGGCCACGTTGAATTGTCCCATCCCCGTCTAGTCTGTGTTTATATGTCTGTAAGTTGGGGTGGGGTGATGTCCGCATCGGAATCGTGCTAAGTTAACTCGATCCGATCTGCTCAGGCTGATCTCTGACCTGTTAATGGGTGGCGGCTTCGCACCTAGGACCGCATTCGGACCGAGTCATGTCATTGCTTTGTGGGTTAGGTGTGTGTATGTGTTTTCTGTACTGAGTGATGTCTGTGGGGCGTAGTATGGAATGGAGTATTTGGTTATAATGTCTCTCTGGTGTTACCTTAATGGTGCGAGGTGTTGGTGCATGATTGTACATGTAGTGGCAAGGGTGTTGTGGGTTAGTTGTCGCTGCTGCCATGAATTGTGTTCCCCTCATGTCTAAATGTTCCCTAACTTTCAGTATTTTTGTTTGTGTGTGCAGGTGTTCTATTGGTGTTGTTTGAGTACATCCTTTAGTGATACGAAGTGCGTTGCTTTGTACTGTCTGTAAGGTGTTTATGTGTGTGTTTGAGATAATGGGTGCCAAGCGTGGGCTAGCATAGTCCATAACTAAGCGAATATATTGTTTGTATATAAGTGATATTGTTTCCTGTTGGTGTCCAAAGTTTGTGCCTGTTAGTACCCTAAGCGTGTTAAGTCTTGACGTACATTTGTTTTTAATATCCTGAATGTGGTTTGCAAAAGATAATGATGTGTTGTATGTGACCCCAAGTATTTTAGTCCTGTGAGTGTGTAGAATGTTGGTGTTGCTTAGTGTAAGCTGTGGAGTTTTCTGTTGTTCTTTTGTGTTGCTTGTAAGCAAGGCGATGGTTGATTTTGTGGGCGCTACTTTGAGTCTATTGTGTGTGAGCAAGTCTTGTATACTATTTATGTATGTTTGTAGGTTATTTGTAGCGGTGTCGATATTGTTGTGGGTGGATGTTAAAGTGATATCATCTGCATATGATGATAAGGTGAGCTTGTTATCTATGGGTGTTGGAATGTCATGCATGTATAAGTTGAACAGTGTTGGTGAGAAAACAGAGCCTTGAGGGACCCCGTTCGGAAAAAGCTTGTTTTTGGATGACTTGCCATTAAATGTGACATGTGAGTATCTTCCTGAAAGATAGTTGCTCAGCCACCTTTCGGTGTTATTGTGCATGTTTGTGTTGAGTATTTTATTTATGAGAGGAAGAGTGGGATAGCATCAAATGCTCTATTAATGTCTATTGTTACTAATAGTGTACGTTGAGCTGGTCGTCTGGAGTTGATGCCATCCATGATGTGATGCGTGAGGTTAGTGAGTAATGTCGTGGTTGAGTGGTGAGGTGTGAATCCATGTTGAGTAGGCGATAGTGGTATGTGTGGGTTGGTGATTTGTAAGATTAGTCTTTCAGTTACTTTGGAAGGTGTGCATAGGAAAGTAATGGGTCTATAGGAAGCTGGTTCTGTTGGATTTTTGTTTGGTTTGAGTAGTGTAATAATTTTATCTTGTTTCCATATTTCAGGAATAATACAGTGTTTGTATGAATATGTGCTGATGTTTGTGAGAGCTAGTATTCCCTGTGGGCCCAAGTGTTTAAGGTGTATGTTAGATATGTTGTCTGGTCCAGTAGCCTTAAAATTCGTAATGTTTTTGATGATCTTGGTGGTTTGGTCTGTATTGAAGAGTGTAATTGTCGTGTCGAGTCTGTAGGTTTTCTTGTGTCTGGCTGTTTGTCTGTCTGTGTGTTTCTGTTTGTTGTCTCTGTTTAAGTGACTTATCTTTAAAGCGTAGTGATTAACTAGAATGTTAGCTTGTTGTGTATATGTTGGGATATTATTTTGGCTGCGACAGATAGCCGCGTTTGAGGTGTGAATGCCGCTGTTAGAGTGGGTAATGCTGTTTATAGTTTTGTATAGCCTGGATGTATCTGTGGAGTGGTTGTGTTTTTATGAGTTCCCTAAATGTTTCTGTTTGTTTTTCTTTGAGTTTGTTTATTTCTGTGGTGAGCTGTTGTATCTGCCGTTTTATGGCTTGTGTGTGTGGTATTTGTGTGTTATGTTTGTGTGTTATGTTTGAGGTTATGTTGCCTTATGAGGTGGACAATTTCTCTAGTGTAATTTGGGTTGTATTTCCTAATGTTGGCCTTGGGTATGTATTTGTTTGCATGTCTTGAGTGTTGTATTGATGTTTATGATGGGTGTGCTGTTTAATGTGGTGAAATGTTCCTCAGTCTGTATTTTGAACTGTTCCCAATCAACTTTCTTGTAATTTCTGTAAGTGTGCCTAAGGCTGTTGGGGCAGAGTGTAGAACGTGTTGTAATGATGATGGGCAGGTGGTCTGATGACAGTTGTTTTTCTGTTCTCCAGTGTGTATGTGTTGCTAGTGAGGGGGAACAGAACGTTATGTCTGGGGAGGAGTTTGAGTATCCTGCTTGATGTGGTATGTGTGTATGTTCTTCTATATTGTTAAGAATGAAGAGGCTCTTTAGTTTTGTGGCTCTGTTGGCGCCTCTGGTGTTGCTTTGGTTGTGCAGGTACCAACTAGTGTCTTTAGCGTTGAAGTCTCTTCCTAAGATGACAGTAGTGAGAGAGGCCAGATTGTGTAACTGTGAATTGTAATTGGCTGGCACCTGAGGTGAACTATCTGGTGTGATGTAAATGTTGATTAGTGTGGTGGTGTGTTTTTCGCGTGTTTTGATGTTAACTGCCTGTATTTCTATCGTGTTATCTGCTTGGATTGTGTTTGTAATGTTTTGGGTGGCATCAGTGTAGCTAATGCTTTTACATATGTAAGTGATGAGTCCACCCCCGTGACCCCCAGTACGATCTTCACGGATCGCCGTGAAGTCAGGGATGGTGGGTGTTTTGTGTGTGCGTTTTAGTTTTGTTTCTTGTATAAGTTCTATGTGAATGTTTACGAATTCCCTAAGCTGCATAATTTTGTTTGTGAGGCCATCTATGTTGTACTGTAATATGTTAATATTATACTTTTGTATGTGTCTCATGGTGCTATTGTGTCTGTCTTTGTGTATGGTGACATGTGTAAGTTGTAGTGGGGCCTGGATTAGTCTTAATGTCGCCGGAGAACAAAAGTAGTGCGGGGAGCACGCAATTGCTCCCCGTAAATGAAAAAGTAACACACTGCGAATAGGTCCGGCCAGGGAGCCGATCAGCACTCTGCAGCAGTAGTAGGAATAGAATATGGAATGTAGGGCTTTATGCCCGAAATTATCACCTCCGTGACGCGATCAGCACACTCGGAAAGGGACTGAACACGGAATCAGTATTCATTCCATGGGAAATCACAGAAGTACTGCCTAAAGGTCTCCGAATATAGTTTCAACTTTATTCACCACATGCTTCTTAAGTGTAGTTGGTACCGAGTTGAAATTATCACGAAATTTGAGTATAACTACCAAAATCATCCGATATATATATACATAAGTGAATAATGAATACTTCTTATATTCATTTTTCATAAAGTTCAAACTCGTGTAACGTTAACTCTATAATTATAAAGTGCAAGTTCGGATAAATTTTTATTTTCTTTATTTTATTTTCATTGAATAATTGATGAATTATTTCTTTTTAAATTACTTAATGATTTTTTTAGATTTAGCTTAATAATGTAATCGTGTTAAATTCTGCAATGTTCATTTTCTTTATACATTCTCTATTCGTTGCAAAAGATGAAATCATGTCTTGCTTAACACTTAATTTTAAATTTTAAGCATTTAATTTTGGCTCATATGCATGTTTAATTTTAATCCAAAATAAAATGCATATTTCAATTTCCATTTTTAGTTAACTCAGCAGATCATGGTAACATCAGATCTGTCAATATGCTGTTTAAAATACTGTAAAAGTATGGCTTCATCTTCAAATATCTTGCTTATCTGTCGAGACGTTGTTACAGCTAAAATATTTACCTTATCTTCAAATATTTTGTAAAAAAAATTCAGCCTATTGAGAATAAAAAACAAAAAAGGTCAACATTAAATAATAATGTTGTCACCAAAATTTATGTATATAAACTTGTAGAATTTCTCCAGTGATCATTTTGATTCTGTCTGATCTGACTTAGAGGCTGCGCATTACCTGTAACATTTTAGCAATAAACTACAGTAAGAAAATATCTTTGTCTTCTCCTTCGAGCCTTTCTTTCTTCAGAAAACTTAGTCTTAAAATAGAAAAAAATAATTTCCCGATACACTACAAGAAGAATCGGGGAGCCACTAGAGAATTTAGGAAGTTCCACAGAATCCTCCGATCCACTGCAACAAGAAATCAGGGAGTAGTATAAGAAGAACTCCTGCGATTCCCTATACGGTACCAGCTACTCCAGAGTAACAAATCCGCTGATGCCACGTAACCAGAACCCCAGTCAACCTCGAACCGCCCAAGGCCATAGACGGAGGGGTTAATATATATATATATATCCCCTAACAGTGCCCACCTTGTGGTGGGCGGGCTCCCGTGTTCTGACCCAGTGGGCTACGTCGGTGGGTGATTATCCCCTGAAAGGGTCACCCATGCCTGACAGGCTAGTGAAGAGACCGGGCTAAGAGCCACTAAAGTCCTTCGCTCCCAGTACGGGTCTCCAGAGCTGTCCTCCGGAGGTGACACCCTTAGGGGACACGGTACAATTCCCATCTTTCATTGACAAATTTGAGAATTTAATAGGTAATAAACCTTATATTTCAACTGTTGAAAAGTTTAGTTACTTAACTAGTTCCCTTAAAGGCCCAGCCTATAACCTAATAGCCTATTTACCAGCCGTAGGGGATTCATATGAAGTAGCTATTGATCTTTTAAAACGTAATTACATTAATAAAGATATGATTGTATATGAATTATCTCAACAAATTTTTGAATTTGCACCCATAAAAGATAACCATAGTGATATGGAAAATTTTTATACAAAATTAGAAGCTATTATAGGACAACTGGTTAGCAATGAGATAGATATTAAAACTTCATCTTGGCTTATACAAAGCATAGTACTTAGGTGCCTTCCTTCGAGGGTTAAAGATAATTTAATTCTAAAGACGGGAGAAAATTATCCTAATTTAGAACAAATAAGAGAAAACTTCCCCAATATCCTAATTAATTACAACTTGAGAGATTTTCCAACACATAAGACCCAGACTATGGATAAACCAAAGACTGTTCCCAGAGACCAACTAGCTACAGCCAAACAGACAAAACTTGATACTGGAGAATCAAATGTGACCAACTATAATACACGAACACCTACATTACAGAACTTTAATGTAACTGCTGCCTCAACTTACACACCACATTGCAAATTTTGTGCAAGTAATGAACACAGTAGTACTGGGTGTGACAAATATTCAGACTTTAACCAAAGGGCTAAAAGATGTGAACAGTTGAACCTGTGTAAAAAGTGTACTGGCCAGGGACATTATAAGAAAGACTGTAAATCTAGGTTAAGATTCAAGTGTAAGTTTTGTAAAAGTTTACGACATGTCTCATCAATGTGTGATTCACCAAAGTGTCCAAACAATAATACTCAAACTCAAAAGATACCTCCCCCAAACAAAGGTAATCAAGAAAATGCCACTTTCATGGGACATTCTGCTTGTTCAAACAATGTAACAAGAAACACTGAGATTCTTTTACCAACTATTACTTTGGACTTAGTGAATAGTGAGGGTAGTACCACTCCAGTGAGATGTCTTATAGACTGTTGTTCTCAACAAACATTTGTTTCAAAAAATGTAGTTAATAAATTGGGTTTGACACCAAACCCGAATGAACAAAACCTCAATATTGCGTCCTTTGTTAAGGATAACTCGGACAAAAATAGCTATAAGACAATTGACCTGGAACTACATTTAGAAAGTAAATTCAAGAAAATTGAAGCAGTTATTATTTCTAAAGTAGGACAAAACAAACTGGTTATACCCAAACTAGAACAAACCATAAATCATTTGAAAAAACACTACAAAATAGCTGATAGACATATCACTAACAACACAGTAGCTAACATTGAAATGCTAATAGGGGCAGATTATATTAATCTTATTCATAAGGGCATAGTAGAGATAGGTAATGGTATAGCTATTCAGACTCCATCAGGGATAGCCCCTTTGGGTGACCTATCAGAATAAACCTAGACCTAAACCAAAACAGTGCATGACCAACAAATACTATGTGCCTCAACTCAGTCCTACATAACACCTGTAAGAATAGCAACACTTTGAATAATATTATCTCAACTGAGAACATTAATTCATCATTATCAAATGAAACTTTGGATGAGGCAATTCAAACTTTATGGTTGCTAGAATCTGTGGGTATACATGACACACATCAAACTTCAGAAGATCAGTTAATGGTAGAAAGATTTGAAGACACCATTCAGTGCAAAGACAATAGTTATTTTGTTGAGTTACCTTGGAAAATAAATTGTCCAACTTTAAGAGACAATCTCAAAGTAGCTAAAGGACATTTATATAAAGTAATGAAAAAACTCAAACAAGATAATAATATTAAAAAGTACAGTGATGTCTTCAAAGAACAGCTACAGAAAGGCTTCATTGAAGAAGTAACAGATAACCCTTTTAAAAAAGATGGTTGTCATTATTTAACCCATAGGGGGGTTTATCGACAAGATGCCCCAACAACAAAACTCAGAGTAGTATATAATTGTAGCCTCAAAGACAGTGATAAACACAGTTTGAATGATTGCTTGATTGAGGGTCCTAATCTCATTTCTGACCTTGTGAAGATCTTACTGAGGTTCAGGTTAGACAAATATGCTGTACAAAGTGACATTTCAAAGGCATTTTTGAGAATAAATCTTAAAAATGAATATGATAAGAACCAACTTAGGTTCTTATGGTTCAAGGATCCATTTGATTTGAATAAAGGGTTCATAACCTATAGATTTAATGTTGTGTTGTTTGGAGCCAATTGCTCACCTAGCCTATTAGCATTGACAATTAGACATCATTTAAACCAGTTTAATAACTCTCTAACATTGAACTTCCTTAAGGAACATTTTTACGTAGACAATCTAATAGGCTCAACGACAACAAAATCTGAATTATCTGAAGTCTATGAACACTCTCAAAACATTATGCAACAAGGTAACTTTGAACTTAGAGAGTGGATTTCAAATGATGAGGATTTAAACAAAAAGATTTTAAAGGATAATAATGGTCTTACTGAGCCATCAGACAGAGTTAAAACTTTAGGTATGAACTGGTATTTGGATGCAACTTCTAACAGTCATGATTCAATCTGTACTAAAGGTTTTAAACTTGATGAGGAAGCAAATACTAAAAGACAAATATTATCAGAGGCTTCCAAAATTTTGATCCTATGGGTCTATTCCTGCCTTCAACAATAAAATCAAAGATTCTCCTCCAAGAAATTTGGAGGACAAATGTTGGGTGGGATGATCCAATAACAAATGAAAATAAAAAATCTTGGAAGAAGTTAGCTACTGATTTAACAAAAGTGCAGAACATTAAAATTCAAAGGTGCTGTGGGTTTAGGGATAAGCCCCAGAGACTTCATGTGTTTACTGATGCAAGCACACAAGCTTATGGGTGCTGTGCGTATCTTGTAAGCCCTACAGAAAGTCATCTAATTTATGCAAAAGGGAAAGTTGCACCTCTCAAACCTACCCGAACCATACCTCAATTGGAACTATTGGCTGCTACATTAGCCATTAAAACCATTTCATTGCTTAAGGAGGCTTACTATGATGTGTTCATAACTAATATCCACGTCTGGCTTGACAGTCAGATTTGTCTTGCCTGGATACGGAATGATAGCATTAATAGTAAGAATATCTTTGTAAGAAATAGGCTAAAAGAAATAGCTGACGCTAATGAAAGCCTACAAGTAAACTTTCACTATGTTCCAACTAAACAGAATCCAGCAGACTTTCTGACCAGAGGTTTATCCTACAAGTTGTTGAAGTCAAACAAAACTTGGTTTATGGGACCTAAGTGGCTCTGTAATACAGACCAATGGCCTGTGGAACAAGTTAACTTGACATTAAATTTAATCTTTTCAAATGAAAAGGTTGAACCAATCACTAATTATGAAAAGTATTCTGATTTCAACAAACTTGTCAGGGTGACAGCCTACTGTTTGAGGTTTGCTCACAACTGTTTAGCTACAATTAACAAACAGCTAAATAAAAATAATCATAATTATACAGAAGTTGCAACCCAATACTGGATAGGCCAAGCCCAACAAAAAGAGTACAATAAAGAGTTAGAATTCTTAACTAATGGGAAACAAACAAAAGAACCTGTACCATCAGTAGTTGTGGATCTAAACTTGTTCAGAGATGAAGAAGGCCTTCTAAGGTGTAAAGGGAGATTAGACAAATCAAAACTGTCATACAAAAGCAAAATCCAATCCTTTTACCAAGATTTAGCTATTTGACAACATTAATAATCAGAAAAACACACAATGATGTATATCATATGGGGGTACCACAGACACTAACTACATTAAGAAAAACTTATTGGATACCCAAGGGAAGGATCACTGTTAAAACAGTCCTGAGTGAGTGTGTCACATGTAGGCGTATTCATGCTAGGCCCTATAGGAAACCAAATCCTCCTGCTTTGCCAGAGGAGAGAGTTACTCTCAACAGACCCTTTGAGACTGTAGGCATTGACTATACAGGAGCATTGACTGTAGGGTGGGTGACACTGAACAAAAAATGTACATTGTACTGTTTACATGTGCTGCCTCACGAGCTGTTTATTTGGATGTTGTGGAGGACCTTACAGCAGAATCTTTTGTTGCTGTCTTTAAGAGATTCTGTGCACGACATTCAGTACCAAAGACAGTTTGGACTGACAATGCTACATATTTCAAAGCTGGTGAACAAGTCATCCACGACTTGTTAAGCAATGAAATCACACAATTATATATACAAAATACAAACATAAAGTGGAAGTATATTCCGGTTGCCTCTCCTTGGTATGGTTCTATCTGGGAGAGGAATATACAAACAGTAAAGAATTGCTTGAAGAAAGCAATTGGCAAGAAACAGATACACTTATTTGGGTTACTCACTCTCCTGGCTGAGATTGAGAACATCATTAACAATAGACCACTCACTTATGTGAGTGACAACATTAATGACCCAGAACCATTAACTCCAAATCATTTGATTCGGGGAGAACAAGTTAGTCTCCTGCCGGACTACAATATAGACTCTTCAGAAGACCCAAACTGGACTCAACGACATGATGAGCTCCAGACTAAGTTACAACATTTAACTAGAGTTAAAGCTCATTTCATTAAACAGTGGAAAACTGAGTACTTGATGGGTCTAAGGGAGAGACATAAACAAATGACTAAGAAGGATTGGTCTGACACAATTAAGGTAGGGGACCTTGTTCTCATACATGACAGTACTCCAAGACAAAACTGGCCTCTGGCTAGAGTTTCAGAACTCAGACCAGGGGCAGATGGGGTAACAAGAGTGGTCAAATTAAGGACTTCAACGGGTGACACAACAAGAGACATTTCTCTTTTGTACCCTTTAGAGTCTGGACCCAAAACAATGGACTTTGGAGAACCTTCTCCACTGACAGTAACAACTGGAGACACTGAACTTCCAGTAACTATTCCTTTGACAGTAGGAGTGGTAACGCATCCTACTACAACATTG
This sequence comes from Bathynomus jamesi, assembly GCA_023014485.1. Classification (NCBI taxonomy): domain Eukaryota; kingdom Metazoa; phylum Arthropoda; class Malacostraca; order Isopoda; family Cirolanidae; genus Bathynomus; species Bathynomus jamesi. Next base: position 345,197 of record JAJOZX010000432.1, read on the forward strand.
ACAGAAACAAGACCTCAGCGACAAACAGCATTAAAGGCGCGGCTATTTTTACAACAAAAAATAGATGCTGGGGAATTGTAATTTAATCTTCTAACTTTCATTTTTTCTTTTCTTATGGTAAAGACCATAGACAGTTTCATCCTATGGATGTATATTTTCTCTTCTAATTAAATGCTACACCTTCTCCATGAGAAGGTGAGGACAGGCACTGTTAATCAGATTAACAGGCATTTACAGTTAAATAGTTAGCTAGTCTACACTCAGACAAAAATTGGTGACAATGACACCAAAATTTTTATCTCCCGGGGCCCCCAGTATATGGAAAACTGATGAGTGGGTAGTTGGGAGGTAACGAAAATGGTTCACTGAGTAGGTAGGTAGTTAATCTAACATTATTAAATTCCTTTTATGTCAATAACTGGGTGGAAGAAACCAATTGGTTGCTCACCAGAGTTATTCTCCACACTAGTATTTATATACTGTGTGGGAGGAGCGTGCTCGGTAATGGAGATACATTACCGCTCAACCAACCGGGAATAAACCAAGACAACGCTGGTACGAGAAGCCCCGCGAAGAGGAGAACAAAGGGAGAACGAAAACGAAGAACGGGGCGAGAGGACGTACCAGCAAAGTACGCTCTCGAATGAGACAACCGGAGAAGGGAGAGACTGCAATAACTAAAAGTAAGTGACTAATTGAGTTTTTACACCAACAGTTAATCACATTAAAGGAATTTAATAATTGTTAGATTAACTACCTACCTACTCAGTGAACCATTTTCGTTACCTCCCAACTACCCACTCATCAGTTTTCCATAGGGGTCGCCTCACATCGGGCTGCGGAACACTCGTATTCTCCTCTCTCGTTACCGACCCCACCTCGCACATGCCTTTGGACACCCCTTCTCTGGAGCAGGGCTTCCACCCCAGCCCCCATCAGCCAGCTACGAGCAAGCCAATAAGTTCTACGACAGACTCCCCCCCCCCTCAAAACCAGGCCTCTCGCTTTCTCCGTATGCCCCCCTCGCCCGCCAGCGACCCGCCTCTCCATGGACAGAGCCCCGCAGCGGACGGGGAAGTCTGCGCTTACGTCCGTCCTATCAACCGCTAGATGTTCCAGTCCACCTCGAATCAATAGCTTCCCTATCCCTACCCGGTATCCACAAATTTTTAGTTATTCGCCCTACTTCTAGGTCCCCACTGTTCAACTCTGAAAAAACATATCAGGCTATCCGTACGTGCAGCAACTCTAGCCGTTACGACGCCTAACCACAGAAGGATGGTTCCCTCCTTATAAAATCGCGATCAGCTGCAGGAACGAATGCCCTACTCTCCCTCACAGAGGTCCTCGGATGCTCGGTGACCTTTTCCCTGCACCCTCGCCTGAACCAGATTCAGAGCACTATCTACGCTACCCGTCTATTGCTGATCCCAGAGAAAGGGTTACTAGAAGACCTCACACCCTAGGGTATCATTAAGGTTCATCGATTCACGTCTCGTCAAGGCGGTACCTCCTCCCCCACCCCACGCCTCCTTCTCACTTTCAACACCCTAGTCCCTCCCGGGACATTCCAGACCCGACCCATTGCTTTAAATGGAATAAGTTCGGGCACGTCAGTTCGGTATGCAGACAACCACAACAACTATGCGAACGTTGCGTGGAAAACGCCCACCCAGAACGATGTTCCAACTCGCCTAAATGCTCAAACTGCGCCGGCGCACATCCTCCTTCGTCTCGCGAATGTATCTTCTTCAGGTTTCAGAAGGAGGTTCGGGGCTTTACGGTTGGCGGATTTCATCAGCCTCCGCGAGGAGCGAGACAGGGTGAGGTGAAGCAAGCAGGGGGTCTCTTATGCCGATGCACTTGGCTCAGTTCCCTCGGTGCGCCGTCCGGATCCTCCACTCAAACCCACTTCGATTATTAATCTTCCTTCCCAATTGGGGCCCACGTTGGACCCTGCAACCGCCTGCCCCACTACCTTGCCTCCACACCATGCGTCTTTAAACCTACAATCTTGCCATGACTCTGGAATCGAGAATCCCAGTTCCCGTCCCCAAGAACTCCCCTCTCACCGCACTCTGAGAACACCCAAACCTAGCGCCCGGGTTAAATCAACGAGGTGGAGACGCCGGAGTGAGTTTCTAGACTCAACAACCATTCAACAAGCCTCCCCATCTTCTACTAAATCTAAAAAATAAACTCGGGCTCCTACACCCCTTACCCCGCCTAAGATGACCCTCTCACGCTTTCTCTCATCCCGACAGATTTTGACAGTCGTAGCCGACTTACACGAGCCACCACCTAGGGCGAGACGCGGTGCAGATAACCCCACATCCGAGGATCCAATGGACGTGGCACTGGCACGCCTACATGGTGTGACCACGACAACGTCGGCCGCTCACACGAGCCTCATGGATCTACCCTTATCCCCTGGTGCCATCTTCTCCACCCCTCCACGAGAACACCCTGGTTCATCACCCTGTACTCCCACTGAACCTGCCTCCCAAATACCTCCGGCCCTTCCCTCATCGACCACCCAGACCTTGTCCTCTCCCTCACCCTTCCGGTTTTACTGGTACCCCCTGTCGTCACCCCGAGTATGCGGGGATACCACAGACAGACATGGAGGCGCCAATATGAACAACGGAGCCCTTCCTCTTTGCCCGACCACTGAACCCTGTGAAGAGACTCCTCACCCTCTGAGCCCGCGACGATCCCCGAGCTGCCGCGAGCCACGTCTCCAGTCCCGTTCGGAAGACTCGGCCCCACAGTCGCAGCTGGGGTTGGCAGGCCAGCCAATTCCCTCTTTGGTGAATGGCAGGTGACCCGACAGGCCCCCGACTTACCCTTCGCCATCATGAACCCAGATATCCGCCCACAATTCAACTCCCTAGCACCTTCACCCTCTCCACTTTTTCCTCGTCAAACAATGGCCCTCCAAAAGCTTCGCGAATTAAGAAGGCCTCAATTCCGTGATTGCCCCTGCCAGCCTGGTATGTGTCTGTCTCCATGAGCTAATCCTGGGGACCAGACCAATGCCCTGCCCCACTGAATGTTCTAACATTACCTCCCCGTCTCCTACCTGCACACGAAGGGGGCTGCCATCCTCGTCTACCGCACAGTTCCGTTTCACAACCTCCCTATCAGTTCCCAGTTACAGGTGGTTGCTGCCAGGATTTTTCTGGACAAACAATACACAGTCTGCTCGACCTACTTCCCTCCCACTCCCAAGTTCCCCACGATGACTTGGTTGAGGTTGCGCAACAAATCCCCAGGCCCTTTCTACTATTGGGCGATTTCAATAGTTGCCACCCACTGGCTGTGGGGAGATACGACCTCCATTTTTGTGGCTCCGATCCTGATTGCTATCATGGCTGAACTCTGCTTCGAGGGCCTCAACGACGGCTCTCCCACACTTTACCACGCCACCAGATGCACCCCGTTCCGTATAGATCTGTCATTCATCTCGATGCACGGCCTCCTAGACTTTACCTGGCAAATCTAGGAGACTTCCTCGTCTGCCTCACACTAAATCGGCACGACCAGACCGTTCGGGTGCCGTACAAGGAGATAAATGCCAGAGCTAATTGGGCCCTTTTCAGGAAAAACACTTCCACACGTTGTATGACACCCCACTTTCTATCCTCCGATGAATGCATTGCTTACTTTGAGGAGATTGTTGTCGCAGCAGCAGGTGCCATAATCCCACGATCTTCTGTCTATCCCCGAGCTCGACGAGTACCCTGGTGGACCCCAGAGTGCGCGGAGGCCATTTGAAGCAAGAAGAGGGAAACCCGACGATTTTATCGCACGCAAACCCCAACCCTTCCCATGGAGATGCAGCGGGCCAGAGCCGTTACTCGCCGTGCGATGAAGAACGCGCTTCGAGATTCCTGGCGGTCCTGGTATCACCTCCTCCATACCTTCGGCTACCATCTGGGAGAAGGTACGGAGTGTCGAGAGGCGACATGCCCCCTCCCGATCCCCGTTCCTCCGAACTAATGACGGACTTCTCTATGAACCCAGGATGGTGGAAAATCTCCAAGCATCCACCTTCGCTGCTGTCTCCTCCCCCACAGACAGCCCCACGCTTCGGCCCCTAACAAGAGCTGTTCACCATTTACCTTAAATTTACCTTAAAGCGCTTCTGCCTCAAGGGTGCGCTGCTCCCACGAAGTCCGCTCAGCGCCTCCCGAGGCGGGGCCACGACGGGGTCGCCACCCTTCTTTTCTCTTGCTCCTGCCATACGATTTGGTCCCCTATTGAATTTGTGGGGGCTGGTCTGGCAGAGGAATACCCTGGCACTGTGGGTTGGTCGGGTATGTTGGCTAAAAACATATCCAAGTGTTTTTTAAAAGTATCTACTGGGACTGCACTTATATCTCTAAGGTACTGAGGCAAGGAGTTAAACAGGCGAGAACCTGCCTAGAGATACTATTATACTGAAGGGTTTGAATCCTTCTCAGACTGTTTGGTGGGAGGTGATATTTTTGACACATTCTGCCAGTTCTTGTTAAGGTGGGCACAATTGGTTCAGTATTGGGGGCAACTAAAAGCCCTTCTAGAATTTTCCAGGTGTAGATTAGGATGTATCTCTCAAACCTTCTCTCTATGGAATAAAGGTTGAGGCCTCTGAGCCTATCCCAATAGTTTAATTTGTTTTTACTAACCTGTTGCCCATCAGGTTGTTTAATATACGAGGTAAAGGTTCTTTGTAGGCCCTCAATTTTTTGCAATTCATTCTGTTTGTGGGGAAACCATAATTGAGAGCGTGGAAGAACGTGGAAGAACCTGGAGAATGCGTGGAAGAACAAGTGATTTACACAGGGTAAGCATGGTCATACTGTCCCTAGTTCTCAATGTCCTCAGTATATATCCTATTAGTTGTTTGCATGATGAGGTTACTTTGTCAATGTGCCTGTTGAGTGTTGCATCTTCAGATAATATAATCCCTAGATCCCTTACATGATCAGTTTGTACAATATCTTTTCCTGTGGGTCCAGTTTAGTTGAATTGTTCTTTCAGGTATTTATTTGGTCCATACTTGATTAGTTCAAATTTGTCTTCATTGAAGGCCATATTGTTTGCATCTGCCCATGCATATATAGTTTGTAGATCTTTTTGTAGCTCTACACAGTCTTCTTTTTCTGTAATTGGTCTTAGTATTCTGGTATCACCTGCGAATGACAGGAGAGAGCTTCCTATGTTACACTTTATATTATTTAGCATTATAATGAATAGGATTGGTCCCAGTACTGTACCTTGCGGCACTCCACTAATCACTTCTTTTTCTATAGATTTTGCTCCATTTACAATTGTTATTTGTTTTCTCCCAAATATTGTAGGATTGTATTGTAATGGTCTATAAGTTCAGTAAGGCAGGATCTCTTGTGTCTGAAGCCATGTTGAAAGTCTTCTAGGAGATGTTCATTTTCTATAAAACTGACAATGTGCCTTTTCAGGACTTTCTCAAATATTTTGATAATGTGAGAAGTCAAGGATATGGTCTCTATAGTTCTTGGCTTCCTTTCTTTTGCCTCCTTTGTAGATTGGGGTAATATTTGCTTGTTTCATGATTGGTGGTATTCTACTGGTGTCTAGTGAGGATCTCCACAGGATTTTCAAAGGCAGAGATAAAGTATGTTCACATTCCTTAAGAATCTTGGCTCCAATTCCATCTGGACCAAGGGCTGAACTCCCCGGTAGCTCTGTTATTGCCTGTTGTATATCTTTAGTGGTTATTTGTATATCTTCCAATAATGGTCTGTCTTGGTCATTTTCTTCTCTATCAAAAAATGCTGTAGTTTTAATTTTCTTTACTACTACAGGGGTACTCCAGCTTAAAGCATATTGAGATTTTAGAATGTTTGCCATTTCCCGTGGATTAGATGTGAGAGTTAGTCCATCTTTAGCAAGCAATGGACTAATGCTCGTTTTGATAACTGCTTTGCGTTTAGCATAGCTAAAAAAGAATTTGCTATTTTCCTTTATAGTGCCAATAGCTTTGTATTCATTATCAATATTCTCTCTTATGGTTGACTCCTTTATTTTAAGTTCTAACATCAGTATCTGATTCCGGATGTTACTATGTCTTGTATCACTTAATTGCTTTGTCAGTTGTTTAGATAGCTTTGTTTTCTTTCTCATAAGTGTCCTTCTGTATCTGTGTTCTTTTGTCAGGTGCTTCTTTGCACTATCGTTTTTCTTTGGTGTGTGCTTATATAATGCTGATGATAGCAGGTATTGTATTCTACTCCAGCATTCTTCTCGTTCTAGGTTTTCCAATTCATCTTCCCAGTTTATTTCTCCCAGACAATTATTTATTTATGTCAAGTCTGACTTGTGCAGGTTTAGGTCAGAGTATGGCAAGTCCGTTTGGCATGGGTCTTGCTTATATTTGTGGAGAGACAAGTTTGTGAATATGTGCATGACATTGTGGTTGGAGTGTATAGTTGGTGTTATAACAATGTGGTCAATTGTACGTAGTTGCATTATTTGTAGCACTAAATCTAGGATATTATTTTTTCTAGTTGGGCAGTGAACATGTTGTACAAGGAGCAGTTTTTCCATAAACTCATTCAGGTGTTTTGATTTGGACCTTTTTGTCCCTGATTTCATACCACCATATTGGTTCCAGGGGCAATTTTGGAGATTAAAGTCTTCTGTGATGATTAAGTCTCTTGTTGAGTCTACAATAGCTGGGCATTGCCTGATTTTTTCCAGGACTTCAGTGAGCTCTAGATGGGAGCTATCTGGGGGGCTATAGATATTCACTAGTATTATGTCTTCTTTATTTATACTGAGCATGATGATTAGGAGTTCACAGGCTCCATTTGAGTATGCCGTGAGCAGTTCACTTTGAATGTTTTCAGGGATGTACATCAGGACACCACCATTTAGGTGGTCTTCTCTGTCACATCTATGGGTGGTGTACCCTTTGATTGCAATTTCACTACTCATGATCATGGGGTTCAGATGTGTTTCTGTGAGGGCTATAACTGTGCTAGTAGTGTTTTCCACTATGCTCTTTAGGTAAGGTACTTTGGTATGGTTTGAGTTTGGGTAAAGGCCCTGGATGTTTAAGTAAATTATTGATACATTTGTGGAGCCATTTGTTTCATCTCCCACATATAGGGCATTTGTAGGGTTCCTGCTGGGGTTCTCATTTGCTTTTGTATGAGGAGCCCAAGTGAGCTTTGAATGTCTTGTATTTGTTTCATGAGGTGGTAAAACCCCAATGGGGTTTCCTGGTTGCTTGCTGTACTATTTTCACCAGTGGGCTTACCTGGACCCGCTACATCAGCATAAGATCTGGGTGCAGGAACGGTATTTGGTCTTGGGTTTTCTTGCATCCCTTGGGCCAAATAATGCTGATGGATAGCAGGCTTACTATCCTGGTATTCTCTCCGTTGAGTTTGATGTGGTTGCAATCGGATTGTTCCCTTCAGGTGGGCCAGATTGCAGTTCTCTTTAAAACAACTTCTTTCCCACCATAAGCTCTGGCAAATTTGAGGATGAAGATAGGGACATCTTGCATTGGATCTACATCCAGAAATGCCATTCCCATCGTGTATAAATTTTTTGCAGAGTGGTGGGTGAGCAAATGGGCATTCTCTTCCCTTAAGTCCATATTTACACAAGCCCCTCCTGTAATACTTGCATACTGGCCTTTTGGTTTCACTTTTGGCTTTTTCGTGACTGTGTACAGTGGGGTTGTTCACTTTGTTGACGGTCTTAGTGTCTATTTCCTGTTCTTGTTATGTCTCTTTTGGTGTCCTTTTTGCTTCTAGTTTCCCTCTCTCTAGGGTCTCATCCTGAGGGTTTCTCACTTTTTCAGCAAGCTCTGCATTTGCAATGATAATTTCCTCCTCCTGTAACTCACCTGCCAGTTCTACTTCAAGCTCTCCAAATTGCCTATGATAGTCATCGCAAATTTGACGAGCACATCTAAAGCATGAGAATTTTCTTTTTGAATTTTGAAGGATGAATAGGAAATAAATAGGTAGTTCACTGCAACTGTAGTGTATCCATAGTCTGCATTCATCACATCTTAATGCATGTAGGTTGCAGTCTAATGCACATTTTATGCATGGGTTTCTGTTTTTGTTTTCTTCCTCTGCCATGTTAACTTGCACACTGGTTTTAGTGTGGAGAACAGTCACCAGTGAGTCCATTTTTTTGTAGAAATTCGTAGATATTAAAATATTTTGCAAAGGTTTAAGTTTATTGTTTATTACTTACTTTTATTAATTATTATTTATTTATTATTTATTTATTATTTACTTTTATTATTTATTATTTATTATTTATTTGTATAATGTTTGTATTTGTAATTTTTTGTAAATATATTTTGCAAATTTTTTGTTAATAAGTTTGTTTATTAATTTTGTTATAAACTTTGCAAATTTTTTGTTAAAATCTCTCACCTATATCGCAGTCTTGGTTCAGACAACTGTTTGTAATTTTTTGTAAATATAGCTAAAATGGCAAACCACTCTACAATCGGTTGTTGAACATGCGAGAGCGACAGGCGGCACTGGCCTCTAGACGGTCTCCTCCCCCTACTGCATGATAAAACACATCCACCCTAATATGCAACTGTTCCTACTGGATCTCTACAAAGGTGTATGGATCGAGGCACATGTAATTCCTATCCCCAAACCCGGCAAAAACCCCCTCGACCTCAAAACTATAGACCAATCACACGAACATGCTGCGCCTGTAAAATATTTGAAAAGATGGTCGCTGTGCGACTCTCCTTCCTCCTCGAAAACAACGACTCCCTCCCGGCTACCCAGTCTGGCTTTAGACAGTTCCGCTCCACTACAGACCACCACCTGCTCCTCAGCTGAGATATACAGAACACCTTCAGTGGGGGACAGTTTGTCCTGTTCATTTTCTTCGACATCAGTTGGTTTCCGCCTGTCCAGCTCCAAAACCAAAAGCATGGTCTTCAGCAGAAGAGCCACAGCCATTCCTGCCCCTCTATCACGCTATACAGCGAGCCCCTCGAAGTGGTGCCCACCGTTTGGTTCCTGGACATGACCTTTGACAAATGGCTCAACTGGTACCTCAGGCACCTGAAAATTTTTCTTCATACACCCCTAGAGTTTAATGAATTTCTCCAAGAGGGTATGATATGGTACTCCTGGATCGGAAGGACCGTCTCAATGTCTGATCCCACAGTGACCACAGAGCACGCCGAATGATTTCGATTAAGAGTTACTTCGTAGACGATTCTTAGGTTGTCAAAGAAACACGTCGACAGTTATTCTTTTAAATAGTAATGAAGTTAATTATCAACCACTCAAAGAATCAAATTTGTCTTCACAGGAAGTTAATACGAATACTTCAAATGTTAATGAGTACAATAATACAGGGTGTCCCATAAGTCCGGCATCATAGGAAAAATAATAGAAAAAGGCAAAACAAAAGCTTTTATTTATAGAACGTGCTCAATATGTCCACCATTGTTTTCAATACACAAATTCAGACGTGATACCCAGTCAGCAAGCACACAGTGAATGATGTCAGGAGTAATGGTGTTACAAGCCCCAATAATGCGCTGCCGCAAATGTTCAACACTCGTAATTTTCTCTGCGTATACCAGCGCTTTCAAGTGGCCTCAGAGATAAAAATCTAGTGGCGTGAGATCCGGGCTTCAAGCTGGCCATTCCGCAGGCCCTCGACGTCCTATCCAATGACCAGGGAATTGTTGGTACAGGTATTCCCTTACTTGGGTGCTGTAATGTGCAGGAGTGCCGTCTTGCTGGAACCATGTTGGGAAATTTCCTTCTTCGTTCAAGACACTGGGAAATGTTTCTTCCTTGAGCATACGTAGGTAGGTGCCTCCAGTGACATGTTCATCGAAAAAGAGGGGGGGCCTATGATGCGATCGTTCCAAATGCTACACCATACAATCACCCGAGATGCACCTTGTTCCTTTGAAGAGGTATACCAGTGAGGGTTGTTTTGAGACCAGTAGCGTGTGTTCTGTCGATTTACCTCACCATTTCCATAAAAAACAGCCTCGTCACTGAACAAAATGATGGACGGGAAATTGGCATCCCGAGCATATTGTTCCGTAGCCCATTCACAAAATTCCATCCGCCGGTCGGGATCATCTTCGCTTAATTTCTGTAAGATCTGAAGTTTATATGGGTGCCATTTGTGAGCCTGAAGAATGCGATGGATGCTACTTTTCGACACTCCTGTCTCGGCGGACAATTGCCGAAGAGACTTATTGGGACTTCTGTTAAAATGAGCCAGGATAGCAGTCGCTGTATCATCATCAGTGGACCTCCTTGAAGGTCCACTCATAGGTCCGATTTCCTATGAGTAGAATTATCTGGATTCGTTCTTCCTTGCTCACAGACATTATGGCCTGTAGAAAGAGAAAAATATGAATTACGGTTTGTAGAAATAGAAAAATATGAATTTCTCCTATGATGCCGGACTTATGGGACACCCTGTAGTTTAATTTTTAGTTCTAAGATAATCAAATATACATTAAATATTGCTTGCGCTTACTGCCTAGCCTACAGTCAAGCTCGAAGCCCGAATTTCCGTATACACGACCGTAAAACCAATTTCCTAACAAACTGAATTTCCCTCTTCAGCCCGGAGATCCCTTCTAAGACTTAACCTCGTCCGTTCTGAATCTGTTTTTTCCAAGGTTCGGGTTCCTCCTTTTATACGGGAGAGTCGCGTGTTCTCACGCGTCAGAAGCACGAGAAAGTCCACATGAGACGAAGGAGCGAGCAAGGTTCTCAAGGTTGAGCCACAAACATTAACCGGTATCCTATTCAGAGGCCTTGGCTCGTCGAGGTTAGTCAATTCTTTCTCATCGTCGAGGTCATATAATTCTTTCTCGTGCATTAGAGGCACGGGAAGTACACGTTAGACGCATGAGCAAGCAAGGTTCTCACGTGCTAATTGTTCCTAGACGGATCGCTATATACATACACACACGAAATTTTACTCTTTGAACACGAGATGAATGACATGAGAAAACGAAGTGTTAAATTCCAGAAGTTTTAAAGTAATGTAAATTACCCAAAATGATATAAAAAGAAAAAATTCTGAATCTTTATTGATAATTATATTAAAAGAAATAAAATCATAAAACAAACATTTATTGTCCTTTAAGTGCCATTACATCTAAGTCAAAAATTTACAGTCAAAATGTTCGCGTACAGCATTTCTACAGGAAATATAAAACTCTGCCAGGGACCCAATTTGATGAATGGTATTACAGTATAAATTCTCATGTACAACATAAATTAAGGTTTCCCTTTTGGTTTATACTCTTTTTAGTATTTTTAATAGCTGTAAGTGGGGCTTCCACCCGAAGCCAAACACTTCAACTATATCTGAATTTAGCCTAGCGTTATTTGCTGCTAAGTTCTTTTCTTTTCTCCAATGGTCCAGTTTATTGTGTCATACCGACATATGTTACTTGTTGGGGCCCATTGTCCGCTGTAACTGCTGGAGTCCAGGGTCAAAACCTTGACCTGGTGGGATCCGCACGCTGATCCCTTTGGTGAAGTTTCTTCTCCTCTGGGACTGAGAAAAGTTGCACCATTGCTCTCCTCACCCACCCTGGTGCGTAAGCGGATTGAGGGGACCTTTTTATCCTGGGTGACGTCCTGCCAGTGAGTGAACTTTCCTTAGTAGACATTACGTCCCATTCTTGTTTATGGAAAGCTACATACAGGTGGGAGGGGTTTCCCCAGCACCCGTCCCTTATTTTTAGTCGCCTTTTACGACACGCTGGGACCACGTGGGAAGTATTCTTTCAAATCCCCTATTCTCAGGGATGTTTTTTCTTTTAGTTTATACTCTTTAATGTATTTTTTACAGTTGTAAGTGGGGCTTCCACCCGAAGTCAAACACTTCAACTACGTCTGAACTTGACCTAGCGTTCGTTTAAGGACGGTGACCTTTCCTTTTAATGCCCCCGTTTGGATTTCTTTGGCCTGGGGCTGTCCTGGGATTGAGTTCAGGTAAGTTGATAGGTTGTTTTTCATCATACCTGTTGCCCCAACTATGATGGAGAAAATGGCAGCTTCTTTCAATCTCCAGTTTCTCTTTATGTCATATATGAACGCCTGGTATTTGGTAATTTTCTTCCTTTCCGCTCTATTAAGGCCATAGTCATTTGGGACACTGACCTCAATAAGTAAGGCACTCCTTTTCCTCTTGTCCCACACTACTATATCCGGTTTTACTGCAGAATTGTCTATAAAAGTGGCTGTTGGAATTATTGTGTCATAGTATATAGTATAATGGTTGTTTCCAGTAATTGGTGCAGGTGCGTGTTCCCATACATTTTTATTACATTCTAATTCTAATGCTATCATGATCTTCCAGTGAATATATTTACAAATTTTATTGTGTCTGGCTGTATAGTACCCCTCTGCCAGGAGCACCCTGCAGCCTGATATTAGATAGCCAACACTTTCTACCTCAGCATGACAGAATCTACACCTGTCATTATTACTTATTCCAGCCATTTTTTTAAATGCATTTGTTAGGAGTGCAAGATCTTGGGCACCCATTATTAGTCGCTCTCCGTCATATTGCAGAACTCCTCTCCTTAACCATTCCAATGATCCTTCTTTGTTGATATAATCCTTCTGTAATTCCTGATAATATTTTCCAGCTCTTTGATGTTGTTCCCATTCTTCTGCATGCTTGGCCTGTTGTTCCTGGACAAATCTTTTGCGACTTTTCCTAGCTATTAGGGTGGCTGGTACTATTTCAGTTTCTACTTCTTCTGTCATATTATTGCCGCCAAAGTGCTGGGCCAGTTTGGTTATGGAAGTATGTTGCGTTACCCTTGTGTTAAGGTGTTCACGGACCAGAGCTATTGTAGGACTACTCGAACTTTTCAGATACTGCCCAATGCTGATGGTCGATTATCGGTGCAGCTGGTTAACCTCAGTCAATCCCATTCCTCCCAGTTTTTTCTTGGTAGGTACAATCTGGCAAGACACTGGTTCAGGAATGTTGTTCTGTTTAGAGTGAGGATTTTTCTAGTCTTAACATCTAGTTTATTTAGTTCTGATTGTGGCCAGTCTATGATCCCTACACTATTATTGACAACAGGGATGGCGAGTTGGTTTATGGCTGTTATTTTGTTCTTTGATGTAAGTTGGGTTTTGCAGATCTTTCTCAGTCTTCGTACATACTCTCCACTGATTTTCTCTCGCATTTTCCGGTGTTCTATATTTGCACTTTCTTCTATCCCGAGGTATTTGTAGGAACTATCCCCTTCCATGTCTTTAATCTCAGTGTCTCTTCCTAAATTGATGTTATGGGTTTGTATTTTCCTGCCCCCTCTAAGTGTACACTTAGCACGCTTGTCCAATCCAAACTTCATTTTGATATCACCGGAGAAAGTATGGACGTTCCTTAATGGCATTCCAGGTTTTGGTCAGAGTCTGCGTACAGCTTCAAATCATCCATAAACAGTAGATGGTGGTTCAGTCCACTGCCAGGATTTCTTCGCCTAGTTTGACGGAGGTTGTAAACCTTATTATTATTGCTAAGTAGTTTGCTAAGGGGGTCCAGAGTGAGGCAGAATAGCAAGGGCGATAAGCTGTCCCCCTGGAATATACCCCTCATAATCTTGACAAGGGGAATGGATATTTTCCCATTTCCATGGGTAAGATTGATGTTTGTTTGCCATTTTGTAATCTGGTTTGTTAGAGTGCTGATAATGGTAGGGTGGATTTTGTACAGTTTAAGGCATTCTAAAATCCATGAGTGTGGGACACTATCAAATGCCTTCTGATAGTCTATCCATACCATACTAAGGTTTCTGCCTCTCTTTTTACAGCCTTCAAGGATAGTTTTGTTGATGAGCAGCTGATCCTTTGTGCCTAAGCAGTTTCTTCTACATCCTTTCTGTTCATTTTCCAGATAGTCTCCAGCATCCAGGTGTTCGTACATACTGTCTGCAATTAGGCCTGTAAAAAGTTTATTGGTGGTGGTGAGACAGCAGATTGGGCGGTATTTATTTGGGAGATTTGTCTCAGGAGTCTTAGGGATGAGGGCTGTGTCTCCACTTGTAAGCCATTCTGGTGTTTCTTCTACTCCCTGCAAAATTCTGTGAAAAGCAGCAGTACAGTATAATGGTGGTGTAATGCCGTGACCTGTTTCAGCCAGAAATTCGGGAGCTTGTCTAGGCCAGGTTTTTTAAAGTTGGAGAATTTTGCAAATTTCCTTCTTATCTTGTCTTCCGTTATAAATAACTCCTCCATTTCTGGTTTACCCTCACTTGCCACCCTGATGGTCTCTATCCAAGCAGCATCCTGATTATGCTGTTCAGGGGTTTCAAAGAGGGGTTTCCAGTATGCCTCCAACTGGGTTTGATCTGGTGGTTCATGGACTATTATTCTTTCCCTAATGAGATTTCGGTAAAAGCCTCTAGGGTTTGATGAAAATTGTTTGTTATGGTTTTTCATGTCAATCTGCTTTTGTTTATTTCTGATTTTATTGGCTATGGCTGGGATTTTTCCCTCCAATTCCAGCGCCTTGTCATGTAATTGATTATCTCTCAGGTTATACTTCTTTATTTTCCCTATTTGTTTTTTGAGTTTTCCCTGTTGTATGGGTGCTTGGAAATACTGCTTTAATTGGTTCAATTCTCGTCTGGCTTGTGTAAGTTGTTTAGTTATTTTAACTTTCCAAGGAGGGGGTTTTGGATTACACCCTTGGCTGGGGGACTTTGGACTAAAGTTTGGGACAAGTTTCTGTTACATTTATAGGCCAACAGCGTAATTTACTTGGTTAAGTTCAGTAAGGTCTGTATTGACTGGAACTAGTCTATTAACTGCAACATTTACTCTGCATAATAGTTGTTTAAACTTTCTATTTTTACTAAGTTTGATCAGTCGGGGCCGGCTTTCCTTATTCATGGTTTTAACATTTTCAATTATATTTGCTAACTCCTCCGTTTCCACTTGCTGTAAGTCCATATCTTCATATCGTGGTGGTGGTGGTGGTGGTGATGGGGGAGGGGTTCTTGATCTGGCTGGGGAAGGGAATGATGAGTCAGAGGATCCAGGCGAACTGGGTGGTGAACCACCCAGTCCTATTTGCTGAATTGGATTGGCTACAAAATGTTGGCTGGTGTGCTGTCTGTTTTGTGTGTCCTCTGAACTACCGGATGCATCGTCATCACTATTTTGGGTGGCTTCAAGGCACTGTAATAGTGGGATAGGGTTCATTATTGGGCTGGATTCATTTTGTATAAGTTTATCTATTTCATCATTCATGTATTCCATTTCTTGGCACTAAATGCCCTCTGTGTTATGAAGTTGTGCTTCTGAGTGGTCAACCTTGCAGCTGGAGTCTCTCTCTTACATGGGCAAAAGTGGAAGAAGATCTCTCTCCATTCCCTTGTGATGTCCTTCTGCCTCTCGTGTTTCTTTTTGGCATACTTTGTAGCCCATATCAGTGTCCATTTCTCTTCTCTTGTCCACAATCTTTTAATTTTTTCCTCTTTCTTCTCCTTCTCTGGCAATGTAATCCTCAGTTGCTTCCCTAAGAGCGCTTTGTTTAATATTACTAATTTCTTCCTCTGTAAGGTACTTATGCACTTGTGAGGCTAATGATTGTAGTTTCTTGACAGAGGTATTTTTCTTCTCTTCAGGTAAGTTGGAGTTCCTGATTTGCTCCGCTAGGATTATGTTCTTCTGCCTGCTCCACTTCTCAAACCTTGAGTATTCAGAGCAGTGCAAAATTATTTTCTTTTCTTCAATAGTCCATTTTATTGTGTCATACCTTCTCAGGTTTCGTTTTGGGGCCATTTTCCGTTGGAACTGCTGGGGTCCAGGGTCATTACTCTGGCCTGATAGGGTCCCCTGCATTGATCCCTTTGGAGAAGTTTCTTCTCTGGGATTAAGAAAAGTTGCACCATTGCTCTCCTCACCCACTCTGGCGCGTAAGCGGGTTGAGGGGACCTTTTTATCCTGGGTGACGTCCTGCCAGTGTGTGAGCTTTCTTAGTAGACATTGCATCCCGTTCTTGTTTGTGGAAAGCTACATACAGGTGGGAGGGGTTTCCCCAGCACCCGTCCCTTATTTTTAGTCGCCTTTTACGACACGCTGGGACCACGTGGGAAGTATTCTTTCAAATCCCCTATCCCAGGGATAATTTAGATACTCTTTTTTGGTTTATACTTCTTTTAGTATTTTTAATAGCTATAAGTGGGGCTTCCACCCAAAGCCAAACACTTCAACTATATCTGAACTTGTCTTAGCGTTGATTTGCCGCTAGGATTATGTTCTTTTCTTTACTCCAATGGTCCAGTTTATTGTGTCATACCGACATGTTTTTGTTAGGCCCATTGTCTGATGGAAAAGCTGGGGTCCAGGGTCAATATCTTGACCTGGTGGGATCCCCGCATTGATCCCTTTGGTGAAAATCTTCTCCTCTGGGACTGAGAAAAGTTGCACCATTGCTCACCTCACCCACCCTGATGCGTAAGCGGTTGAGGGGACCTTTTTATCCTGGGTGACATCCTGCCAGTGTGCGAGCTTTCCTTAGTAGACATTACATCCCATTCTTGTTTGTGGAAAGCTACATACAGGTAGGAGGGTTTCCCCCACACCCGTCCCTTATTTTTAATCGCTTTTACGACACGCTGGGACCACGTGGGAAGTATTCTTTCAAATCCCCTATCCCCATTTAGATACCAGTGTGAGTTCGTAGATGATTCGTTAAACTACCAGACTGACTAAATTTCTGATTACAATGAGAACACTTCAAAGGCTTTTCTCCGGTGTGAATTCGGAGATGAACTTCGAAATTACATGAATCATTAAACTTCTTACCACAATAAGAACAGTCCAAGGTATTTTTCTCGGCAACATATTTACCTTCCTTTACAATGGGATTTTGGTTGTGTGTTGGAGGAAAATTTTCATCCATCTTCTTTTACACACTGAAATTGTTAACAACAGATGTATTAAAATGTTTTAGATTTTCATTAGTACTAATTAACCAATAATTTGGATTGCTACTTTGGTTTCTTTTTTGAAGTAACGTGTAAGCGGGTCCTTCATAAATGTTTTCCCCAGCGAGAATCTGTCTTTCCATAAATTCAAACTTTTTCAAATGACTTCGTTTCACTGCAAACCCGAATGACGACCACGCAGATTTGGTGTTCCACTCTGAAATTCAGAAATGCTTTCATGAATAAAGAACAAACGAAGCATTACCGTTTCGGTTAAAATGAATGGCTTCCCCACAGGACAAGTGTACCTGAAAAGTAAGTAAACGAATGGATTGATGTTTCTGAGGAAAGTTAAGTCAGGATTTTTTGTTCCCAACGGGAAAACATCCTCTCGGTTTAACTTATATTCCTCTCACCTTTGCTCTTAATTGTTTCTCTAAGCATTTGTTTCTCTCTTTTTTATTTGAAAACACTCCCTACAAACAGGGAGGGAGAAATTCGGACGGAGAACGCGATGTGAAGCCAAAATGTCTTTCCTCTTCAGCCAGGAGTTTGAACCTTCCACTCAGCATGTGGGTTTGATAAATTCTGGTGCCTCCAGACGATGGACTTTCCTGCGGAACCCAATAAAGAGAGGCGTTGAAATTTCCACAGGGGCACGCAAATATAGAAAAAACAGGCAAGCTTGCCTCAGTGAACGCCAAGAGTGTGTTAGGGGACAAGTCTTCTGCGTGGGGTCTCACGCTACCACCCTTGAAGGGACACTTTCTTGAATATAGTGCTCTTCACAACTGTGAAATTGCAGGATTCAAATATAATACTCAAAGAATGGAAACAGATCCGAAAGACTGCATGACGAGCTACACGACAATGATATGGTCATCTTCAAAATGTATTACTAATATAAACTTTTAGCTGAAACTTGTAAACTTTTAGATCAAGATATAAACAATCACTATAAAACAAAGTATTAAAATTTTATTTGGAGCATCACATTAAATTCATCATATATGAAGCAATTTTAAGGGTGCCTCATACTCTTGACAAAGTGCAAACAGAATTAAAATGAAATGAACAACAATACACATCATCGACAATGAGTATTTCTGTAAAGCTAAGACAGAGTGTTTACTTCATTTACCTCTAAGAATCCGTTTTTATTATGCAGGATTTCTGCTGCAACTACAACAATCTCATGAATATTACACCTTTTCATTCACAACTTTTTCATCATTAATGCAGTCTGCTGCTAACTTAGGGTATATCCACATTCATTTGACTTATAAATGATTCAATATGTTCCTTCTCTCCACATTACCACCAAAACATACAGCCCACATTTCCACATGCAACGACTCTTCGCACTTCATCCCCTACATTCTCCAATTTTCCCCAACGTATTACCTAAATTTACTAAGATAGCAGGAATAATCCCAAAATTAAATCCGTAGATTTACTCCGATTTACCTTTGACTTCAGCGACTTCCTTGGCTTTGTCCTCCTCTTTTCCATCCTCGTTCCCGTGCCAAACCGTTAGTTCCACACCACTGAAAATAACCACTTTCATTCTCAATACTTAGTGTAGATGTACATTGAATTTTATCATGTAAAAATAAAAGTTCCAGCATTTATTATTATATGACGAGGTAGGAACGTCGTCATGACGCTGGAAAACATTCGAAATTTTAAATTTCTTACCAAGCTAAACTACTACATTGGAAAGTAATTGCACATTTAACCGCTTTGTGAGGGGTATCGTAATTTTATGCAAAATTTAAAGCACTTTTTAATGGGCACGAGACTTAGATCATTATTTCAAAATAGGTAGTTCGAATGTTGTGGATTGAAGTTCCTAAAAATCGCTATAAAATTGGCATTCACGGTGGTGTTACTGGATAAATAATGTTCCGCGAAAGGATTAATGAAATTGGATCCTCCATAATTTGCATTAGTACTTATAAGCACGCGCACCCATACATACAATGTTCATCATTTGGTTGGATTTAGAAACTTCGAAATTTAAATAATTTATCATACCACATACTTAAAAAGGTACTGCTAAAAAATAATAACAATAATAATAATAATAATAATAATAATAAAAATACTAATAATTTGGAGTAGTTTAACCTCATTCACAACAGCAAAGATGAATTAACGGAAGGGAACTAAAGCTCTAAGTGCAGTAGTATGACCGCAAAAGGTTTAGAGGCAACTGCATGCAATGCTGATCAAGTGTTGCAAGGTGCCAACCCCCCCTTTTGAAGGTGCCAACCCCCTCCCCCATGGGTCCAAAAAAAAAGGAGGAATCCCTCAGCTGCCACAAGCTGGGGAAATCCCACCCAAACCTAACGTAAGAGAGGAGGAGAGGAGGTTGATCTCCCCCCAAAAGGATTTCCCTAACTTAGGAAAGAAGAGAAAAAGAGAGCGAGCGAGATATGTTCTTGCTGGGATAGTCATCTGGAACTGATGCTTTTGACCTCCGCACTTGGCTTAGGTCTTAATCCGCCAGTTGTCTTAATCATCCTGTTGGTATGGAAGGTAGTGCCGTCTGGCATATCAGCCAGCAGGAATAAAATCCATTTGGCATAGTGTATACATATATATATACATATATATTTATCCAAGGCAGTCCATTTACTAATATATCAATTAGTGCTAAAAATTTATTTTTATATTGACTCTCCTCTGTGTATACATTATTTATCATTATCAAGAATTATTATACTTAAAATAAAATGGAATCAGTTATTTAATACAGCATATATATATATATATATATATATATATATATATATATATATATTATATACAGGGTGTTTGAAAACTTTCTGTACAAATTGTATTGGGGGATAGGCAACACCAAGACAAACCCTTTTCGTCTATAAGTGTATGTCCGCTGACGTCACCATTCGGCGCGAGAGGGCGCCGCTGCAATTGGCTAAAAGGTGAAGTGGGCTAGACTCGCGCTTGCCGCGGGCATTCTTAAATCGGACGTAGTACGCGTAACATGGAGCGCTTCACGACTGCTGAGATGGCTGACATGCATATGGTGTATGGGGCTGCCAATGGAAACGGAAGAGCTGCTGTGAGGTTGTACCGACAGCGCTTCCCAAACAGACGTGTGCCAAACCACCAAACGTTTGCGCATTTGCATCGGCGACTGCGATAAACTGGAACATTCCATGCAAACATGCATGACACTGGTCGGGAGAGAAACGTGCGCACTCCTGACATGGAAGAAGAAATCCTACGGCGATTTGAGGACAATCCAAGCGCAAGCACGCGAGGTGTTGCACGTATCCTCGGTGTGAACCACGACCTGGTCTGGAGAGTGTTGCACGAGCAGCAGTTACATCCATTTCATCGTCAGAGAGTCCAGGCATTACAACCTCGGGATTACCCTCTTCGTGTGGAATTCGCACGCTGGTTTCTGCAGCAGACAGCGGTGCAGCCTAATTTTCGGGCTTATGTGCTGTTCTCAGATGAGGCCTGTTTCACACGTGAGGGTGTGTTTAACATGCACAATTCTCACGTGTGGGCGCACGCAAATCCACATGCTACATGGGTGCATGCTCATCAAGAACGGTTCGCCGTCAATGTTTGGGCGGGTATCGTCCATGGCAAGTTGATTGGGCCGTACCTGCTGCCTGCCCGACTCGACGGGCGGGTTTATCGGATATTTCTTGAAGAAACGTTGCCGGAACTGCTGGAAGATGTTCCCGTAGCTATTCGTAGACAAATGTGGTTTCAACACGACGGGGCCCCAGCACACTCCAGCAACGATGTGCGGGATTATCTGAACGCCACTTTTGGGGACCGATGGATAGGCCGGGGTGGGCCCGTAGCCTGGCCACCGAGATCGCCCGATTTAACATGCCTCGATTTCTTCCTGTGGGGACACATGAAGAACCTCGTGTACGAGACTCCCATTTACTCAGAAGAAGACCTCGTAGCAAGAATCGCTGTCGCCGCTGGAACTGTTCCCGAAATGCCGGGAATCTTTCGACGTGTACGTCGGTCAATGCTTCGACGCTGTCGGGCATGCATTGATGCTACCGGTCGCAACTTTCAGCACCTTCTTTAAATAAACATGCCTTCTTTAAAAAACATGTTACGCGTACTACGTCCGATTTAAGAATGCTCGCGGCAAGCGCGAGTCTAGCCCACTTCATTTTAGCCAATTGCAGCGGCGCCCTCTCGCGCCGAATGGTGACGTCAGCGGACATACACTTATAGACGAAAAGGGTTTGTCTTGGTGTTGCCTATCCCCCATTACAATTTGTACAGAAAGTTTTCAAACACTCTGTATATATAGCAGAATGATCAAATGGTATGCAGACAGATAAAACACGTTTTCCGTTTGTGCGCACTGGATGTATTGTGTGGTGTTTTACATACATATATTTACATACATATACATACGTACATACACATATATATATATATATATATATACACACACACACACATACACACACACACACACACACAAAACCTTTCAAAAACTCCTTACTCTGATTCAGGAACATTTGATTGGCTAATATCGAAATGTGTGACATCTCTACGCTGTGCGAATGAAACTAAATATTGTGTATTTAACGACACATTGTGCATGTATCTATTTTTGAAAAATAGATTCTAGTTAATGAAGAACACGCTTATGTTAAGATGGTGGGAGAACACTGTAAATGTCTCAGCAAACGTTTTATCCATTTCTAACACGAGATCGTCAATTACAATGACTGTTCATTTTCTTTCAGCAAATTATGGCCATTTCACCTTTGTGGAATACAATGTCACCTTGGTACTCGTTGAATACCGACTGGTATGTCGAATAACACCATATAACTTTATGCACAAATTTTTAGAACATCTCCCCCTTATCTTTAATGATTTTAAACATAAACACAGTTTTACCACAGCCTGTAGGGCCAGATATAATACAATACATGTGGACGGGCTCGTAAATATGAATTTTTCTACAGAATCCATCTCTAACACGTCACCTTCCTAAGTGGAACATTTACAATAATAAAAATTTAAGTGGTGCTCCTTATATTCTAGTCTTGTTTTTCCTCTTCTTCCCAGAACCTTCAATGACGATGAGGTACAGCATCATGTCCCCATCATCAATATTACAGACGATCCCGATGACAGTGTAGTTGTGGTTACAGGCTTCAACCACGCTGGCGAGCGCACACCAGCGACACCTGTAGCACCCCCACGCGACAATTCAAAGCGGAGGCATGATGATGAAGTGGCTTCCACATCAGGTATAAAGCTTGCCAGGAGTGCATCATCTACGTCGTACGACAACCCCCACACTAGCTCCTTCCTCAAATAAAAATACGTCCCCTTTCCTGTTCAATTCCGAGTGCATCCTCCACAGCAGCAGCTTCTCGTTCTGTAGAGGATGGTGTAACATTCTAACTTGTGCGCACCGCCAGCACAACCCCAGCCCTGACTAGAAGTCGGTACGTAGTCAGAGCTCACAAGGGATCTATGTATAGCAATGGTACTGAACACGGTCTGCGACGCGTAGTTGAACGTATTGTGGAGTTTGCCCTTTAGAACCGTGACAAACGTGAACTCAGGACGAGGCCGTCCTTCGGGTTCGGGTCAGATGACGGGGATGCAGATAATTTTCGGGTAGTAATACCATTCAGACGTTTGGCCGCTGTAGATATAGCTTACATTTTTGACCGTGTAATAAAGGCTTCTCATAGTAGTACAACATTGAACATGGTCAACTTCACGATAGATATTGACAGAGTATTCCGTATTGCGGGTGTGCCACACCTTATACTCTTAACTTCAATTTTCCGGTTATTTACAGAAGGCATATAAACAGTGAGCGTCGTTGCGGCTTTATAGCATTAGTTTTGTCCCATATGTTTGCTGTGCTAAATACAATCGCGTATAATATCTGGCTACCTGCGGTTGTGCAGCGTGCCGGTAAATTGGCTTCAGATTGCAAGATCGAGTTTGACTGTAATATGGGTCCTGAAGAGTTGAAAAGGGTAGAGCAGGAGACGAATGTTTGTATAGTTGTATTTAGGATGGATGATCGTCGTAGGACTGTATATTTTTAAAAGCAGTGTGAAAGATCATACAAGATCACTTCTTATTTCAGGATTGTCAGGAGCAACGTATCTCCCCATCCGTAATATAAGGGCTCTTTAGGCGAGTTATGATAAAAGTCAAAAATATGGAATGCATTATGATTTGTGTAAGGGATGTCTCGAGTTTGCGAAAGATATAGTGAAACATTGCAAGGAATGCCAGATGGTTTGTGAGCAGTGTAGAAGCTCACAATGTGAAAGTAGTGTAGTTGAAGCTGAGAAGAGGGATTGTAATGTGTGCAGACGTACATTTTTTCAATAATAATTGCTTTGAGCTCCACAAGTCAATTGGCACTTACAGGAAAATGAGAATCTGTGAATGTGGTATATCTCATATGATGAATAAGTGGGGGAAGTTCACGCATAAATGTGATCAAATTCACTGTTCTACATGCCATGAGAAATATAAGGCGGATGGTGTAAAGTATGCATGTTATAATGAAAGATATTAAGCCTAAAAATAGACCTTGTATAACTGTGTACTACGATATAGAAACACTACGGTTGCTGAAACCAAAGAGGTTATCCCACATCTACTTGTAAGCTAGACTATCTGCAATGAGTGCATGGTGGTCGAGTATGATGTGTCACAAATGAAGTAAACGGACAAATGTTTTTAAAACGATTGCACACGACAGCCCCGCGAAGCTCTTTCTGTCCTAAATTGTCAGGTTAATGGACAAGTTAAAAAAAAATGAATATTCTTGCCCATAACGACGCAAAATTTGACACACATTTCCTTTATAAGGAGCTGCTTGAACACGAGTGATCGGAGATATTTAACGGTGATCCCTGAAAAGAGGAAACAAGGTTATACAGATGCAGATGAGAGGTAATGTTCAGTTTAAAGACACTATTATTCACACCTTGTAAATTAGCCAAGCTACCAAAGGTGATGGGCGTAGCTGCTGAAGTTTCGAAAGGCTATTTCCCATACCCTTTCCTCACTAGCGACACTTTAAATTACGTAGGATTACCTCCCCACAAACATTACTAACTATGCCAACATGAGTGATAGTGAGCGTGAAGATTTTGACCGTTACTACAACAGTTTTAATGAATCTATTCCTTACAATATAGCGGATGAATGTGAGCGCTATTGCGTGAATGATGTGCGCGTGCTTGTTTCCAGGCCTTTAGAAGGATATACATAGACCGGTTCAACTGCGACACGAAAGAAGTCGCAACCACGATCGCCTCATTGTGCTTTACTGTGTTGAAGAACAATTTCATGCCTAAAGACACTGGCTCATACACCTACATCAGCAGACTGGTATATGCATAAAACATGCCCGCAACACGGGGGAAGTACCCTTTAAAATCAATGGCCGCGTTTTTTGGGTGGCTGGCCTGAGCGAAGACCGTGCCACTGGTGAGAAGACTGTACTCGTTTAACGGTTGCTGGTTGCACGGATGCCCACGTCCTGACTGTGGAATCGTAGGATATATCCATGGTAGATCTCGTGCCGACACTCTTGCATGGACCCGCACCCACGATCAACTTATAGGCTCCCAGTTCACTCACAAGGTCTTATGGGAGCATGAACATGAAGCACGGATGGAAACAGATAGACAGTACCGTGAAGAAATAAACACCAAGCGTTCAATGGTGTTGGATCCTCTCAGATGCAGTGATAGCTTGTTCGGAGGGCGTACAAATCCCTTCAAGCTATATTTTCAGCGTACGGAGGTCGTAAAACTCCATTACTACGATTTCTGTTCCTTATACCCCTACGTTATGAACAACAACCCGTACCCCGTAGGAGGACCTGAAAAGCTGGTGGGACCAGCCCTGCCCAACATCGAAGAGTTCTCAGCAAATTTGGACAAGAACTATTTCGGTCTTTCTTCCGTAAACGTGCTTCCCCTTCGCGATTTATGGATGTCGATCTTACCCGTCGTTATAGACCAGAAACTCATGTTTCCCCTGTGCGTGAAGTGCGCAGAGGAGAACAATGGGGCCTGTAATCACACAACCAACCAGCCGAAGATCAGCGGTTTAAATACAAGCCCTGAGCTCTCCCTAGCCGTTCGCCATGGCTACAGAATATTGAAGATATACGCGGTGTGGAGGTTCAAGAAGCTACCCAACTTTTTCACGCCATATATAAACACTTTTTTGAAGGATAAGGTAGAAGCATCAGGATATCCGCGGGGAGTCGGAGACCGAGGATGAGAAATCGGCGTATATTCAGCGTTACCATGACCGTGAAGGGATACAAAACTTGACCGTTCCCAAATTGTAAAGAATCCGGGTAAACGCTTTAGTGCAAAAGTTATGTCTAAATAGTCCGTGGAAAATTTTCACAGAATACTGGTAAGGGTAACGTTCATCTAGCCCAAAGTTATAACGAGTTGTGGGATTTTGCCAACGTTCCCGATAAAGAGGTTATGGAGATCGGGAATGTAGGTAATACGTGCATAATAAAGTACAACATTACCGAACTGGCGACAGACACATCGCGTGTTACAAACATACCTGTAGCCAGCTTCACAAACGCTACTGCACTCTCTTCGGCGGAGGGTTATGTACGCAGACACAGATAGCGTAATATTCACAGCGAGGGAGGATGAATACTTGCCGCCTATTGGGGAATTCCTCCGAGAGTTGACTAATGACATCAAGGATGAGTATGGTGATAATGGTGATAGTGCATACGCCGATTTCTTTGTACTAACAGGTCCAAAAACGTATGGGGTGCGGATGAGGGAGAAGATGAAATATATCGTGAAAGCGAAGGGCATCACGCTTAACCAGAAACCGATGAATCGTTAACTTCGATTCGTTGAAGGAGCTAGTGTGCTTGGAAGGTGAGGGTGACCAACTGCCCCAATTGACCCTAGGAACCCACAATTTTCGGGCCCGGAAACTGGGGTGTGTGAAGGAACTTAGGGGTACGAAAGCGTGTCGTAACACGTATAGGAAACGTTATCAGGTACCTATGATACCGTACCATTTGGATACCATAAGCCCTTGATTGTTATATACAGGGTGTCCCATAAGTCCGGCATCATAGGAGAAATTCATATTTTTCTATTTCTACAAACCATAATTCATATTTTTCTCTTTCTACAAACCATAATTCATATTTTTCTCTTTCTACAAACCATAATGTCTGTGAGCAAGGAAGAACGAATCCAGATAATTCTACTCACAGAAATCGGAGTCAAAGAATTTAACAGACTGCATCCAGACCGCGAGCCAATAACACAGAGTTGTGTGAGCAGACTTGTTGCAAAGTTTAAGGAAACAGGATCCATAGAAGATAAACCACGCAGTGGACCTTCAAGGAGGTCCACTGACGATGATACAGCGACTGCTATCCTGGCTCATTTTAACAGAAGTCCCAATAACTCTCTTCGGCGATTGTCCGCCGAGACAGGAGTATCGAAAAGTAGCATCCATCGCATTCTTCAGGCTCACAAATGGCATCCATATAAACTTCAGATCCTACAGAAATTAAGCGAAGATGATCCCGACCGGCGGATGGAATTTTGTGAATGGGCTACGGAACAATATGCTCGGGATGCCAATTTCCCGTCCACCATTCTGTTCAGTAACGAGGCTGTTTTTTATGGAAATGGTGAGGTAAATCGACAGAACACCCACTACTGGTCTGAAAACAACCCTCACTGGTATACCTCTTCAAAGGAACGAGGTGCATCTCGGGTGATGGTATGGTGTGGCATTTGGAACGATCGCATCAAAGACCCCCTCTTTTTCGATGAACATGTCACTGGAGGCACCTACCTACGTATGCTCAAGGAAGAAGCATTTCCTAGTGTCTTGAACGAAGAAGGAAATTTCCCAACATGGTTCCAGCAAGACGGCGCTCCTGCACATTACAGCACCCAAGTAAGGGAATACCTGTACCAACAATTCCCTGGTCATTGGATAGGACGTCGAGGGCCTGTGGAATGGCCAGCTAGATGCCCGGATCTCACGCCACTAGATTTTTATCTCTGAGGCCACTTGAAAGCGCTGGTATACGCAGAGAAAATTAGGAGGGTTGAACATTTGCGGCAGCGCATTATTGGGCATGTAACACCATTACTCCTGACATCATTCACCGTGTGCTTGCTGACTGGGCATCACGTCTGAATTTGTGTATTGAAAACAATGGTGAACATATTGAGCACGTTCTGTAAATAAAAGCTTTTGTTTTGCCTTTTTTAATTATTTTTCCTATGATGCCGGACTTATGGAACACCCTGTACACACACACATATATATATATATATATATATATACACTTGTTAATATGATGTTTATTTTATTTATTACGCGTATTTGATTATATATACACCATGAATAATTCGATGATATGTTTATTAAATAAATCATGTTTCAATTAGCGTTTCATTTTCTCCTCTGTGTGTGTGTGTGTGTGTGTGTGGGTGTGGGTGTGTGATTCTTCTGAACTATTTTTGATTGTAATGCTTTACGAGTTCATAAAAGGGAATAGTGCTACTGAAGCAACGCGAAACATTCAGGAAGTTTATGGCAACGATATTCTGCATGTGAGGAAATGTCAAAGATGGTTTCAAAAGTTTAGGAATGGTGACTGCTGTTTGACAGATGCAGCACGCTCTGGACGCCCTGCTGAGTTTGATGATGACCTGCTGTTAGCCGCACTTGAAGAAGACTGTTCAACAACTGTCGAAGAATTGGCCCAGAAACTCAATTCATCCCCGTCCACCATCCATCGACATTTGCAACAACTCGGGAAAGTGCCTAAGTTAGGAAAATGGGTGCCACATGAATTGTCGGTCGACAATCTGAGGCTGCGGGTAAACATTAGCACAGCTTTTCATTCCCGTGAACTCCAAGATCCGTTTTTGCACCGTTTAGTGACTGGTAATGAAAAGTGGATACTGTACCAGAATGTTAAGCGCCGTCGACAGTGGGTTTGTGCCGGAGAACCAGCGACACCACAGCCAAAACCAAATCTTCACCCTTGGAAGGTGTTGCTTAGTGTTTGGTGGGATAAAGGTGGTGTAATACACTTTGAAACCTTACCACACAACCAAACAATCACCGCTCAAGTCTACTGTCAACAACTGGATCGATTGAACACTGCACTAAAAGAAAAGAGACCTTCTTTGGTTAATCGGAAAGGAATCGTGTTCCACCACGACAACGCACGTCCTCATACCGCTCGGATCACTTCTGCAAAAATTGAGGAGCTGGGGTAGGAAAAACTTCCACATCCTCCAGACCTTGCGCCTTCAAATTATCATCTCTTCAGGAGTCTGCAAAACTATCTTGACGAGAAACAGTATACTTCTTTAGATGATCTGCACACCAGTCTGTGTTTTTTGCCTCAAAACCGCCTGAATTTTCTAAACATGGCATTGAAAAGCTTGTAGGACGTTGGCAGAGTGTCATCGATTCCGATGGAAAATATATACTACAGTAGATTAAAAAGTTTCAGTTGAGATTTTTTTTTGTCCTTCAAATTCCGATCTAAAAAACGACATTACTTATGGGATGACCTGATATAATGTATACACTATACCAAATGGCTGGTTACGCCTTCTAAGCCAACTGCGGAGGTCAAGAGCATCAGTTCCAGATGAGCTATGCCAGCATCATCATCTCTCTCTCTCTCTCTCTCTCTCTCTCTCTCTCCTTCCTAAGCTAGGGAAACCCTTTTGGAGGTAGATCAACCTCCACTCCTCGTGATTGTTTTGGAGGAGATCAACCTCTTCTCCTCTTCTCTCTTAGGTTAGGTTTGGGTGGGATTCCTCCAGCTTGTGGCAGCTGGGGGGATTCCTTCTTTTTCTTTTCGGCACCCTGGGGGGAAGGGGAGGGAATTGGCACCTTGGAACAAAGATGGAAGGGGGGGTTGGTACCTTGCAACATTTGATCAACATTGCATGCAGCTGCACTAACTTTTCGCGGTCATTCTACTAGTGCGACTCAAACCAGAGAACACTACATCCTATTGATCACACACACAACTACTATTTGGATCTAATGTCGCTTAACTTTGCTGATCAATGGGAAGCGGTGTTTTGATGTGGTCACGACGTAGTCCGAGCGAATAGGAAATGAAACTTGTTTGAAAAAGTTACAACACGTATTAAAGACTCCCGTTCATTTGTCCGCTAAATGTAGTAAATGCTTCCGATAGAAGAAATTTAATTTATTTTACACGATATTAATTGTAAATCAGTGAAGTTACTCGTAACCCTTCTTTGTTTGGTATATTAAAGAACGATAATTCTGACCATTCATTACTGTTTCCAATCTGTACGAGCGCACGATATTTTCAGTTGATCACTTTTTGATTTTAGTATTAGTTTTTAAGATCACTAATGTTTGTTTGGATAAATGTATGTACACAAGAAGGTCTTAAATTAATTTTAATTTTCTTCTCTACATAGAGTAAATGTACAAAAATCAAAATAATATAACCAACATCAAAATTTAAAAAGGGGTGCATAAATCATCGTCTATGACTAATTGTATATATTAAACATACTGATTAAGTTATGTCCAAACACTAGCAGAAGATGACAAAAGGTTAAATAAACAAATTTTATCTTTTAATGGTACTCAAAGTCTTGTAATAAATCTCTCCTTTGTACTGCATCGCTACTAAATTTGCTTCTTCAAAGGTTTGAGAACGTTTAATGAAGCGAAGCCAATTGCTCACTGATGAATCAACTGCCTCTATGCACTTTCCGGGGAAAGATTTGTTTCGAATCTATCCACGGCATTCATATAAAAATTAATAATTACAAGTTTCAGATTGTTTATCATAACGGAAACTTCATAAACAACTTCAAGAAATATCATGCGATTTAAACAAATGGTTATCAGTATACACTTAAACAGTACAAGAGATCTGCCCAACCGTCCAAATCCAAGAAGCAAATCACATTCGCTTTTTGACTTAGTATTGTACCCTACATCAAGTATAAATTAAATTTTAAAGAGTTAAATATTGTAGTGTGTACTGAAGATACATTCGAAGAATTATCAACTTTTTTAGTGAAACCTGGTGCAAGGACAAATAACTTTATAAGGGTTATTTTCTTTACTGAATTTAAAATCTTTAACAAGCAAACATACATTACCCGAGAAACTACTTTCCCTCTACTGAAAACATCATGTCAATTAAAAAAACACAATGTTACACATGAATCATCATCAGGAACAAGTTACGACCCGAACCTTAGGGATCCAGTGGTAAATTTCACAAGGTTGGTTATACCTCCAGTGGTACGACATGTGAAACAAACGTGTACCCATTTACACAACACGCAAATCACTTATTTCGATTTTGTTTCTCGTTCTTTCTTTTCCCACATTTTTATTATCTCTACGTTTACTCCCACATTTATTACTTGCATCCTATCCTTCACTTCCGAAACTTTCGCGCAATATACATCTTCACAATTCCATTATTCATTCTCTGATGACCATGCCGACGAAGCATACTGTCTTCAATTCTGATCTCCAGTGAATTTTTCGCTGAACACTATAACCAAAATATATCTACAGGGTGGGCCGTAAGTTTCCATACATAGGAAAAATAAACATTTTTTTATGGACAACCATTTTTATTTATATAATATGCTCTACATGGTTGCCATTGTTTTGAAAACACATTTCAATACGTGTTCCCCACTGTTGATGAACACGCATTAGCACAGTTGACGTTATGCTTGTAATGGCGTTGGTGTATCTTTTCCTGATACACCATGGCCTTCAAGTGCCCCCAAAGATAGAAATCAAGGGGGGTGAGATCTGGGGATCTGGGAGGCCACTCCACAGGACCACGCCGACCAATCCAAGCATCCGGAAACTGCTGATCCAAATACCGACGCACGTGAAGACCATAATGAGGTGGAACTCCATCTTGCTGGAAGTAAACTGGGAAGTTACCTTCCTCGTTTAGCAGGGATGGGAAAATCTCTTCTTGCAACATGTTAAGATACCTTTCGGCATTAAGATTTCCACTGACAAAAATTGGTCCAATAATTCTGTCACCCCATATCCCGGCCCACACCATCACTTTACCGGCACCTTGCATCTTCGTCGGACTCAGCAAGTTAGGGTTAGCATTACTCCAATAACGTATGTTTTGCCGATTAACCTCTCCATTGACGTAAAAATTTGCTTCATCAGTAAACAAGATCTTAGTTGAAAAGTTTGCATCCTCGTTCACTTTGGTTAATGCCCATTCACAGAATTCCATCCGTCTATCCGGGTCGTCTTCACTCAAATGCTGTGCCATATGCAATTTGTATGGATGCCATTTGTTTGCTTTCAAAATGCGCCTGATACTCGATCTGCTGACACCACTTTCTGCAGACAACCGTCGTGTACTTTTTCTGGACTCCGTGTAAGCGCTGTAAGTATCGTAGCTGTTGTGTCTTCATCGGTGGCTGTACGTCTTGGACCACTTCGCGGTTGATCTGCAACATTTCCAGTTTTCTGAAACTTGTTAATAAGTTTTGCCACAGTGTCGTGTGTGATGTTCGTTCCATGTTGTCTGTTAAAGTTCATTGCAACCATGCGACTGCTTCCCGACCCAGCCATCAGTATGATTTCAATTCGTTGCTCTTTCGTCAAACGCATATTCTTAGGGTATCTGAAACATAAAAACAAACGTTTAAATTTTCCTATGTATGGAAACTTACGGCCCACCCTGTATTTCTCATATGGTCAATCCGTTTCAGACCAATAATGCTTCCGAAATTATTCACCTCAACTGTTTTCACATTTGACAGCAAGCTAATGGACAAAACGAACGCCTCATATAGATGTTAGCACCATTACATTTACAAGTAAACTTCTCGCTGTATTTAAATTCGAGCATTCGAGGGATTTGATGGTGTCCACTTGTGGCTTTCCTTCCAAGCATTTTACGACTACTTCCAATACACGTAGACCTTCTTTGTCATTCAAAAAGCTCAAAAAATTCAAATTTCTTTCACACTTGTAATATTTTTCTATCTACACGATATTAGATGTTGAGTTTCCTTATGTACCAAAGAAAAAACATTACTTTTATTCACATTCGTTATCAATAACCTCAAATAAAATACGTCAATAAAATTGCTCTCCTTAATTTATTCTCTGAGTCAACCAAAACCACATCATTAGCGTGCATGAGATACAACAGCTGTCGCTCATTCATTTCCAGATTTAGATTTACTCCTCTCAAGCATATACACATGGAACAGCCAGGTTAGTATCACACAGCCCTCTCATACCCCAAGATCACAACTGACCCAGTCACCATACTCGTCCTAGATTCTTAATCGAATACGTACCCACATAAAAACTCCACAATGTTAATTTGCTACGAACATCAAATTTTAAACATCTGCCAAAAGGAAGATCCTTTCACCTTGTCATTCTTCTTCACATCTATAATCATTGTTTGTTTTTAGCTTCCTTCTCTTTAAATCCACTTTGTTTTTCTCCAACTAAAGGATCTGTAATCTCCACTAGACCTATCAAAATCCATATACATTTACATATACACCTTAAAGATTTATATCTCTAGAATGGTGCAATAGTACTATTAAACTTTTGACCTATCATCCAAAACACTCTTTTCCACCCTTTCTCATAGAGTACATCTTTCACATCCATTTCCATTCAAGCAACATTATACTTCAACGTTTTATATTGCATATTCCATGAATTTTAGGCAACTTTCTTCAACTTCCATACTGCTACTTTAAATTCCTTAAATTCAAATCATATTCAACATTTACAGTACATATGCTTCCAAAAACAAATTGTATTCGTATCTGCCGCTTGTTGATCAAACTCACCTACGACCTACATCTCATTTTTGCTCATCTTACAATAGCACATTGCCATCCTGATTTTTCATATTACGAATCATTCCACCCAACTGAACTCTGCATATTGTCAATTCTTTGCAGAATAACTATTTCCAT
The DNA here is from genome assembly GCA_023014485.1 of Bathynomus jamesi. Taxonomy (NCBI): domain Eukaryota; kingdom Metazoa; phylum Arthropoda; class Malacostraca; order Isopoda; family Cirolanidae; genus Bathynomus; species Bathynomus jamesi. Next base: position 378,218 of record JAJOZX010000432.1, read on the forward strand.
TCGTTTAATTTTGCATTCTTTGTACAACATTATTTCCCCTTTCATCTCTGATGCAAAGCTTCTGTAACATGCTTTGCACACATTTTCTACTTTTACTCGCTGCATTCTTCCCCTCATAATACTAATTTGTTTTAAGGTGCTTTAAAACTTTTTAAAACTGCACAGCACACAAGTTTATTACTAACAATTATGATTTTTACTCGGATAATTGGTTCTGGGGAAAAAAGCCTTTCACCCTCCAAAATTTAATATTCATCGTAATCATTGAGTGAAAGTGGAATTAAAAATAATAAATCCCAAAATTAGTGCCAATATCGCAAAACTCAAAAAAATAAACATACCTTCCACCCATTGCTTAAATCATTCCCTTCTTCCACGTGATTTAAAGCCCTCCCTTCATACGGGCCAAAAACTAGGTCTTTTGGAAGGTAAGCGCTCGTCCACACGCCTTTTTCTGCCGCCTTCAACTTCGATCGGTAGATGAACAATGGCCAAGGTGCAGAAGTGGAAGCGCCACTTCCATCCCTTGGCACCTGATAAATAAAAATTCCAAGATCCAACAAAGGTATATAGAGAATGTTCGCAGAAACTACCCCCCCTCTCTCATTTATTAAACTATTAATAATTTACAAGGAAAAAAATGCAAGTGTTGGTCGTCTAACAAATAAAATTATTTTCTGATAATTATTAATTAAATTCTGAGAAAAGATTTCTTTATGTTCGGACTATTGTAAAGATTTACCTCTTTATTTAATAGTAGTAGTAAGGGATGCGAGGGACACCATCCATTATAATCCTGGTTGCAATCACCACAAACTGAAACAAATGAATATTCCGGTTAATTTTTTCTCTTCTTTTAGCATCCTACCTTCCTCACACGAATAAACTTCACATTGGTTTAAGTTTATTTACCTATCTGAATAGTAATCCAATATACGTTTAAAAATTTTCTCAGGCAGTATATTAAAGCTGATACGTAGTTCATCCCATCTATTAAAATTTCCTTAAAATTTTATAAACATTCGCATGAAAAAAAATTAAAATCTCTGATTAAAACTTACAAATATAATCGTCATCATTACACACATCGACGCAACTCTTGTTACTGCAAACTCTCTCTTCATTTACAGAGTTGATGCTTTCCTTGGAAGGGGCCTTATATTGTACTATGCGAAGACGAGTCAACGCAGGAGGAATGAACTCGCCAATCTACATGAAAATCACTTATTTTCTTCAAGCATAAATCCTTGTACAGTATATATGGAAAGCCGAATTGATTAATGTGTTCAGGCAAATAATGAACAAGAATATGACTAAATTGTTGCAATTTTGCACAACTTTAAAAAACAAAACAAAAATTTCTTTACAAAAGATGAGCGTGTGTGGTTTACCATATTTTTAATATTTTTCTGTAAATTCATATATCTAACTTATATGCTATTAATATATTCATAGTTTTCGAATCTGAATTTGCTGTTTGAAGCAAGGAAAGGTTTCAGGCAAAATAATTGGGATTCAGTTTTTTCTATGGAGGAACTATGAGTCAAGGGTGAACTCCCTCTAAAACGGCCCCCCTATAAAAGAAGAGTCAGCCAAAATGAAGACCCAAAGTTTTCAAGATGCCTGGACATACTGCGTTTGAAAGACCCAAGTCATAGACGGGAGGAAAGATTGATTGACGGTTGTTCAGGAGTTCACTGGTTGAGTAGATGAAAGATAAAAAATACAGATTAACCATTGCGTTAGAAAGTTGGGCAGGAAATGAATGAAAATGTGTGGAAAGTCTGCTCGTCATAAAGGAAGAATTAGACAGTTTGGCAGTTTAGAAGATCAATGTCCGATATACAGTAACAGCAATAGTGAAGAAAGTGTGGAAACATTACAACGAATAGAGGGACTGAAGACAGAATAAGAGGCGGAAATTGATGACAGTCTTTGATTCCATTCGATCGAGTCGAACTCTGTGGGTTGAACCACCCGACACATCAAACGCGTAGTCCATGGAGTGGCGGACAAGACCCACCTACAGAGACAGCAACTGAGACGGGGTGAAGAAACTGCGGAGCCGGTGAGGCACACCTAACTTTTTAGAAGCTCTTTCAGAAAGAGTACGTTATTTTTCCAGAAAAGTTTAAGACAAAAGAAAACGCACAGAATGTTAGTAATTTAATGATTGGCGTTATGCGTTGTTAAAGATAAAGGGATAATGGTGTGGAAGATTTTGACGAATACACAGATGAAGAAGTTGAGTTTTGAGGCATTGAAAGTCGTTTTCTATGCTGAAATCTGAGATAGTAAAAATATAAAGGTCAAGAGCGCCAAAGATGTCTCACACTAAACATAAAGCATTTGTTGAGGCGGACGCTTTGTGAAGCGGGTAGAGAAATAATGGTGGAATCATCGGCATGGGAGGGGAAAGAACAGGACTTGAAACATCAGATAAATAAAAAAAAGAGGGGGTGACAGGACAGAGCCCTAAGGAACACCACTATTAATAATTTTAGGATAAGTGGCGACAGACAGACAGACAGTTTGGAAATTAAGAATTTGTACCAGACTCTCAAAAGTTTGGATACGTCTAACCAATTGGCAGTTTTCACCGAAATACCGAAAGACGGATAAGCAAGAATCAGAAAGATATGGAAGATTGACCCTAGAGTGTACCTTGCAAAACCCATACTGACGATGTGAAATAATATTGAGAGTTGAGAAGTGTAAGAATGTTCCAGTTAAGGATAAATTGAAACTCTTTATGAAACCAAGAAATCACAATTGGACGATAGTTGGAGGGATGATGACGGTGACCTTTCTTTGGGACATGCTGATTGAAAGCGAACTTCTAGTACGAAGGAAAAGTACTAGATGAAAGAAAGACGAAAGAGTGCCCTGGCAGGGTGTCAGTACAGAAGCACAGTTCTTACCAATGACATGAAGGATCCGTACGCCTTCATAGAGTTTAGCGGAGGTAGGGCAGAAAAAACATCTTTGAAAAAGATTTGAATTTCAGTTAATTTTGTCAAAGGCTGGAGGAAATAATCCAAAATTGCAAGCAAAATAATCGTATTAAGAAATCATAAAATAATAATAAAACTAATAATAAACAATCAAAATTTATGAATTTTTTAGGATTATAAACAAAATGATGAATTGTAAATTTGGTAGAAAATAACCGATTCTTAATAAAATAAAAAGGATAAATTATAAAGTTATAGTATTTTAATAACATTTCCTAATTTTTTATAGTTAATTATGCGATTAAAATGGAAACTTCATTATGTCCAAACGAAATTACAAGTTAATGAAGTTATTCTTCAGTGATGTGCGAAATGCATTTAGTAATGAAGCTTGCTCGATATTTATAGGAATTGCACTCCATACATCATCTTTGAAAGAGTGCATTGCCTGCAGTTTCCCTTGTATAGTTTGGCTTGGTTTTAAAATCACTTGGCAGCTTAGTGTTACAATAATGATATATTTGATATGGGTGATTGTTCTTTGAATGGATATGTATGTTTATTTTTATTGATAACTTTGAACACACTAACAACACGGAATTTGTACAAGTCAATTAGTTTTAAAATATTTAGGTCTGTATACATTGGGGGAAGTGTGACTGTGTTGTCATTATTTCAGGGAGTTCAGACATTTCCAGGAATGACTTCCAAACGATGTTTTTTATATTTGTATGAGCCATCGCATGTTGTAACGCAATACAATAAATGCGGCTGGATGAAGGAATAATATTTGGTCAGGAGTGCGTTTTGGGGAAGTCGATTTTAGTTTAAATGATATGACGAGAAATCTTTATATTTTGGATTGGTATGTTCAACATGGCTTTTGAAGTTTAGTTTCTCGACTGAATGAATGCCAAGCACTTTAACCTTATCAACCATTGCAAGAGTGGTATTCCCAATTTTTATTTAGTAGTTCGAATTTGTAAAATAATCATACAAGGTGACTTTCTCAGGTTCAATAAAAGTTTATTGCCACACATCTATTTATACACAATTTGCATATTGTACGCAATTTTATATCGTTCAGAAATGAAAATAATTGAAGTGAATTAGAAAGAATGGCATTAATTTACCCTTTGGGATTCCACAAGTTATCGCCTTGTCGGATAAATTCTCTTAATCTGATACGTATTGATGAGATTTGATGACAGTTTGGCAGATACTGGTACGGTTTCAATCGATCAAGGAGATTCCCTCTTATCCCGTATATGTAAAGTTTATTCAAAGATATTTCATACGAAAATGTATCAAATGCTTCTGACAAGTCGAGGAAAATAATTTTTTATTTGCTGTTTAGGTTCTGATACACTTTCTAATAGCAAGTTTATGGCATCTTGCATTGCATGCCCACTTCTAAACCCAAACTCTGTTTAAGTTAGAATATCCTATTTCATTAAGAATTTAGTCAGTTTGCGTACCATATTTTTAAAAACTTCACTTACAGTTGGCAGTACGATATTTCTTTTCAATGCAAATATGAAAGTGAATCCATACAGCATAAGTAATTCCTAATATTGTTTTAGCATTTAATTGTTAAGAAACATTTATCATTCAGCTTTCAATATTTCGTTACCTGCTAAATTTGTTCACTGTTTCAAGTTTTATTAATGTTTAATCATCTGAATCCTGAACATTCTAAACTCTATTATTTAGCGGTTGTTAATTCAAACATGGTCATGGTATCCAAGACTACTTCCATAAAACGTGACCACTGGTGGGTGAAGAAATATCCTTACTGATAAATAATTAAACCTTGAATTTCACTTTAAAAGAATTACAGGGAAGCCTGAATTTTTTTCATGACATTTTTACTATGAAGTGTTACAAAACATTTTTGAACAAGCTTTATTAATAAATCTGTAAATTAAAGGGACGATGATGATAATATGTAATATATTTTTCATGGCAGATGAAATCTTTCAAATGTTGTGATAGTTTTGAAAGTTTCTCGATTAAAGCTAAGAACTTCATTAGCTTTTTCTTTCGCATTAACTAATACTAAACTCACTCTGCAGCCTACAAAATTAACAGTTATTTCATGACACGAATAAAATCTACCCTCTGTATAATTTACCACGGTTATGAAATAGGTTATGTACCGTTGTTTATAGTTATGAATAAGGATTAACCTTATGACGTTAACACTAATTACCCACAATGAACATAATGAAAAGCAATCAGAATGATTACAATAATCTATGGATCACCTGAAGATCCGTCACCCCATCCTTTTTTAGTTAGCTTTATAAGGCTAACTAACGAAAATATCACGACTTGCCTAACCAGTCGTTAGGTCAACTCTACGCCCTTGACGATTGGTTTGGTTAGGTCGTGATATTTTCGTTAGTTAGCCTTATAAAGCTAACTGAAAAAGGATGGGTGACGGATCTTCAGGTGATCCTAATCTATACTCGTGCCTACCCTCATTTCCATACAAAGAAGTTTCAGACATTTCTTACACGTACAACCCAAATAAAACCTCTTACTTCAACTTTACATTCTGGAGCTGGTTCAAAGGTGATAGTATTCCATAGAGGCTTCACAGAGTATTGAGGTGAACTGAAAAAAGCTTCAGCTGGCGCAAATTTATCGTCAGAGAGTATCTCTTCAGATTGAGACAATGTCTATGGTTTGAGGGAAGTTTTCATTTCATCTACGTTTTCCTTATATTTTGAATTTTTAATCATGACTGAGGAATAAAACCAAGGAAAATGTTCCTTAACTTTTAATCCCTACCCATTATAAAAGATACGTAAGTAATACACGGGGCACTGATATACACTCATACCCGTGGTATGGTTGAAAGTTTAACAGTGTATGCATTCTATCTTAATGCATACCACAGTATAACCAGATATACCCACCCTATGCCCACGTAAGGATTATTCCACGCGAAAACTAGATGTTCTCATGGTTAAATCAATCTTATTGCCAGTGTACACATTAAACAATTAAATTATTGAAGAAATAGTGAAATATAATACTATAATGTGAATTTAACCTCCTTTGCAATCATCAGGCACGAATCTTTTTTAATTTCTTATTTTGCAATCTTTCTTTATACTCTTAATAAAATAAAAAAATACCCCCCAAAAAAACACAAACAAATCCATTCAAAGTTTTGCAATTATTTACATAAAATTTAAATGAAAGATTTAACAAATAAAGACAATGTGTAGAACTTTAATTATAATAAACGACAAAACAACAATCACCGATTATGCAACCAGTTTCAATCTAAAATTAGCATAATAAAGGTCTATCACTGTTTCAGTCATTATTGCAAATCGATACTTGGATATACTTTTTTTTTTAAAGCGTCACAGAAATTCGTCCCATTTCAACAGCACAATATTTACAAAAGGAGCACTAATTTGGTCTCATAGCTCAAATGATTAATTAAATGTTTGAAATTATATGAAAGCATCAAATGTGCTAGATTTAGGTAAACCTCAGAAAACAACTTAAAAGATCTTCATCGCCAAATTATCAACTTTCAGTAATTTATAGGTTATTAAGAAATTCAGACAAATTCCTATTTTCAAGTACTTTTACATCAGTTAAATATGAAACTCATCCAAACTGAAGAGATTATTTTGTAATTATACCAAATAGTTAGCGTTAAAATTTTTTGAATATATTCGTACAATTAACTCAGTTTAGGTTAAAAGAAAATGGTTTTTAAATATAAATTACATCATATCCAATGATTTTCAGGGTCTATTATTAACTCTAAGAGTAGTAGTAATAAAACGTGCAAAATTTTTTTATCTGACTAGAAATAACCTTAAGTAGCCAGTCTTGAACGTGACTTACCAAATTAATGTTTTTTATTGTAATTTTAATAAAAATTTATAATTCCTTTTTTTAGGTCTACAAAATTATTCCACTGATCTTCAATAAAAAATCCCTGAATGAAGGATATTATTACCACAATTCATTCATCTGAAAGCACACACTCGTAAATGTAATAAAATTCAGCCATATACACACTTAATCACCACACGCAGATATCAGGTCTTAAAGTTCTATATTAACCTAACATACATCATGGTGCTAATTCATGACACCCAATACAAAGAATGTGATGGCAGTAACATTCAGAAACATTTAAAATAACTTGAGGCCTATTAGGCAAGATGAAAGTACTGTGGTTACTCTAGAGGGCTACGACTATAATCTTTCAAAAGTTTCATGAAACTCCTCCATAAATACTGTTTATGCATTTTAATTGTTAAGATTTACAAACAAGAAAAGTTTTTCTACTCTCACCTCCTTCCATTGTATTTCTTGTCAAGTTTGTCTACTTTGGCCAAGATTTTGCAGCCAGTAACCTTCAGTTGAAAAAGAATGAAAGATTCCACAAAATCCAGGCAAATCAGAATAAAAGTTAAATCGCCATAGGATTCCTAAAATACATGCCATTTCAGAAAAAGAAATATTAGTACACCCTTTAAAAAGATTGAATATCGGATCGACAGTGTCACCATTTTGCTCCTTCTATAACCGATTCATTGCTTAATTACTTTAACGTACATGAAGACGTACTAGTATCATGGGTACCTATAACTTGCAGGAAAGAATCAAGTAGCCCCACAACCACTCAGTTCCAGGGTTCTCCTCTACAACATTCAATGAAAACATTACAGGAAGCACATCAGTCTTGGGAGACTAGAGCAATTCTCGAAAAAACAGTCACACAACACTACTACATTTTATCTGAATTTTAATTTATGCAATGCAAAACATTCAAATTTTTTAAGAAGGTTTTGTCTATCGCAGGATTCTCGTGTTCTTATTTCTAAGAACAAATTTGTTATTGAGTTTTTTTGCATTTCATTTGGCTATCAGAATAAAATGTTAAAGATATTACAGATATTCTTATTTTTGGGACGGAATTCTTATTTTTGGAGTTGATGTTCTGATTTTTATTTTTTAGACTCAAGGACCCTGGTCTATTGTGTGCATTTCTGAACTAGAGGGAAGCTTTAGATTAGTGGATCAGTACCCTCTTGTCCTGAAGCAAAGGAACATTCGGTATATCAATTTTAATTATTCAATGTAGCGTTATGGTGGTGTTTTTTGCCGTTCAACAGTGATGCGTTGCTTTTATGCATTTAGTAAAGAAATATATAGACCTATACCCATTTTATCAATGGGATATTCTCTATTTTAATAATCTAACATAGCATTACCCAAATTTATTAAACTTGAAAACACATGTCAGTGCCACAAGTGATGTTCGTCTGAAAATATACACGTGGATTCGAATTTGTAGTGCAGCATTCTAACCTCTAATTCATATTTCCCTCTAATGAGTAACAGGTACACGAGAAATGTGTGCATGACGAAGTTCTAAAGCTGTTATTTTTAATACAGCCTTCGACTACTTTACCCTATAACTTTGTAAATATGTAGTTTCGGTAATACGATCCTAACACGAGTAGTAGAGTAATCAATAGGCCAAACATATGAAATGGGCGGGGTTTCCGACACCGAACGGAAAATTCATGAAAAATTGGGAGTGTTGATAGTTGTGAAAATATTTAAAACCTTGTACATTTAGAGATAATTGAAAATAAGTATTATTTACATTGGTTCAATGGTTTAGCTGCAGCTGAATGGCATCCAGACATTAAATCTTATTCCATATAGATGCATGTAAAATCCAACGACAACTAATTTAGTCTACTAAGTAATTAGCAAAATTCTAAAGTTGAGACGCAAGTTATTAACAGAGTTCATATTAACTTAGTATTATGTTAAGCTAAGTTTGTTCAATATAAGCTAGGTTAGGTTGGTTAGTTTGGGTTTGTAAGTATTGGTTCAGTCTGCGAAATGAGTCTAAATTCTGGAACTTTGCCAACTAAGTTTATAATTTAGGGGTTGCTGGAAGGAAGGCAGATTTTATTAGTGAAAATGCAGTCAAAGTAAATTTTCACTGCACTTCTAACAAGTTTTTCACTCGGGTTTTCTTCCCTACTCAGTAGGTCAGCATTGCTCGGCGGTAATTTGTTTTTTAGATCTAACCTTTTTCTGGTGCAAAATTGCCAAGACCTCACCAAACCTAACCTAACTGATTAGGTCAGTCAGTGCAATTTCTAGATGGTAAAACACAGTGTTCTTCGAAAAACTTAACACTCGTGTATTTATCTTCACCATGTAACTTAATACATCAAACATATGAGAGCTTACAATCTACACCAACCGCCGTTAATGTCGTGCGTTAAAATTACCAATCGCTTTTCTCTATCAGGAAAAAGATGTCGTCTGATCAGCCGAGTCCAAATGAAATGCTATGATTGACTAGAATAAAACAAAAAGACAATCATACTTGAGTATTGGAACACATTCGGGACAGTGTTTCCATCGAAATCATGATGACTCATTAGAAACTTTCTAGCTTGCCTTAAAAAAAATCTCATTTCGTTTTATTAAGGTTGCACAAGAAATGAAGTTCATGTTTGAAAAATACACTAAATTTCCCTAGAAAAGTATAGATTTGACTAGTGTCGTGGGTCATTTATTTTACTGTGTAAACTTAGCTTGGCTTTTCATACGCCTAAAGTAGGTATTTATAAGCCGTTTGTTTTCAACCTGTACGAGAATAAACCTTGAAATGCGGAGCAGGCCAATTTTGGTGTCCAAAAACATTCACTGCAAATATTTTGGCATTAAAAACACAAATGATAGAACGTATTGCATGCCAAAAATGCAGGCTTAGTCCATGCGTACACCTAGACATCTAGATTCAGCCTGCATCAAAGATGAAGTAAATTTATTCCATTGGTCCAACCATTTTCTCGATACTTCATTGTACTTCAGATAAAAAAAAATTCTCTTTGTAAGTGAATATGCTATTTTATACATATTATTATTATCTGGAAAGTGCTTTTCTGTCATTATCGGATTGGGTATTAGTTTACGATTTAATTGTTAACGAGGAGCCTACAGTATATAATGTTAAGAGTAAACAATTATTATTCACTGAAAAATAATACACAAAGCACATAACATAGTTTTACATTACATAGTCAATCACATTCATTCATTATGTTTCATTCGATTCAGTTCTCTCATGATCGATACAAAATAAACACTGTCAGCCTCCCACAACCGTTAAATTTACGCTTAAGTATTTAGCTATATTTCTTCTCATAATGAAAGTACATACAGACGATAAAACCAAGTGGTCTGGTATTTTAAAATATACAATATTAACCAATATTTTGAAGTATGTTGAAGTAATATTTACGTTATTATGTTTTTCCTCTTTTCTCGAATATAAAACACTTCAAGACAGTTGTACCAGTCAGAAATGCCCACTAGTCAATTTTTAAAATATATATTTTTTGATAATGAGTTATTTTGAGTATTACACGCTTTTAATTTTTTGCAAATAAATTTAAAAGTATGTTATGTAAATAAAACCTTAAAATTATTTTTATTAAATTAAAAGTTTTTTATTAAATTAACTGAATGTAATAAAAATTTCTGGACATCTTTGTGCGAAATACTTCATGTGTCACGTGTCGATGACGTCATTTGCCCCGCGAATTTTGGCAATAAATTCAGTAATGTTATTGTTATTCCAAAATAACTTTTATTGTGGCATTGTTATAAGGATATAATACCTTTATGTGTAGTGGGAACTTGTGAAAATACAGCAAATAATGTACAGAAATAATTAAAACTTACATGAGTTCTGTTTAAATGACACAAAAAATGTATTTAGTATTTATTTATTATTTATTATTCGTAAGCGAGAATATCGTTAGAAATTGAGAGACACGATAAGTCATCGAAAGTTATTAGTTACATTTATTCGGCCATCATTTAATTTACCATTTTTCATATTAACTTTACTGCTAAAAATCTAAAAGAAATGTGATGTTGCAATTTTAATTAAAGCCTTCGCTCAGCATATGAAATTACATAGGAGCCTATTTGTTACTGAAGAATAAAATGTAGGCAAAGTAAATTGTTAAACCTAATGTAGGATCTCTTTTTTTTCTATAGTACAGTCACCCGCATATGTAATGTTCCTCGCCTCACAGGCGACTCCGTACATGTGACAACGACGCAGTGATAGTCAAGATACCCCAACTCGGGGAAGGTGGGGTGGAGGGGGGACAACAGAGTTTAACAACATATAACACAGACATATATATTTAAAGGAAAACTGAATGTACAGTCATTGACAAACAGGTAATTATAATGTAATGAAATGAAAAGGAAATGAGTGAAATTAAATTAAATGAAATGAAATTAAATGAAAATGAAAAGGTTCATTGGCAAACTATAGTCCATATGACAAATAGTATTAATACAATGACAGTTCATATACTAAGGATAGAAATATATACAGTTGATTAGAAATAATACTGTAATGTCGAAGTTAAGTGGAGCTACAGACAGACGTTTTCGTACCAAGAAGTCCATAGCTTAGAGGATAAATGGCAGGACTCATGGATAGCTTGGATGATCGGGTTGGTTGATTTTTTAATTCTTTGCATTAGACTGTGTTGAGCACGTCTTGTTACTTCCGGGAAGCTCGGGACATTGCGGGTGGCAAACATTTGCGAAGCTGAGCATCTCGGAAGTAATTTATGTAAGAGTCTAAAAGACCTGTTGTACAGCAACTTTAGAGTTCTGCCAGAACCTTTTTTATAATTCACCCACAGTTGCTGTCCGTATATATTACTGCAGAAAGTACGAAAGAGTGTCTTTAGCTACACTTGTACAGAACCGAAAGTTCCTTATAGTCATATTCGCTTTGCACAAAGGCTTCGAGATTGTTTTCTTATATCCAAGTCATTACTCAAGGAGCTGGTAATAGTTTGACCCAAATACTTAAACTTTTGTACTTCCTCAATTGCTTCACCTTTCATTTTAAACCTAATGTCAGCTGGCTGATTACAGCTTTTAGGATGAAATTACATAACCTTAGGTTTTGTAATATTAAAAATAATATCATGTTTCTGCGAATACACTTCGCAGATTTTTAGTAGCCGATCCAGAACTTTAACAGAGATACTTATTAAGACCATATCATCGGCATAAACTAAGTTATTTATCCTTGTTATCTATACAACATCTCACTGTTGCCTCATTAAGTGAAGCAATTAATCCGTCAATATACACATTAAACAGCATAGGGGAGAGCAAGGACCCTTGTCTCAACCCGCAAGAGGAGCCAAAACATTCGGATAATACATTGCCCGACCTAATGGTAAAAGATTGGTGGGAATACCAAATTTCAATAAATTTAATATGTACATGGGACCCTTCCTTCCTTTCTGTTTTCTAGTTTTTTAAATAAAATATTGTGGTTCACTCTTTCATATGCCTTATTTATATCTAGGAAACAGCTATATGTTCATAAAGATAAACAATTAATATGATTGTGAACAGCGTTGAATTCCATGTAGTTTACTAGTCTTATCCAGTAATACGGTTCCATTATGATTACTGCAAGTCTACATACAGAGCCGTACGTAGACTACTTGAGGCCAGATGCGCAAAGGCAGACTGAGGCCCCTTAGGCTTTAGCCATGAACAAAAATAGTACAAAAAAAATAGAAGCAACCGATTTATAATTTATTTCACACCATGCAAATACGATAAAAATAGTAAATTACCAAAATTGAAAAATTACTTAAAAGGAGTTATGTATATATATTATATAGGCTACTGTATATATGCAATATATGGGTTGCCAAGATCTTCTATCACATTAACAAGGGAGATGACATCTTTGGTAAATGCGGTCTGCACACTGGCTGTCTGATCGTGGTGCCTTGTGTCAATTTGCATTCCCCTGTGCTGGTGCCCATCTTGGAACTCTTGTATTGCCGCGGCGATTTCTGGTCCAGCAATCATCCAACGCCGAAGGGCACTTGGGTTGTCCGTAAGGCCAACAGTTCCACCGTCCCCTTTAATTAGGGCGTTGTTCTGCTCATATGCTTGGACAATTGGGATTGAGGAGAACACTTTCTGGGTCTTCTGAACTGTGAAGCTGCCAGCCGTGAATTTTGCGGCCACATCTGGGTGCTTTGTTGAAAGTTCAGCCATGTCTTTCAGGTGAACTGGGATCCACCTAGCGTAGTTGGTGCGATCCAGAGCGTGGAACCAGGGGGCGAGTTCAGTCCGGGCGTCGAGATACATGGTGAATGATGCCTGCCGTAGAGAACGCACGTAGACGAGTATCAGAAGCTCTATTTCCAGCACGGTTGCCCAATACTGAAATTGAGGATATGCATGTGTTCTGTTATGGGACCAGTCTTCAAAATTTTCTGTCTCCCCTGCCTCAGCTGGATGTATCTGACAGCTTCTGTCGTATGCTCGTTTTTGTAAGATGTATAGTGCAGATACGGTTACCTGGTGTGCTCGTCTTGTACACGTGATGTGGGCTGCGTGCAAGAACGAATCAGCTGTCCCTGGTGATGCGATTTCGCTTGCACTAATGCATGAACCCAACCACTTCCTTGCAGCCAGTCACCCACCATCTTCAGGGCTGCCAACTCTATGTGGAGGCCACCAAACATCACCACTAGTTTGTCTTCCCCGTAGCTCTCTGGCCACTTCCACTGAATCTGCTTGGCCAAGGCAAACAGGGGTTGGTCGACGGTGATTACTGGTGTCTGCCCTGGATTAACATGTTCAATATATTTTCGCACAACGCCCATTGAATGTCTGATCATGGCGGTTGTGTGTTCTCTCTCAAGGAAGAGTGGGAGCAAAGAAGTGGGGCATATAACTTGAGCTCCTGATGGCTGATGGCTGGCGTGAAAGGCAGCCCAAGACGTGTTTTCCTCTACGTCAGACCTTTCAAGGGCCTGTCTGACGTGGTCTAGCCACAGGTATTCATCTTTCTCTGTTCTGGGAAGCCTTCTCGGCACAGAGACACCACATCAGCAGGTGGGATAGTTTGATTTGAAATGGTGCTGGTGACAGTTGGAATGTTAGTATAGTTGTAGAGCAAGTTTATGACGGTCTTCTTATCGCTTGCTTTACCGGACCCTTCTGCGATGACGATACTCCGATTAACCCCTTCGCCAGTGAAGGATGGATGCTGGAATAGGGAGATAGCAGTACTATGGAAGGACTCCTTAGCTGTTGTTGAACTTGGATTGTGATCTATGTTGTCTTGTCGACAGCAGCAGTTGTGAACACACTGCCGCGCATCTTTGGAGGGTAAACTACTTGTTCTCGTTGGAACTGCTGGCAGACGTTGTCTCCCATCTGTGCTGAGATTCGGAGAACACGGTCATATGAGATGCTAATCCCACAGTGAAAAAGCCTGTCAACCATTTCCCTGTTGTGTGTGTGAGCATGAACCATCAACCCTAGGTAGGTGGGAAAAGGTGTCTCCTGAGAGGGTATGTGCCGGACAATGACAGAGGCTGTTGTCCCAGGCGTCCGATTATGCTTGACACTATTGAACTTCACCAACTGGGCGATGGTTAGTGCTGCATGCGTCGTGTGTGTCACGTGTTCTGTAATACTGGCACCATCCAGGACCATTTTCACCAAGCAAAGCAGTAGTTGCGGTACAGATTCTTCTTGGCATCCTTCAGCGGAACCAGTGAAGGGCTTGGCTTCTTGAAACATTTGGCGGCGGACCACCTGTGCTGCACGAGCAAGGCACACCGCATCTCTGACAAGGAGCACCATCATGTTGATAGACGACGGTACTAACAATCCTATCCCCATCGTCTATCAACATGATGGTGCTCCTTGTCACTATGCCAAAATTGTTCAGGATTATCTAAATGGACGTTTTCCAAATCGCTGGATCGGACGCGGAAGCAACAGACCTTGGCCAGCGAGATCACCAGAGTTAACCCCTTTAGATTTCTTTGCATGGGGCTTTATCAAATCGCACGTCTATCAGACGAAGATTACGAGTCTTGAAAACTTACGTATACGAACTGCTGCAGATAACATAACCCCGCAAATGCTCCAGAATGTGTTTAGAAATGATGCGGAACGATTTGAGCTGTGCAGGGATACTGATGAGCGTCACGTCGAATCCTACTCTTAATTATTTAATAAATGTTACCACTTTATCATTTTATGATTGAATTCCATATAATTTCCAAGTGCTTCACAAAAATAGATCCTGACTTTATGTACACCCGGTACAAATGATTAAGAAGCAGAATGACCAAGTTTCGGGATGTTGGGATGATTATGGAGCAATCCTAGTCATCATAATATTAGCTGGGCATTACATTATACCGTCTCAATATATACTGTAGACTATAGAGAACGACTAATTCGGCAAATATCCCAAATCATGGCATGATACCTAAGTTATTTTGACGCAGGTCTAAATTATTTGCTCAAATGCAATGATTGATATTAAGTAATTGTTGGGAATTGTTGTCAATATTGTTGTTTGTGATACATATCCTACGTGAAGAATCTAATGACCAAATTCCTCAGTGAACCTCTCACGCGCTCGCATTTCGAGGAAGTACGGTCGTCTCACTAATGGATAGTTTATCCATTGTTTTAAGTGGTAACCTATTCCATCTTATGAAAGTCATTAGTCTAAAGCAAGACTGGTGGGCCGTGAATCAGAGAAATTTGTATTTGATTTGTTCATCATAATTATTACGTAATATAGTATACTGTATATAGTAGTATATAAGAGTTTATTGGTAGCATATCATATGACAATTCCCATAAACATGTGATGGCCTCGATGTTGCCAGTTTTTATTTTTTTCCTGAAACTATTACCTTCTCATAGTTTGTTTCAACAATGCATTTATTATCATCTCCACGAGCGTAGACATTGCAAGAAAAGATTCTAACTAAGGATAAGTAAAGTTCTTTCATGGTCAAATATATTCTTTTATAGATGTCAAACATAAAAATATATATTCGATACACATTTACGTCATGGCTTTAACATCAGTATTTCGTATAGCTTCCTCCGGCATCAATAATTTCCTGCAATCGTTGCGGCATAGAAGAGGCCACATTGTAGGGAATGTTTGGTGTTCGGCGTAAGCTCTCCCAACTATTCCTCATATGAGCTAAAAGTGCTTCAAAAGTTATTTCATTGCGTTGCTCCCATTCGTTAATCATTATTGCCCAAAGGTTTTCAATCGGATTCATATCAGGAGAACGTGGTGGCAGAATTAGATTAATAATCTCTGGCTCCCTTTCCTCCTCCCTTCGTAATTCCCCACCCAACCTCGTTTCCTTCGACATAGCAACGCTTACCTCCATCCTCATTCCACTTCATTCATTAAACCTATTATCGCTTTTACTGTCGCTTCCTTCCATCCTTCAATGCCAGCGTTCTTAAACCTAGCACATAAATTATATAATATGGAATCTAACACCTTAGATCTCTACGCATTCATGTTACTTGAAGACGCCTGTGTCTTAGGGGAATCTAAGTGTTGAGAGTGGGTTTGAGGGGTAGTCTATAGATTATTACAGATGACCTTGAACGCTCCAACTATTTAAAAATGATTATTTATTACGCACATTATATGGCATAATACACACATGAATTTAAGTATCTTACACTATAGGAATGGAATTGAATCCTACCAGAGTTAAAAAGTCGCAAAATATGATATGAGAAAAGGATTTGGGATAGAGCGGAAGGCAGAGAGTATATTTTCTCGAGTTTCGGTTATTATTAACGTTATATGGATACATTGCCATGCGGTGTGATCAGAGAGAGAGAGAGAGCTAGCTAGCTTTTAAATCACACCTTTTAAATGGTTTGTGGGTAAGGGCTTGACGTATGTTATTTTAGTCCAGGGTAGTTTATGTGGAGGTGTTAACGTAACTTGCACTTGGGACTGTTAATTGTAAGACAACTACCATAGCTGGGACTGAGACACGTTGTCCCCTGCATAATTTATATATATCTATATAGAGTATGTCTCTATATATAAATAGATAGAGTGATCGACACAATGATAATGTGGACGTCATTGATGGGGTTAGAGCAATTATGTGCACCAATCCGAACACACCTCCGCTGCCATAAGGACCGCCCATTTTATACCTAACAGACTAGCTTGGGACGAGACGGAGGCACGAGACTTATTGTAAGCACTGTACATGGGAACTTCCGTGTCTTCTAGTTTTGTAAATAAAATATTGTGGTTCATTCTATCATATGCCTTATTTATATCTAAGAAACAGCTATAAATAGTTGAATTACTGTCAATGTATTTAAATATAATTTCCGGATCACCTGAAGAACAGGGCCCCCAGCCTCAATTACCAAATGATATCTTCGTTAAAACTAACGAAAATATCATGACGTAACTTAACCAATCGTCAAGGGCGTACAGTTGACCTAACTGGGCATTCAATTTAATTTATTATTATATTTGGTACTGTAAAGCAAAAAACAAGAATACATGGGGGCCCTGATCTACAGGTGATCCTAATTTCCTTAAGTACATAGATACACAGATCAGTTGAGTGAAACCTTTTAAAAACAGACTCATTAGGAGATATTCGTAAGTAATCGTTTAAGCGGTGTAACAAGAGTTTCTCTAGTAGTTTCGAGAAGCAAGAGGCGATAGCAATAAGCCTGTAATTATTGTTGGATAGAATACCCCATACTTATTATATATATATATATATATAAGCAAACAACCACAGCGAAAAGGAAAAGTAAACACGAAATCCGAGCGCTTTCGTAATAGACAGAATTTACCAAGTAACTGAGTTAAATACACAAGCGAAAAATTCCCCAATAGGCAACTCAATTTGAAAACAATAAAACAATCTAAAGATTTTTTCCCAATAGATAACTTAATCTAAAGGCTCCTAAATTACTGAATACATAAAAACTATAGAAATTAAATTAGACAATTAACATGTACACAAAACAAAAATTATTACAACAGTTATTAGAAATAGTATTTAATTAAAAACAGGCAATTAAGTGGCAAGAATCTAAGGAAACAAAAGACATGGCGCAATCGTCGTCACATGCTCCTTCCAGAATATTCCGAATATCTAAAAACAATCTAAAAAATTTTTTTTTTAATAGATAACCTGTTCAAAAGTAATAAACTATCAAGTACATAAAGACTATATAAAAGAAATAATAAAATTAAAATGTACAGTGCTTACAAGAAGTCTCACGCCTCTGTCTCGTCCCAAGCTAGTCTGTTAGGTATAAAATGGGCGGTCCTTATGGCAGCGGAGGTGTGTTCGGATTGCTGCACATAACTGCTCTAACCCAATCAATGACGTCATTATTAGGTCACTTCTGCTACACTTTAGTGTTTAAAATACGAATGATTAAGAAGCAGAATGAACAAGTTTCTGGATATTGGGATGGTTATAGAGCAATCCTAGTCATTATAATATTAGCTGGGCATTACATTATACCGTCTCAATATATACTGTAGACTATAGAGAACGACTAATTCGACAAATATCCCAAATCATGGCAAGATACCTAAGTTATTTTGACGCAGGTGTAAATTATTTGCTAAAATGCAATTATTGATATTAAGTAATTGTTGGGAATTGTTGTCAATATTGTTGTTTGTGATACATATCCTACGTGAAGAATCTAATGACCAAATTCCTTAGTGAACCTCTCACGCGCTCGCATTTCGAGGAAGTCACGGTCGTCTCACTAATAGATAGTTTATCCATTGTTTTAAATGGTAACCGATTAAGCGAACTATGTTAAACCTCTTCCATCTTATGAAAGTCATTAGTCTAAAGCAAGACTGGTGGGACGTGAATCAGAGAAATTTGCATTTGATTTGTTCATCGTAATTATTACGTAATATAGTATACTGTATATAGTAGTATATAAGAGTTTATTGGTAGCATATCATATGACAATTCCCATAAACATGTGATGACCTCGATGTTGCCAGTTTTTATTTTTTTCCTGAAACTATTACCTTTTCATAGTTTGTTTCAACAATGCATATATTATCATCTCCACGAGCGTAGACATTGCAAGAAAAGATTCTAACTAAGGATAAGTAAAGTTCTTTCATGGTCACAATATATACTTTTATAGATGTCAAACATAAAAATATAATAAAATTCTATATTAACATAAATATATATTCGATACACATTTACGTCATAGCTTTAACATCAGTATTTCGTATAGCTTCCTCCAGCATCAATAATTTCTTGCAATCGTTGCGGCATAGAAGAGGCCAGATTGTAGGGAATGTTTGGTGTTCGGCGTAAGCTCTCCCAACTTTTCCTCGTGTGAGCTAAAAGTGCTTCAAATGTTCTTTCATTGCGTTGCTCCCATTCGTTAATCATTATTGCCCAAAGGTTTTCAATCGGATTCAAATCAGGAGAACGTGGTGGCAGAATTAGATTAATAATCTCTGGGTGATCTTCGTACCACGCTCTCACAACGTTACTCCTATGAATGGGACTGTTATCTTCCATTAAGTAAAATGGTTCCGGTGCTGGAACCAGATACGCACGAACACTGGGTAGCAGCACCTCTTCCAGTATCTGGCAATATTGCTGTCCAGTAAAGCGTCCATCTACTTGAGTCAATTCTCCGACACCATAGCCAGACATCCAGCCCCACACACCGAGATTGATGTGACCACTACGTTTGCTCGGGAAAACATTTCCTTCTTCATAGCGTTTTCCGCGCTGCCTCCAACAATGCAGGGAACCATGACTATCTGTTGAAAATGTTTTTTCGTCACAGTACACAACTTTTCTCCAGAATTCTTCCTCCTGCGGCAAGTATTGCAAGGCAAATCCCATCCGCGCCTCTTTATGCTCAATCGTCAATGCAGGTTTTATAGCTGGACGGCGAGAAAAATACCCTGCCTCGTGAAGTCTGTTGTTCACTGTATTTGCGCTACAACGAAGGTTCAGTCTCTGTAAATATGCGTCGCTGGAACAAACGGATGCTCTCTGGCATGATTAACAATCGCAGCATCTTCCTCTTGAGATGTTGAACGCGGAGGACCAGACCTCGGCAAAGTAGCGATTGAGTTTTCTGCTTCATACCGATGAATCCACCGTTCCACAGTGCTTCGATGAACGTCTAGTCGTCTTGATATTTCTTATTGGCACACCATATTCATGCAATGTCACCATTGCTCCCCGCATTGCCTGGGTCGTCTCGTGGTGCACAGACGGCCTTTCCATCTTTGTGTAAATGGCTTATGTGAAGCGTGCTGGGACGATAAAGGAAATGAGGATACCATGCACCCCTTCTGAAATTGATTTCGGTTGTGAAGGGTACCAACCCTTCGAATGGTAATAATAATCAGCCAATTTCCTATTTTGTTGAACATATGCATAAAAAATTCGTCTTAAAAGCCAAGGATCCAAAGATTGTCAGCAATAGTTTATATCCCAACTGAATATAGTCAGCCATCAACAGTATAATCATATTTTATTTCCATAACTACTCATGACTACTCTGTCATAGTAAATAACCTTATTATGACTTAGGTAGTAGTGGTAATTCTGAGTGGCGGCCTCTAGCCACATACGTTAAACCTATCAGTGCGTCTAAGACCAGACTCTTCTGTTTCTGTCAATTCATTGTTAGTTTAAGGTATTTTGCTCTTTGTCTTTCTAGGTCTAGGGCATTAAAATAAATATTTGAGTTTGTGTTTAGCATTTCATATGAATTTCTCTCCTCTCCCTTAACCCATCCCGCGTTCATTTTAGCCCCCTCTCTCCCTTTCCTCCTCCCTTCGTAATTCCCCACCCAACCTCGTTTCCTTCGACATAGCAACGCTTACCTCCATCCTCATTCCACTTCCTTCATTAAACCTATTATCGCTTTTACTGTCCCTTCCTTCCATCCTTCAATGCCAGCGTTCTTAAACCTAGCACATAAATTATGTAATATGGAATCTAACACCTTAGATCTCTACGCATTCATGTTACTTGAAGACGCCTGTGTCTTAGGGGAATCTAAGTGTTGAGAGTGGGCTTGGGGGTAGTCTATAGATTATTACAGATGACCTTGAACGCTCCAACTATTTAAAAATGATTATTTATTACGCACATCATATGGCATAATACACACATGAATTTAAGTATCTCTTACACTATAGGAATGGAATTGAATCCTACCAGAGTTAAAAAGTCGCAAAATATGATAGATTAGTTTGTATTAAGAGGTCACTAAGAGAAAAGGATTTGGGGTAGAGCGGAAGGCAGAGAGTATATTTTCCCCGAGTTTCGGTTATTATTAACATTATATGGATACATTGCAGATGTCCCTGCTGAAGACCTCTGATGGGATGCGGTGTGATCAGAGAGAGAGAGAGAGAGAGAGAGAGTTACAAGGAGTTACAAGGAAAAGAAGTACCTCAAAAGGCCTTGCGGCCCATACCGAGGAGGTACCAATGGCAACGGGTGCCACGGAAAATTTTCTACACACTCAAATAGTGTGCAAGATTTGGTCTAACCTTTTCTTGAAATGATCCACAGAGGAACTGTTCACAACTTCTGAAGGTAAACTGTTCCACGTGTCACAGATCTTATACGTAAAGTAATTCCCACACACAGTAGTCCTAAACCGTTTCAAATCCAACTTCCAACCATTGTTGCGAGTTGGGTTATCATTTAAACTAAACATGCTACTAAAATCGACATCGTTGAACACGTGTAAGAACTTGAAAACCTCGATGTTGACCGCGCAGCCTCCGAGTTTCCAGCGAAAACAAGTTCAGGGCGCGTAACCGTCGATTGTAGCCCATATGCCTAACGGAAGGGATTAACTTTGTGGCCCTCGCCTGCACTCGCTCCAGCCTCTCAATATCTTTCCTGAGGGTGGGCGACCAGAACTGCACAGCATACTCCAGGTGCGGCCGAACCAGGGAATTGTACAGAGAGAGCACAATCTCCTTGTTCCGAAACTGAAATTGCCTCCTGATATAACCCAACAGCTTCTGGGCTTTTTTTTCCACCTCTACGCACTGTTTCGTAAACTTAAGGTCGCTGCTAATTAGCACACCCAAGTCCTTTTCCAAATCAGTCGCCTCGATATTACTCCCCAACATCGAGTAGTCCGACTTGGGATTGGCGTAGCCAATGTGCATCACTTTGCATTTACCCAAGTTAAACGGCATTTGCCATTTTTCGGACCACTCTCCTATCCTACCTAGGTCCGCACGCAGTTGCTCGATCGCTTCGGGCGTCCCAACATTGGCCCCAAGCTTGGTGTCATCAGCGAATTTGGCGATCCGACTGACGATGCCACCGTCGATATCATTTATGTAAATGATAAACAACAGTGGCCCCAAAACGGAACCCTGAGGAACCCCACTAGTGACCGAGGCCCAACCCGAACTAACCCCTTTAATTACAACCCTCTGCCGCCTATTCTTCAGCCAGTTTTCAATCCACCTAGAGAGAGAGAGAGTAGAGAGTGAGAGTAGAGAGTGAGAGTAAGGAGAGAGAGAGAGAGAGAGAGAGAGAGAGAGAGAGAGAGAGAGAAGAGAGAGAGAGAGTAGAGAGTGAGAGTAGAGAGAGAGTAGAGAGAGTAGAGAGAGAGTAGAGATAGAGAGAGAGTAGAGAGAGAGTAGAGAGAGAGAGTGAAGAGAGCAGAGAGTTACAAGGAGTTACAAGGACAAGAGGAAGCCTCAAAGACCTTTTGGTCCACTCTGGGAGGTTCCTGTTATTAAAAGTTTATTTTTCTTTCAACTATCCTAGCAGTAGTAAAAAACTGGACAGAAAAGTAGAAGGCTCTCTCCCCACCCTCCGCTCCCTCCCTGCCAGAGGCAGGTACGGAAAAAGGTTGAAGAAAATACCTTGACCCTGGAAAAGTAGCCAAGGAAATTTTACAGGAAAGTGGAGAATATATAAATAGCTCTATATTTAGCTTGCTCACAGAGACACCGTGCAAGCGAACTCCTGCAGAGTTTTCTTATGTTTTAATCTTAAACTATGAGAGTATTCAGTACTTTGTCTAGCCTATTTTTAAACATATTTATACTTTGACTGGAAACAACCTCTGAGGGAAGTTGGTTCCAGATATTAACTATTTTATAGGAAAAGAAATTTCCGCAGACAGAGGTCCTATATATCTTTAGTTCCAGTTTAAACCCATTATTTCTTGTCGGATTGGCATTAAGTGAGAATAAGTTTCTGTAATCTACCCTGTCTATTCCTTTGAGCATCTTGAAGACTTGAATAAGCTGACCCCGCAACCTCTTCGTCTCTAAGCTAAACAGATTTAGGCGCTCCAATCTCCGTTGGTAGCTTTGCATTCTCATTGAAGGGATCAATTTTGTAGCCCTTGCTTGTACTCTTTCTATCCTTTCTATATCCTTCCTGAGGGATGGAGACCAAAACTGCGCACAGTATTCCAGTTGAGGTCTGACTAGAGAATTATAAAGAGACATTACAGTCTCCTTGTTCCGAAACTGGAACTGTCTTTTAATATATCCTAATAATTTTAAGGCCTTCTTTTCGACTTCTGCACAGTGCTTCGACGGTTTCAGATCGTTGCTGATATAGACTCCTAAGTCTTTCTCTAGATCGGTCTCATTCAAGTTCCTTCCCAAGAGAGAGTAATCGGTCTTCGGGTTTTTGTAACCTATGTGCATTACCTTACATGTGTCCAAGTTGAATGGCATCTGCCAAGTAGCAGACCATTCGCCCAACTTGTCAAAATCGTTCTGAAGCGTTCTTACGCCCTCCTCAGTACCTACACTACTTCCTAATTTCGTATCGTCTGCAAATTTGGAGATTGCACTTAGAAGCCCGACGTCTATATCGTTAATATAGATGATAAAAAGTAAAGGACCCAGAACGGAACCCTGTGGGACACCACTGGTGACCGGCGCCCACTCCGAAGCCACTCCATTTATTACCACTCTCTGCTTTCTATCTTTTAACCAATCCTCAATCCAGTTGGAAACGAGCCCGGTGATTCCTAGTCCTTTGACTTTAGCTATCAATCTAGCGTGAGGGGCTTTGTCAAAGGCTTTTTGAAAGTCGAGATACACTATATCTATTGCCCTACTTGCATCGTACAGTTTATGCATATTATGAAAAAACTCTAACAGGTTTGTCAGACAGGATCTATGTCGCCTAAATCCATGTTGAGAATAAAAAATTAGATTGTTAGATTCAAGATGATACACAATACGTTTTGTAATGATGGATTCCAACAGTTTGCCGACAACTGATGTTAAACTGATCGGGCGATAATTACAAGGATTTTCCCTATCACCCTTTTTAAAGATTGGTGTTACATTTGCTAACTTCCAGTCGGTTGGAACTTTCCCTAACTCGATTGATTGTTTGAATATGGTTACTAAGTTGTCAACAACATTGTGGCTAACCTCTTTTAATACCCTTGGAAGAAATAAGTCGGGGACAGGTGATTTGTATTTGTTCATCTTATCAATTAATTGCTGTACCTCATTTCTCGTAAAACTTATGGTCTCTACGGGCTGGTCACCGTCATATGTAATCCGAGGATTTGGCACTTCTATTGTGTCTTCCTCCGTGAAGACTGTAATGAAGAACTCGTTTAACGTATTAGCTATATCTTTATCACCGAATTTCAGTACGCCATTTCTATCTTTTAAGGGGCCTACAGAATTTTTAATTGGCTTTCTGCTATTAACATGGGCAAAAAATTCTTTAGGGTTAACTTTACAGAGTGAGGCAACTCTAGCTTCTTCATCACGTTTGGCTGATCTAATTAAGGACTTAACCCTCCTACGTAGGTTTATATAGTTTTCTGAATTAGTGTGGTTGAAATGCGACTTAAGTAGTTTGTAGGCTCTATTTCTTCCTGTAATAGCCCTCCTAATTTCGATGTTAAACGATTTCGGTGACTTTGTTCACAAGGAAACCATTTTAGTTGGTATAAAAGTGTTCTGTAATATTCTAAATTGATCCCTATATGAGCTCCAAGTGACATTGACATCCTCAATTATTAGAACCTCAAGTGTGTCTAAACTACTTCGGAAGCTTTCAAAATTTGCTCTCGAGAAATCCAGTCTTTCACGAGTCTTTTCGCGTGTATTAACTGGAACCCTGAGGTCAAACCTAATCAAATTATGATCGCTGTTACTTAAATTTTCACCAATAGTCAGGTTAGAGACTAGGTCATCTTCGTTCGTGAATATGAGGTCTAGTTTATTATTACCCCTAGTAGGCCCGTCAACCCATTGACTTAATAAGTTATCATCGGCAAATTCCAACAGTCTTGAGCCCTCAGCATCAGCTGTTTTGTTTTCCCAATTTACATTACCACAATTAAAATCACCAAAAATCACACTGATCTTATTATTCACTATTCTGCTTAATTTGTTATACAAGTTTATATCCTTATCAACGGGGTAGTGAGGTGGTCTATATACTAGAAGTAGCTGCACTACTTTATTATTTAGGTTTAGATCAATTCCCAACATTTCATGAGCAGATACGATATTACTGTTTACCGGGTGCAGGGAGTCCCGAGCATACAAAAGTACACCGCCGCCTTCCCTTCCGTTCCTATCTTTGTGAAACATTTTGTAACCTACCATTTCAAATTCTCCTACAAAATCCCTTGATTCAGAATGAATCCAGGATTCCGTTATTCCGATGATATCAAAGTTCTCAGTTTTGACAAGCGCTATAAATTCCATTAGTTTGTTTCTAATTGACCTAGCATTGAAGAGCACAGTTTTGAGTGATTTTAAGTTGTGTTTTTCCTAACTGGCCTGAGTCGTTTCCCGACGCAGTTGAACTAACTACTGGGGGAGTGGGACTAACTGGGGAGGGGACTAACTGCTGTTGGAGGGGGACTAACTGCTGTTGGAGGGGGACTAACTGCTGGGAGGGGACTAACTGCTGGGGAGGGGGACTAACTGCTGGGGGAGGGGACTAACTGCTGGGGGAGTAGGTTTAACTGTTTGGGGAGCAGGATCAATTGCTGGTTTGGGGGGTCCTAGTTTAAAAAGATTATACAAATTAATGTTCAGTAAATCACCATACTTCTTTTTCCCCTTCTGGTTAAAATGTATCCCGTCCGAACCAAAGTATTCCCCATTTCCGTAGAATGTAGGCCAAAAATCGACAAACTTTAGGCCTTTTTCATCACACATGCGTTTAACTCTTTTATTTATGCTAATGGCTTTACTTAGAGTATAGTCACTAGCACGCATTCGAGGGAGAATTCCTACGACCATACCCATGTCTGTCCTATCCCTAACCTTGTCAGTTAGGTTCTTGAATTCTTTTATAATGGACTCTGTCTGCCCTCCTGTCCCTCCCAGAAAAACGTCATTGCCACCAACATGGACAATGATAGGGCAACTCTTATTCTTGATATTAATTTTGCCTAATTCCCTATTAATTATCTGGCTTGTGGCACCCGGAAAACATCGGAGTTTTCTCTTGGTCGCCGCGTCTTGCTCCGAAAAAGTCCCCTTGATTCCTTACCATAGAATCCCCAATTAAAAAGGATTCATCCTCCTCGTCAGCAAGTAAGTGAAACTTATTTTTGATGGTAATGGGTTCCAAATCCTTATGTTTTGGTTTTGGTTTGGAGGGTCTTTTATTTTTGACCAATTTGAATTCTTGTTCCTCCGTTCTATTTTCCGGAATAGTCACCGTGTTTTCCAAGCGTGCCACGCTTTGTTCTAGATGCTTAATCTTACAGTTTAAATCTGCTGGTGTGTTTTTAGTTTGATCTTGTCCACTGGGTTGGATTTCCAGTGCTACGACCCTAGCTTCAAGCTTTTTTACTAATTCCTTTAGCTCTTTAACTTCCTTTTCGTGGTTGTCTCTAAGTTTACAAAAAAAACATACACTAAGGGATGTGATATCGCTGATACTACCTTCAGGGAAGTCAACGCACCAATGATTAACTTTACATTTAAA
This sequence comes from Bathynomus jamesi, assembly GCA_023014485.1. Taxonomy (NCBI): domain Eukaryota; kingdom Metazoa; phylum Arthropoda; class Malacostraca; order Isopoda; family Cirolanidae; genus Bathynomus; species Bathynomus jamesi. The sequence goes on from JAJOZX010000432.1 coordinate 405,081, forward strand.
GCATTCTGCTTTCAATTTAGCTGGCCCTGCCATATTTTCTCTTTTTTTTTTCTGAATACTCTGAATAAGATAAAGCGTTCTAGCAATGAAAACTATCAAAAACGTTCTGACCAGTATATAAAAAAGGGGGGGGGGTGAATTCATCCCGCGCGTAGACGCATCCACCTATTTGCAAGTGACGTTCATCCCTTCCAGAAGACTACACCTCTCGCTGCTGCCGCACCGACCAAAGGTCTCCCCAGGGCCGGACAGTCCCAAACGTGTCGCAGCTACCAACTGACAAACACTCGCGACGCAGGCATCACGGATTTCCCGCCAGGAGCGACAGCGAGATGCAGCCCCTTACTAAGTCTTACTAGTCACTCACAAGCGGCCAGACTCTTAGAATCCAGTGTTCAAGGGATATCCCACCAGACCCAGAGTCTACGCCCGAGACTTTACGCTGGCCTGGCAGCCAGCTGGGCAGTAAAGCTCTCTCACCTCAGAGCAGTACAGCCAAGCACCATCAATTGGTCACCAAAGAACGGTCGCAGGGGGCTGGTCAGGCCATTACGCGTTAGGAATGGGCTTAACGGGGCACTAGCCACACTCCATTCATCGCGCCCCTACGCCTGGGACCCCTCCATCCCTCTCACAACCTACGAGCGTTAAATGGTGTTATTTATAGAGGTTCCAAAGCCTCTCTTCCCACGCATGAGGTAGCAGTAGGGTCCTAATAGTAAAAGAAGAGAAAAAGACTTAATACTAAAAGAATTTTTTTTTTTTTTTTTAGTCAGAGGAGAACATCCTTAATGTAAGCTAAAAGGACAGAGTAGGGATGGGATGGGGTCCTAGTAACCCACGGGACAGGATTGTACAACATACTTTACCCGCCCTCCCGAAAGAGAGAGAGAACCTAAAGGAACTGGCAGCCAATTTCTCTAGAATCCCACGACTCGGGACCGGAGGGCTGTCACACCCCAAGTATAAAGTTTACAACATCCAGAGAAATGTGCATAACCTTTACACCTTTAGAGAGAGAGTGAGTGAGTAGAGAGAGTAGAGAGTGAGTGAGAGTAGAGAGAGTGAGTGAGAGAGTAGAGAGTGAGTGAGTGAGAGAGTAGAGAGAGAGAGAGTGAGAGAGTAGAGAAAGAGAGTGAGAGAGTAGAGAGAGTGAGAGTAGAGAGTGAGTAGAGAGAGTGAGAGAGAGAGTGAGAGAGTAGAGAGAGTGAGAGTAGAGAGTGAGTAGAGAGAGTGAGAGAGAGAGAGAGTGAGAGAGTAGAGAGAGTAGAGAGAGTGAGAGTAGAGTACAGAGTGAGTAAAGTGTGTGTGGGGGGGGGTAATCAATGTAAACCGAAAATACTTCTATCTATAATTTTGCGAGCAGGAAAACAAAAGCACGAGACCATCGGACCGCAAAAGAAAAAATAATGCACCGACTGATGATCGAAAATGAATACCTGAAATATTAAAGAGTTTAGTATGAATCAGTTTTCAGTACCCATAAAAACGATGATGATGATATGATGATGATGATGATGAATGATAATGATAATGATGATATAATATATGCTAAAATTCACTTTTTGAAGAATTATAAGGAGAAAATAACTTATTTTAATTTTATACCGGAAGATATAATACGCGTTGTAAAACTGAAATCACATTCGGCAGTAGATCAGGACAAACGAAACGCGACACTGATTATTAAAACTAAAACTGAAATAGTTCTGCCCCTGTATTAGATATGGAGATCTCTAGACACGCGAGAAATACATAACATCCTGAAGAGAGCGAACGCTGTTTCTATATATAAAAGAGGGAACATATATTAGTCGAAGAACTATAAGACCAGCGTTTTTGACATCCAATCTCACCAAAATTTTCGAAACAACAGAGAAAAAAATCTACTTTATGGAGGCAGAGGAAAATTCAGAGAACCAACATGGATCAGGAAGATAGTCTAGCATAATTAATATAACAACAATGAAAACACTAATTTATATGGATACCAGGTTTGGGTTAATTATAATAGAGAGTTTCTAGCACAACCCTAAATTTGTTTTATAACATCTTTTGAACTGTTACATAAGTTACCACTAACATGCTCAGCTTTGCAAATGTTTGTTAACCACAATATCTCGAGATAATTAGATACACTCATTGCGGTCTTATAAAAAGAATTAAAAACTGTGATAATCCAGTTATCGAAGTTAATCATGTCCTGCCATGTCTTCTAAATTATGAGCTTCATGGTAAGAAAATGTGGCTCTGCAGAATCATTGTAATTTTTCGTTTTTATTTTAAATCTTTCCTTAATATTACCTGTATTATGGAAAATATTTTCTTACCAATAAAGTTTTTCCTACTAAAACAATGAGAGAGAGAGAGAGCTTTTAAATCACACCTTTTAAATGGTTTGTGGGTAAGGCTTCACGTATGTTATTTTAGTCCAGGGTAGTTTATGTTGAGGTGTTAACGTAACTTGCACTTGGGACTGTTAATTGTAAGACAACTACCATAGCTGGGACTGAGGACACGTTATCCCCCGCATACTCTATATAATCTATATACAGTAGGTCTCTATATATAAATAGATAGAGTGATCAACACAGAGATAAATGTGAACGTCATTGATGGGGTTAGAGCAATTATGTGCACCAATCCGAACACACCTCCGCTGCCATAAGAACCGCCCATTTTATACCTAACAGACTAGCTTGGGACGAGACAGAGGCGTGAGACTTCTTGTAAGCACTGTACATATAAAAATGTTAACAATTATTAAAATAATATTTATTTAATTAAAGCAAACAATTAAGTGGCAAGAATGCGGTCAAAATAATACACCACTTTTTTAACAATGTACGAATCTAATTTATAAAGCCCAGGGCTAATATTAAGAACAAAATCGCATCATTAGTAAATTTATTCTTAGTAGAAATACAGGGTGTCCATAAATGATTACCCTGATTAAAGCATGCTATGACTTTTAAATAAACACTCGTATTCAAACACAGTTTTAATCATAAGTAGATAAACATACAAAGTTTTGATACATAGTTAATGAACTTAATAAGCTTCCACATGTGCACCCCTAGTGGCACGTAAAATGTCTAAACGTTATTTACACTCACGCCACACATTTACCAACATTTGTGGGTTAACTGTTGCAATTGCATCCGTAATGCGTTCTCGCAATGTCCTGATATCTGGAACAACTGTTGCATAAACCAAATCTTTAACATGACCCCAGAGAAAGAAATCCAGCGAGGTAATGTCTGGTGATCTTGGGGTCCATGGGATTGGCCCGTCCCTGCCAATCCATCGATTTGGAAATGTTGCGTCGAGAGTTTCACGAACAACATGCGCCCAATGAGGGGGTGCCCCATCTTGTTGGAAGATGACAGTTGGCTGCCTGTCCTGCAGCTGGGGGATGGCGTAATTGGTGAGCATATCCAGGTACACAGCACAGTTGCGGAAACAGTGTTCTCAGCGAAGAAGAAAGGACCAATTATCTGGTCATGCATTAGTCCACACCAGACATTGATCTTCGGTCTGTCCCGAATATGCTCCCTTACGGCACGTGGGTTTTCCGAACCCCAAATACGCACATTGTGTCTGTTGACTCTACCACTAAGAGGAAACGTAGCCTCATCTGAAAAGCAGACACGTAACAAGAAGTCATTATCCTCGTCAATGCTGTTCAAAATGTCAATAGCGAATTGTTCACGTTTTGGACGGTCATCAGGCTTCAGTTCTTGAACAATTTGTACCTTGTAGGCATGTAACTTCAAACGTTTGTGTAACACCTTGTGCACCGTAGACTTCGGTATCTTTAGTTGGCATGAAGCTTGTCTCACCGATTTCCTTGGTAACCGTGTGAAAGCAGTTTCAATGTTTTCCACCGTCCCATCGGAAACTGATAGTCTACCACTGCTCTTTCCCTTTTCCACGTTTCCAGTTTCCAAGAATTTTTTCATCCACGACTTAATTAACTTCACATCAGGTGGATTCTTTCCATACTTTGTTCTGAACCTTCGCTGAACACTGACAGGAGATTTTTTTTCTGCAAGCCACACAACACATTGTGCCTTCTCTGCCACAGACGCCATCTTAACTGAACAGCTACTACAGCGCACCTAGCGGCGAATGCGGTAGACAAAACACACCTGCACAGAAACTCTATGCGTGTACGAGATCAACTGTAAAAAGAAAACGGATGTAAGATTCGTCATTAAAACATGAGAGCATACTGTTTTCAGGGTAAACATATATGGACACCCTGTATACTTGAATCGAGTGTGATCAAGAATAATGCTGATTTTGTTCTTAATATTAGCCCTGGGCTTTATAAATTAGATTCGTACATTGTTAAAAAAGTGGTGTATTATTTTGACCGCATTCTTGCCACTTAATTGTTTACTTTAATTAAATAAATATTATTTTAATAATTGTTTACATTTTTATATGTACATTTTAATTGTATTATTTCTTTTATATAGTATTTATGTACTTGATAGTTTATTAGACTTTTGAACAGGTTATCTATTGGAAATATTTTTCAGATTGTTTTTAGATATTCGAAATATTCTGGAAGGAGCACGTGACGACGATTGCACCATGTCTTTTGTTTCGTTAGATTCTTGCCACTTAATTACCTGTTTTTAATTAAATACTATTTCTAATAACTGTTATAATAATTTTTGTTTTGTGTACATGTTAATTGTCTAATTTCATTTATATAGTTTTTTATGTATTCAATAATTTAGTAGCCTTTAGATTGAGTTATCTATTGGGAAAAAATCTTTAGATTGTTTTATTGTTTTTAAATTGAGTTGCCTATTGGGGAATTTTTCGCCTGTGTATTTAACTCAGTTACTTGGTAAATTCTGTTTATTTATTTCTTGTCCCTGAAGATGTGAATATATCACGAAAGCGCTGGGATTTCGTGTTTACTTTTCCTTTTCCCTGTGGTTGTTTGCTTATTAAAAAGATAACGTGTTTTTCTGTGATTTTACTGCATTATATATATATATATATATATATATATATATATATATATATATGATACACAGACCGTGCATGGATCAAGGAACAAAGTTCCTTGTTCCATGCACGGTCTGTGTGTATCAATAGAAACCTCACGGAACCATTCTGAGTTCATTCCCATATATATATATATATATATATATATATATATATATATATATATATATATATATATAATTAAACAATAGGGATAGGGGAAGGCTATATTATCTCGGCTTATTTGCATGTGTTGATTCACGAAATATATAGTTTAAATATCAGTACATGTGTTAACCTCTCCGTCTATGGCCTTGGTTGGTTCGAAGTTGACGGGGGTTCTGGTTAGGGGGCAGCAACGGATTTGTCACTCGCAGGAGTTTCTCCTATACTACTCTCCGAGTTCTTCTATAGGGGTTCGGAAGATTCTGGGAGGCTTACTGAATTCTCGGAAGGTTCTCCGATTCTTCTTATAACGCATCGCGAAATTATTTTTCTCTATTTAAGACTAAGTTCTCTGAAGGTTCCCCGATTCTTCTTGTAACGTATCGGGAGATTTTAATGATTAAGTTCTCTGAAGTGAGCATGGCTCGAAGGAGAAGATGAAGACTGTTTCTTACTGTGATTTACTGCTAAAATGTAAAGGTAGTGCTCAGCCTCGGAGTCTAACTCTGAATGAACATGGAAGAAATTTTGTGTGTTTATATACCCATAATTTGCTAACATCATCATTATTATTTTGCACAATATTTGAAAATAAAGTAAATTTTTTGCTGTGGCAATGTTTAAACAGATAAACAGGATATTTGAAGATGAAGCCATATTTTCATCTTAAGAGACAGTACCTTAAAATTTGGCAGTTTAAAATCTAGGATTAAAGAGAGGAGTCGTTTTTTCCTTAGTGCAGTAGTACCAAATCTTACCTTAACCATAAAGAAAAAACACCCCAGCCACTTGCTTCGTCCACTATCTACGCTTTTAATTGTGTTCGCTGCAAAGCGAACTATGTATATTGGCAGTACCATCCGCCAATACCAAACAAGAGTGGACGAGCATCGTGGTATTTCCACTAGAACTTCGCAACCCTTGAACAAACCCGACAACTCAGTAATAAGGGATCATTGCCACCTCCAAAACCACCCTTTACTTCCCTCCAATTTGAAAATCATTAATTCTGCCAACCAACTAATAGACCTCCGCATACTTGAGTCCCTTTATATACTTAGTATTCAGCCAACCCTCAACGACTACAGTTGCGCTTTCAACCTAAACAGCGCCAAATAAACTCTCATATAGAAAAGAAATCCTCCATCATTCCGCCTGGCTCTATCTTTCTAATACGGACTTTTTCAACAAGCCAACCATCCCCAATCTTCTGTACAATTGGTTTTTCACAACGTTAGAAACCTGGTAATACCCCCCTTAATTCTGATTCACCTTTTAACCGTTTTATATTTTTTACTTAGTGTTCACACTCTTATCCTTTATATTATTTCATTTTTAATCTTTTAATTTTAATTTAATATATATTGTAACTATTGTCGCATGTTCATTTTAATATATTGTTTTTTTTTTATTATACTTATTTATTTCTATTTGATTTTAAACTTTTTAGCACTGATGATGGAAATTGAACTTTTCCGAAACGTTTGTAAATAAACATGTACCATCTTTTCGTCCTCCTATTCCTCGCTATATATATATATACAGGGTGTCCATAAATGTTTACCCTGAAAACAGTATGCTCTCATATTTTAATGACGAATCTTACATCCGTTTTCTTTTTACAGGCGATCTCGTACACGCATAGAGTTTCTGTGCTGGTGTGTTTCGTCTACCGCATTCGCCGCTAGGAGCGCTGTAGCAGCTGTTCAGTTAAGATGGCGTCTGTGACAGAGAAGGCACAATGTGTTGTGTGGCTTGCAGAAAAAAAATCTCCTGTCAGTGTTCAGCGAAGGTTCAGAACAAAGTATGGAAAGAATCCACCTGATGTGAAGTTACAGTAATTAAGCCGTGGATGAAAAAATTCTTGGAAACTGGAAACGTGGAAAAGGGAAAGAGCAGTGGTAGACTATCAGTTTCCGAGGGGACGGTGGAAAACATTCAAACTGCTTTCACACGGTTACCAAGGAAATCGGTGAGACAAGCTTCATGCCAACTAAAGATACCGAAGTCTACGGTGCACAAGGTGTTACACAAACGTTTGAAGTTACATGCCTACAAGGTACAAATTGTTCAAGAACTGAAGCCTGATGACCGTCCAAAACGTGAACAATTCGCTATTGACATTTTGAACAGCATTGACGAGGATAATGACTTCTTGTTACGTGTCTGCTTTTCAGACGAGGCTACGTTTCATCTTAGTGGTAGAGTCAACAGACACAATATGCGTATTTGGGGGTTCGGAAAACCCATGTGCCGTAAGGGAGCATATTCGGGGCAGTCCGAAGATCAATGTCTGGTGTGGACTAATGCATGACCAGATAATTGGTCCTTTCTTCTTCGCTGAGAACACTGTTTCCGAAACTGTGTACCTGGATATGCTCACCAATTACGCCATCCCCCAGCTGCAGGACAGGCAGCCAACTGTCATCTTCCAACAAGATGGGGCACCCCCTCATTGGGCGCATGTTGTTCGTGAAACTCTCGACGCAACATTTCCAAATCGATGGATTGGCAGGGACGGGCCAATCCCATGGCCCCCAAGGTCACCAGACACTACTATGTATCAAAACTTTGTATGTTTATCTACTTATGATTAAAACTGTGTTTGAATACGAGTGTTTATTTAAAAGTCATAGCATCCTTTAATCAGGGTAATCATTTATGGGCACCCTGTATATATATACACACAGAGTATATAATTTCGGATATATATACTTTGTATATATATATATAGAACTGTGATATATATAACACTTCACGAGGAGAGGATGCCTCACAGGTGGGCTGCTAGTCTGTCGTTAAATAGTAAAGGTTTTTGACTGTTTTCGCGTAAAATTTAGATATCATTATGTTCATGAAATCACAGTGATCCCGTGTATATACTTAACATGTCATAGTGGGTAATAGTGTCGTGATAATTAATGTGAAAGGATAGTTGTGCATGGAGCTGCTGAAACGTGATTTAAAAGGACGAGAAGTGGGCACTCCTAGTAGCATCCCCTTCTCTCCTCCCTCCCCACCCCCACCATCTACACTGCGAATCTTCCGTTTAATAGTAAAAGTTTTTGACGGTGACCGCGGGAAATGTGTTTCGTTATGTTATAATCGTACAGTGACTCCGCGTATATACTTTCATGTGTTAAGTTAGTAATATTTGCATAATTAATGTGGAAAGATGCCTGAGCATCGAACCGGTGGTATCTGGGGCATCATTTAAAGGGACGAGAAGTGGGACCCCTATCGGCGTTTCCCCCACATCCACTCCAACCACCCCCACTATCTACGCTCCCCCGCAAGCCTGCTCCTCCGTCGATACAGGTACAGTGGGATCGTCTGCTGAAAATCGTGATCTAGCAGAAAATCCTTTGTTTTATATTTGACAAAGTAGATCATATTAGTCAGACCTTCTCGTATTTCTTTGTCATGATTTCTATGATTCGGAAGAAATAGAATATGCGAATGTATAGTTAAACACGCTGTTCATGTGCTACCCTCCCAGCTCGTACAGGTAATTCTAGGAACGAGAATATCCTAAAAGACATTATAAATAAAGTGTCGACCATCTGGAATATTGAAAACAATATTACCTTCTACGTCACTAACTTCCATAGAATACCGGTAATCTCTATGGGTGATGTAGACGTTTCGGTGCTCCTCAAACAGTATAATGAGGTAAAAAAGTCGTTAATTGAACTGAAACATCGCTACATGGTGTCAAATCAGAAAAATGCGATTTCGCTAGAACAATTTCGGTCAGAGTTAGATGCGTTGAAGAGACGCTCCTCCCAAAGACCAGTTACTCGGAAGTAGTTCAACAAGTCAGAACCCCAAGAAGCGCGTCGGCGGGTAGCGAGGGAAACGAAATCCTCTCCCCCCAACTCCCCCCTCCCTGAATGTGGGGTGGAAACGCAATATGCAGGGGAAGTGGTCAATCTCCCTCCTGTTCATGAAAGGACTCCTGCTCCCGATTTCACAATGAGGAACACGGACTGTCCGATGCCAAAAGACGAGGCATCACTGCCCTCAGTAGTATGGCTGAAAAATGGTATAGCTCAATTGCAATGTTGATTAATGTTGCAACCCCCATCCCAAATGCCAACCCCCTTTCCCCCTTGTTGCAAGGTCCCAACCCCCACCCACAGAGTGTAAAAAAAAAAAGGAGTATCTCCCCCAGCTGCCATAAGCTGGGGTAATCCATTTAACCACACACACACACACAGAGAGAGAGAGAGAGAGAGAGGAGAGAGAGAGAGAGAGAGAGAGAGAGTTACAAGAAGTACAAGGAGATAAAAGGAGTTACAAGGAAAAGTAGGACCTCAAAAGGCCTTGCGGCAAATACCGAGGAGGTACCAATGGCAACAGGTGCCAGGGAAAAATTCTGTCACCCTCAAATAGTGTGCAAGACTAGGTCTAACCTTTTCTTGAACAGATTCACAGAAAAACTGTTCTCAACTTCTGAAGGTAGCCTGTTCCACGTGTCACAGATCTTATAGGTAAAGTAATTCCCAAACACACTAGTCCTAAACCGTTTCAAATCCAACTTCCAACCATTGTTACGAGTTGGGTTATCATTTAAACTAAACATGCTTCTAAAATCGACATTGTTGAACCCGCGTAAGAACTTGAAAACCTCGATGAGTTGACCGCGCAGCCTCCGAGATTCCAGCGAAAACAAATTCAGAGCGCGTAAGCGTCGATTGTAGCCCATATGCCTAACGGAAGGGATTAACTTTGTGGCCCTCGCCTGCACTCGCTGCAGCCTCTCAATATCTTTCCTGAGGGTGGGTGACCAGAACTGCACAGCATACTCCAGGTACGGCCGAACCAGGAAATTGTACAGAGATAGCACAGTCTACTTGTTCCAAAATCGAAATTGCTTCCTAATATAACCCAACAACTTCTGGGCTTTCTTTTCCACCTCTACACACTGTTTGGTAAACTTAAGGTCGCTGCTAATTAGCATACCCAAGTCTTTTCCAAGTCAGTGGCCTCGATATTACTCCCCAACATCAAGTAGTCCGACTTGGGATTGGCGTAGCCAATGTGCATCACCTTGCATTTACCAAAGTTAAATGGACCACTCTCCTATCCTAGGTAGGTCGCACGCAGGTACTCGATCGCTTGAGGCGTCCCAGCATTGGCTACAAGCTTGGTGTCATCAGCGAATTTGGCGATCCTACTGACGATGCCACCGTCGATATCATTTATGTAAATGATAAACAACAGCGGCCTCAAAACGTAACCCTGAGGCACCCCGCTAGTGACCGAGACCCAATCCGAACTAGCCCCTTTAATTACAACCCTCTGCCGCCTATTCTTCAGCCATTTTTCAATCCACCTACCTACTTCCCCACCGATACCCAGCGCGCGAACTTTGGCCATTAGCCGGCCGTGAGGTACCTTATCAAAGGCTTTCTCAAAGTCAAGATAAAGTATATCAATCGCCCTACTCTTATCATACTCACTCAACATGACGTGGAAGAACTCGTGCAAGTTGGTGAGACACGACCTACGCCGTCTAAACCCATGTTGGGAGTCCCCAAGCAGCTTGAAAGAATCCAAATGGTAACGATCCTATCCGCTATTATCCCCTCTAATAATTTACCTACAACCGAAGTGAGACTACTGGGACGATAGTTCCCTGGACTTTCGTGATCCCCTTTCTTAAAGATAGGGGTCACGTTGGCTTCCCTCCAGTCACCAGGCACCTTGCGCGTCTCCAACGATTTGTTGAAGACTGTAGCCAGGTGGGGAGCCACTTGGTCGCGCACTTCCCGCAACACTCTGGGTAGGAACTGGTCTGGCCCAGGAGCCTTAAACGCGCTCAGTTTGTCTATTCTTTCGGCAACGACTGTCGCGGTACACCGACCACTATGCAGGCCAGCGCCTTCGTGCCTGACGCCTGGCTCTGGGATGACGCGGGTGTCGTCCCTCGTGAACACTCCCTCAAAGTACTCATTCAGCACATTAGCGATGTCCGCGTCGGAGATCTGCAGAACGCCGCTGAGGTTCTTTATCATGCTTCTAATGGGCTTTCTACTATTAACATAACTGAAGAACTCCTTAGGGTTCCCTTTGCAGAGGCTTGCCATCCTGAGTTCTTCGTTACGTTTCGCTAGCCTGACCTTCACATTCACTTCTCTGCTCAGGCGGACATACGCCTCATTGTTCTCATTGGAAGGATTGGCCTTCGCCCTCCTATACGCAGCTTTCCTATTTTGGATGGCCGAAGCGATGTCACGAATGAACCACTTAGGTTGCGTTGAAGCAGGGGTGACCAATTTTCAGGGTATAGCAGCAGATTGCAGCACCATAAACTGATCCCGAAATGCACTCCACACTTCCTCAACATCGCCACCGACCTCTAACCCCATCTCATCTACGGTATCCCGGAGGCCAATAAAGTCCGCCTGCCGTAGATCAAGCTTACTGCCTCTAGAGTTACTACGCTTCACCCGAGGGACGCAGACACAGAACCTAACCAGACCGTGATCACTCCCGCCCAACGATTCGACAACGGTGAAGCCAGTGACGAGGTTGTCTTCGGTCGTAAATACTAAGTCTAGAACGCTTTCGCCTCGTGTAGGCTCATTGACCCACTGAGTGAGGAAGTTCTCATCAGCAAAGTCAACTAGCCTCCTCCCTTCAGCATCAGCAGTCCTGTCTTACCACTTTATGCCGCGACAGTTGAAGTCTCCTAAAACTACTCACACCCTGTCCCCTAGCAGGCTACGGAGTTCGGTGTACAGGGCTGCATCCTCCTCGAGGAGGAGATGCGGAGGTCTGCACACCAAGATTAACCTATAGTTCGTCCCTCCCACGTTCAGATCGGCGCCAAGCAGCTCCCGTTCTGATCGAATCTGGCAGCAAACCGAACTCAACGTGTCCCTGACGTATATTAGTACCCCTCCCCCCTCCCCACGGTTGCGATCTTTGTGAAACATTGTATACCCGGAATCTCGAACTCCCCAACGTAGTCCCACGATCAGTATGAATCCAGGACTCGGTGATAGCAACGATATCCTGGTATTCTGATGCTAAGGGCGCACGTAGCTCGCGAAACTTATTCCTAATCGACCGAGCATTAAAAAGCACTGCACGGAGGGAGCCTTCTCTATTCTGACCGCCCCCTAGCACGACCCGTTTCCCGAACAGCCAGGCCTGTCGGGAGTTGAAGAGCCCCACCAACGAGGGGGCAACTTCCGCAGGAGGCTGAGCCCCCTCCAATGGGGAAGGAGAGTCACCCACCCTGTACATGGACGCACTCTTCAGTTGAAGGTACGTCCGCCACCGGCTCAACATCATCTCTCCCCGGTGGGGGCCCATTATCAATCCCCGGGCTTGACCTCACCATACGGTATTGGTGCCGGTCAAGCAGCTTGCCTAGCACACCTTTACCCTTGTTATTGAGGTGGACACCATCCCTCTGATACAGGTCCCACCTACCCGAAAACGCGTCGAACGGGTCAACAAACTTCACGCCCAGTGGGACGCACAATCTTGCACCCTGTCGTTGGTGCCAATGACCTTACTGAGCGCATGGTCACTGGCATTCTTCTGCGGTAAAATACTCATCAACATATTCCTCTCTGTCTTAAGTTTTAGATCATCCGCGAGAGACATGATCTCTGTGATGATCCCTTCAGTCGAACCTACCCTACCGCCTTTGAGGAACAGGTCGTTGCCACCAGCGTGGACAACTTTCGCAGTCCTCCGACTAGCCACACGCAGCTTCTCTAATTCCTTCCTTAAATGCGCCGTTCCCCGCCCAGGTAAGCACCTTACCTTCCTCCTGTCTAGGTTTGCAAAAACGAAGTACTTCTCCTGGCCCCTAATTTGCGAGTCACCAATCACAACGGTGTATTCCTCCTTCGCGCACTGGAGACTAAAGCGGTTGGAGGTCCTGACAGCGGCCACCGTGGTCTCAGGTCTTGGCTTCGAAACCTTCTTGCCTGATACCTTTCGATACCCGCCGCCACCCATAGACTCAGCTGTACTTACACCACCCGACCCACCCCTACCGGCAGCTACATCCTTCGGTTTCTTTGGGCCATCACTAGGCATTTTCCCACCCTTTTTTTATCGGCCCCTTCCCACCCTTCTCTATCAGCCCCTTCTTTGCGCCCTCCCTTCCCTCCACCTTGCGCCGCGGTTCCGTGCATTCCACGTAGGTCGCTGGCGATTTCTGACACTGATTTTGTACCCTTGTCCGCAGTTGCACCTCTACCCTTTCTCCACGGTCTCGAGCTCTGTCCATTCCGCCGCTGGACCGCCTTTCCAATGCGGCTATCCTATCAATGAACTCCGGGCTGGAGGGCGCAGCCGCGTCAGTGACCGCCGCGCCTCCAACAGCCGATCTGGACGACTCGAGCCGCCGGACCCTCTCCTCTAGCTTCTCGTAAAACTGCATGAGTTCGCAAAAGCGGCACATGATGGAGTGGTTGATCTTCTCGAAGCAAGCTTCTTTGAAGTTCGTCACCCACTGGTTTACTCCACACCTCGCACACTCAGCCTTCAGTTTCTGCGGTCTAGTCATTGTAACTTATTTTTGTTCTAACTCCGAATACACTGAATAAGATAAAGCGTTCTAGCGATGAAAACTATCAAAAACGTTGTGACCAGTATATAAAAAAGGAAGGGGGGTGAATACTTCCGGCGCAAGCTGCTTCCGCTTATTTGCAAGTGACGTTCATCCCATCCAGAATACAACACCTCTCACTTCTGCCGCACCGACCAAGGGTCTCCCCAGGGCCCGATAGTCCCAAACGCGTCGCAGCTACCAACTGACAAACACTCGCAACGCAGGCGTCATGGATTTCCCGCCAGGAGCGACAGCGGGATGCAGCTCCTTACTAAGCCTTACTAGTCTCTCACAAGCGGCCAGACTCTTAGAATCCAGTGTTCAAGGGATATCCCACTAGACCCAGAAGCTACGCCTGAGACTTTCCGCTGGCCTGGCATCCAGCAGGGCAGTAAAGCTCTCTCGCCTAATAGCAGTACAGCCAAGCACCATCAACTGGTCACTAAAGAACGGTCGCAGGGGGCTGGTCAGGCCATTACGCGTTAGGAATGGGCTTAACGGGGCACTATCCACACTCCATTCATCGAGCCCCTACGCCTGGGACCCCTCCATCCCAGTCTCTCACAACCTGCGAGCGTTAAATGGTGTTATTTATAGAAGATCCAAAGCCTCTCTTCCCACGCATGAGGTAGCAGTAGGGTCCTAATAGTAAAAGAAGGGAAAAAGACAACACTAAAAGCATTTTTTTTTTTTCAGTCAGAGAAGAGCATCCTTAACTTAAGCTAAAAGGACAGAGTAGGGATGGGATGGGGTCCTAGTAACCATGGACAGGATTGTACAACGGACTTCATCTGCCCTCTCGAAAGAGAGAGAGCACCTAAAGGAACTGGCAGCCAATTTCTCTAGAATCCCACGACTAAGGACCGGAGGGCTGTCACACCCCAAGTATAAAGTTTACAACACCCAGAAGAAAAGAAATGTACATAACCTTTATACCCCCTGCGAGAGAGAGAAAGAGTTACAAGGAGATACAAGGAAAAGAAGTACCTCAAAAGGCCTTGCGGCCCATACCGAGGAGGTAACAATGGCAACGGGTGCCACGGAAAATTTTCTACACCCTCAAATAGTGTGCAAGATTTGGTCTAAACCTTTTCTTGAAGTGATCCAGAGAGGAACTGTTCGCAACTTCTGAAGGTAACCTAACCTGTTCCACGTGTCACAGATCTTATACGTAAAGTAATTCCCACACACACTAGTCCTAAACCGTTTCAAATCCAACTTCCAACCATTGTTGTGAGTTGGGTTATCATTTAAACTAAACATGCTTCTAAAATCGACATCGTTGAACCCGCGTAAGAACTTGAAAACGTCGATGAGTTGACCGCGCAGCCTCCGAGTTTCCAGAGAAAACAAGTCCAGGGCACGTAAGCGTCGATTGTAGTCCATATGCCTAACGGAAGGGATTAACTTTGTGGCCCTCGCCTGCACTCGCTCCACCCTCTCAATATCTTTCCTGAGGGTGGGCGACCAGAACTACACAGCATACTCCAGGTGCGGCCGAACGAGGGAATTGTACAGAGAGGGCACAATCTCCTTGTTCCGAAACTGAAATTGCCTCCTGATATAACCCAACAGCTTCTGGGCTTTCTTTTCCACCTCTACGCACTGTTTCGTAAACTTAAGGTCGCTGCTAATTAGCACACCCAAGTCCTTTTCCAAATCAGTGGCCTCGATATTACTCCCCAACATTGAGTAGTCCGACTTGGGATTGGCGTAGCCAATGTGCATCACCTTGCACTTACCCAAGTTAAACGGCATTTGCCATTTTTCGGAGAGAGAGAGAGAGAGAGAGAGAGAGAGAGAGAGAGAGAGAGAGAGTTACATTAAACAGAAAGATAAAAAAATTATGGATCAAGTAAAGATAAGCACCCCCAGCCTTCTTTAATTAGCCTTATAAGGCTAACTAACGAAAATATCACGACCTAACCTTACCAATCGTCAAGGGCGTACAGTTGACTTAACGATTGGTTAGGTTAGGTCGTGATATTTTCGTTAGTTAGCCTTATAAGGCTAATTAAAGAAGGCTGGGGGTGCTTATCTTTACTTGATCCAAAATTATGTTGTGCCCTATACATGTTCATCTTTTCATTATTGCAACTCTTCTTTCGTCTCATCTCACTTGATGTCCTATGTAGAGAGTTGTCGTCGCATGAAATTTATTGCGGCCTTTTTGGGGTAATATTTCTTATCTACGTCGAGAAAAGAAGAGGTTTAGTAAAACAACACCTTTTCTTTGTCTTTTCTTTACATTCTTTTCCGTTTTTAATTTTGAGGATACGTAAGCTCCATATATTTTGGGTCCGCCATCTGTGAGTTTTAAAAAGAATCGTTTTCGTTCCTTATGCTTTGCTTTAAAATTACCTCCAATTTTCTGAGAAATGACCAGGTGCAAGGCCGTTCCTTCCTACTGGGGTTTCTTTCCACAGTTTAGCCTTTTTAAATTTTCTCCCTGTAATCAGTTTTTTAAAATATATATTTTACTTCGAAGGAAGAGTCACCAAACACTTTTATTTCTATTTTACTTCCTTGTGCCGCCTCCCTATTCGTTATAGAGAGCAATTTGGCATAACGAGAGAGCGAGTGTAAACAGAGTTAAGGGGTTCAAAGCAATTAATATATGAATTTTACTCCTGGTACCCACGTTCTATACTTTGTGCACAAACCGAGACTAAGAAAATTTTATCCACCAATAAATAAAAATCTTATTAAGGAAATAGTCTTTGAATTGCTTTAGTTATGTCAGGAGGTAATAAGTTCTCTAAATAATTATTTCTATTTTAAAATACGAACCACCTCAAAATTCTATTTCCGCGCTATCATTTAAGCGGCCACCTTTATTAAGTTAAAGGAATTATGCTATTATAAATAGACTAAATATACGCCACTTTATATTTACTTTGTTTTCCACAAATTCTCAATAACAAATAAAATATACATTCAAATAAAGTAATTTAATAATTGCATTACAGGAGCTACGAGTATGATGTAAACCTTTTTATATATTTACATCAATTTTTTGTCACGTTTTCTTACTGTTCATTAAATTAGGAAATAATCGTCAGTATCAGGAAAATAAAGGAACTAAATAGCATGAATCATAAGCAATGAGTAAAATAAAAGTGAATAACCATGCGAATAGAATAATGTGCATGTACTGTATTTGAACTGAGATTCAAGTTTAAGTGGCTGATTCTTCATAGAAGAAAAGTTAATTTAATATTGTTGTAAGCATAGTCTAAGCATTTTATTAATTTTATCTTTTATTTAAGTAAAAGCAAGCTGTATAAAATGTACGCCATCCAAATTTTATGTTAAGACGTTCTGACCTGTGCCCTACACTGAATCCGTTTGCCATAGAAGTACGTGTGGTGTTTCCTTCGTCACCAAGTTATCTCTTTAAAGGATCTGTTATTTTTCGTTCGCTCAGTATTTACCCAAGTTCATATTTTGATTCAGAATTTCCCCTTTCCTCCCGCTTCGACCAGAGAGAACTCATTAATTTTGTTACGAATATGATTAATCCTCCTGTACGTGAATATGCTGTATTACTTCCAACGTAGTCACTGTTGTTACTTTCCAGAGTAATTAATTTCTTGACGTTCGTAGCTTGTGATGAATTTCATCTTTTCTCTTCTAAATATACCTATTTCAAGACTCTATCCACCCTTCCTACTCTTCAGCCTGTACATTTCGTGTGCCATGCTTTCTGGGACCCCTGACAATATGGAGCATGAAATTCATCTTGCTTCTTCCGTCAAAGTCAATCAAATCTACATGGATTCTTGAAAAAATTTCATGGTTATTCGCTCCATTATTTCCTCTGTAGGTTGAACTGTTCTCGACTAGGGATTCGTCTTTTTAATATTTTTGTCCCATCTCTTAATCTTCAGTCTGACGTATTTATAACTGTTCAGTGTTCAGTAATGTTCAAAGTGTTGCAATATCAGAAACACCACTAAAGCATGTATCCGTTTTCAACTTTGCCCCATTTGTACTGAAACTGGCTGCATTTAGTAGTACAATACAAAATCCCTCCCCTTTTCTCTTAACTGCAAAAGTTCACATGTGACTTTCTAATTTATGCCCTAACATTAAAGACTATAAACTGACTGCAAAATCTGCAAGGTTCTTTCCCTTTATTTCGCAAGTTCGACTACGTTACGAGTCTGATTTTACAGAAGTTTCAGGAGATATCTTTTGGTCTAACTTTGCTCTTGCTGGGAAGAGGAAGTTTCACTGGTGTCACTGTCACCGTAGCGACACTGAGCAAAGCTCTGTTCAACACTTTACACTTTATGAGGCTGAGATTGCGCATTATATCGATAGGCTAAAAGTTAGCAAGGCTCCAGGCCATGACGCTTTTTATCCCAGACATTTGAAAGATTTGAAAGACGTTATCGTAGGCCCCTTAACGAAGATTTTTAATCAGTCACTCGAAACGGGGCTTATTCCTGAAGACTTCAAATTAGCTAACGTCACGCCTATTTTTAAAAAAGACGACCGCGCAGTAGTTAGCAATTATAGGCCCATTAGCTTAACGTCAATTGTCGGTAAACTTTTGGAATCCGTAGTTAGGGATCGTATCATCGATCACTTAGAAAGTAGAGATTTGATTAATAGTAGTCAGCATGGGTTTCGACGCCATAGGTCTTGTTTAACTAATTTGTTAGAATTTTATAACGAAATAGTGCGCGAATACGATAGGCATAGAGCAGCTGACGTTATTTATTTAGATTTTAAAAAGGCGTTCGATACAGTTCCGCATAGGAGACTAATTGCGAAGGTAAAGCGCACGGTATACGCGGTCAGGTAGCTAACTGGTTAGAAGAATGGCTTCGTGCTAGGAGGCAGAGGGTCGTAGTTAATGGTAGTGAATCAGGGTGGTTAGATGTAGGTAGCGGTGTCCCACAGGGTTCAGTGTTAGGCCCATTGTTATTCGTAATTTACATTAACGACATAGATGTAGGATTGACTAGTAACGTGTCAAAATTCGCGGACGATACTAAAATAGACGGTAAGGTTGTTAACGAGGACAATAGAAACAGGATCAAAGACGATGTAAATAGGATTATGGAGTGGACAGATAAGTGGCAGATGCAATTTAACGTACACAAATGTAAAGTTTTGCATATAGGTTCTCGCAACAATAATTACACGTACACGATGGATGATAGGGAGTTAGCGAGCGTTGACGAGGAAGTAGATTTAGGCGTACGCGTATCTAAGGATTTAAAGGTTAGAAACCAGTGCCTGGAGTCTTGCGCAAAAGCTAATAGGATGTTAGGCTTCAAAGCGCGTAATTTCGAATTTAAATCGAAGGATATTATATTGCCCCTTTACAAGTCCCTAGTCAGGCCTCATTTAGAATATGCCGTTCAGTTTTGGTGCTCGTACTTGCGTGAGGATATTGATAGGTTAGAAAGGGTTCAGCGTCGTGCCACGAAACTTATTCCGTCATTGCGCAATAAGCCTTATGAAGATAGGATTAAAGAGTTAGACCTGTATTCACTCGAAACTAGAAGATTAAGGGGGGAGCTTATTGAAGTTTTCAAAATCGTTAATAACATCGATAACGTAAATTTTGACAAATTGTTAACTTTCGATAATAGTAATACTCGCAATAACGGATTTAAGTTGCGTGGCAGACGTTTCATTACTAATACCGCTAAAAACTTCTTTACGTTTAAAGTAATTGATAAATGGAATAATCTTCCCGCGTCAGTCGTTCATTCTAACAGCGTTAATATGTTTAAGAACCGTCTTGACAGACATTTTAAAAGTATTAACGTTGTTTAATATAAATAAAACAAAGTTAGCAACAGGAGCTCTGGTGGTGGTGCTCGAGGATGAGTCTGTTGACGATGAATGCCAGCTTGTGACATGCCAGCGTGTGATGCCAGCAATAAAAAATAAATAAATAAATAAATAAATAAAAAAAAAAAAAATTAGACTAACACGAACGTAGATGTAGCTCGTAGCGTAAACTAACCCACTTTTTGTTTAACTTTACCTACTTTTTTTACTTTGCATGTCTGTAACTCTCTTTTCTTGCATGTTTGTAGTTTGCATGGTATGACTGTGAGTTAAGACTGTGTTTGCATGGTTTGTAAGCGTTCTTATTTTACTTCTTTTCATCTTTCACCCCTCTCGTATTCTCTCCGACTATTTTTCTGACTTGTCGGCAGTGGCCGGCGGATGATGATGGTGAGACTCTTTTCCTCTTTTTCTGAATGAATGTTAACCCACGAGTGATAGGTGTTGCTCCTTACTTAACCCCTTATTCTCTTCTCTTCTCTTAACCCCCTACTCTTTCCTTTCTCTCGGGCTAACCTTAGAGTGGATCTTAGGGTCTTTGTTAGCCTTAGCTTCTGTAGATCTGTAGATCTTCAAAATCCTCACCCTTGGCTCTTTGTCTCTGATATAGGGTGAAGTCCATCGCCCCTGCCCTTCCCCATATGCAACCTTTATCTCTCCCAACATCAGCTGTAAAAATTTGTAAGATTTCCATTAACTCGCCGATACCCTCTACGTGAAGGGATATCATCCCATAAGTTTTTATGAGGATTGCTTCCAAATATCTAAAATAGACTCCCACCTTCCATCTTTAAAATCGTCGCACTACTTACTTCCCCTGGTTCAACACGCACATAGTGGTTCTCAATTTATTCGTACATTTGCTCTCAACGTCGGTTATTCAGCGTACACATTCCCTACACTTTACCCTCTCTTAAACATCTGGCATTTAACTACTGGGAAATTTTACCTCATCTCTTACCGTTAAATTCGATAAACTTCACATCTTCACCTTCCTCCCATTTCGTACGATAATGCTCTCTCGCCTCGCTTTTTGGCCCATAAATGGTTTCGATTCTATTCTTCAAAAAATGCCTTCGTTTTCAACCAATTCCCGCTCAACATTATTCGAAATTTTAGCCCTTCACTTATTGAACAACCTCGGCCCCTTTATATTCTTTATTGCCGACATTCCCTCACGATCCCTCTGTTGCTCCTAAAATATTTCTGCATGAACTCTTAGAGTCTCCCTGTAATTTTTAGTGGAGGGGGGCATTAATTCCCCTCACACCAACTTTCGCCAGGATTCTATCAACTCGAGAGGTCGCACACTTCATGCAGCACTGCCTTCTCTGGGACCCCCCTTTACATCTTACCCTGACAATGTCCTCCGAAACCGATCTCTCTAGGGCTGCAGCCTTTCGCATCCAACATTCCCTAGATGTTCCTTAAATCATACGTGGATTGCACCAACCTCAGTCAGTCTTCACCTTTGCCTAGCAAGTCTTTGCCTTACGCGTTCACTTTAAACTTCTCCAAAATTTTTGTAGCTTTGCCCTTATCACACGTAATACCATACCTTCATTAACTCGTTAGACACATCCTGCTCTAAAATTGGTATAAATTTATGTTCCGCCTTTAATGTTTTAGATTTACAAAATTTACTTTGACATTTTCATGGTGGTGTGTTGGTCACGTATTTCCACAATAACGATATCCTCCATTCTTTTACTCTTCCCGAATCAGTTTGTATGACTTCAATTACCGTTGATGAAATATAGTAAATTATTAGACCCTCTCGCCGAAACGAGGCACTGGGTCTGTGCTCTGTTTTCGTAAACCTCCAATTTCATCCCGGCAGAAAAATCTTATTGCTGCCTTACGCATTATTTCTTTGCGACTGGGGAAGTTTCCTGAGGTCTTCAAGTTAAGGAATAATAATAATAATAATAATAATAATAATTATAATAATGTTTGGAATTAATTTCCTCTGGAAGGGCCCTACAGCTTTACGTGGGATTCAAACCACCGATCGCTACATCGTCTGGACGGTCGCCCATCCAACTTCTGAAGAGACCCACGTTGTTCAGCTTTGTTGATCTAGTGGAAAGTGATGATGTGACATGGCCACGACGTAGCCCCCAAGTGAGGTCATGTCAATGTCTTTCCGAAACCCAGCAATGATCCCGTTTTCCACTACAGGTAGTGTACTACTTTATTAGGCACCCTCTTCTAGATTTTCGAAAAACATTTTTGAGATGACTAATTTTCTACTTCAGGAACCTGGCACACTCCCAGACTCTCAATTTGGCTTCCGGTCAATCGAGTGTTTCCGTCAGGGTGTTATCCTCTACCCTCTTACTGAAGAGCATCCACGCCGGCGTGCAGGGAAACCCAGCTGTTCATCCTTCCACACAATAAAAAAGAAAGTGATTGGTAGATAAATGGGTACCCTAGGTGGCCTAGTGGTTAAGACGCTGGGCTGCTGATGGGGCGTGGTTCGGATTCCACGTTAAACTGTAGGTCTAAGGTGGAGTGAGAAGCTTGACCTTCGTCAGAATGAACAATTCGGGCGGAAGCTAACCAATGGTTATATATATTATATATATATTTATATATATATGTGTGTGTGTGTGTGTGTGTGTGTGTGTGTGTGTGTGTGTGTGCTAACTGCACTTCTATTTATTTTCAGAGTTATGATTATGATATGATTTATGATATGATTATGATACAAATTTCATATTAGATTAGTTAGACTAAAATGGTTTGTGCAAAAGTTGAAACTCGTACCACGGATAAGCCTGAAGATTGGCTTCTCATAAACTTAATTCACGATTTGGAACCTCAGAAAGGGTCTCTTTTGCCATCTAATGGTGTCGTCTTACGGCACTATCTATTTTTATCAAGAGAACCTATCAAAAAGAAATCACAGTCATATGTGATCGAAGAAGTACTAAGAAAAGTTAAAAAATTTTGGGATTGGCCCTGTATCACATACCAAGATACTTCAAAAACCCGCCATCCGAGGAAAAAAGTAAAACAATTGATAAAGCAATAAAAATACTGTACTTCTCAAAAAACAAAACACAGGAAGAAATAATAAATAAGAAGAGACAATCTTTCCTAAAGGAATTAAAGGAGTTATTTGATATTTGTTCTTAAAATGCCATAGAAATAATAAAAAAAGATTCATTAATTAATAAACCGTTTACACATATATTAAAAGTTGTTTATTATTTATTATTTATTATTCGCAGCAGTTGGAAAATTGGAGAGAGGCGTTGGAAAGTAGGGGGATGAGAATTAGCCGAAAGAAGACCGAATATATGAGATGTGATGTGCAGCAGGACCGAGGAGGGGAAGTGACATTGAGTGGAGAGTGTGTTAAGACGGTGGAGTATTTTAAATACTTGGGGTCAACAGTGGATGCAGAGGGGGAAGCAGAGAGAGAGATAAACTGTAGAATACAGTCGGGGTGGAAGAACTGGAGAGACGCATCAGGGGTGCTCTGTGATAAGAGGGTCCCAGTGAAACTGAAGGGAAAGGTATTCAAAACAGTGGTGAGGCCGGCAATATTGTATGGAATGGAGACTGTGCCAATGAAGAAGAGCAATGAAAGAAAAATCGATGTGGCTGAAATGAAGATGTTGAGATGGATGTGTGGAGTGACGAGGAGGGATAGGGTCAGAAATGAGCATATAAGAGGAACAGTGAAGGTGGCGGAAGCATCTAAGAAGGTGCAGGAGGCCAGGCTGAGGTGGTATGGACACGTCAGGAGAAGAGAGGAGGAGTATGTGGGACGCAGAGTGCTGGAGATGGAGTTGCCGGGACGGAGAAGAAGAGGAAGACCGAAGACGAGATGGAGGGACTGTGTGGTGGCGGACATCAGGGAGAAGGACTTGGAGGAGGACGTGGTATACGACAGAGGAGAGTGGAGAAGACGAACCAAAAACAGCGACCCCATGTAAAGATGGGATAATAAGCTGCGGAAGAAGAAGCAGCATATTTTGCAGTAATTATTTGTTTTTATAATTAATGAATGTACATTCACACACATTTTACTTTATTGATCTCCAATATCAGTTTTTAATCGATTTATTTGCTGTCACTATACGGTAATTTTTCAGACATTTAGAGGTAATGCTTTTTAAACTTCTAAGTATTTTCCTTATTGGAATAAATAAATTTTTTTTTCAGAATATGCATATTAAATAATACAAATTTCTCCTAATAAAATTTTGATATATATTAGAGTGGATCTTAGGGTCTTTGTTAGCCTCAGCTTCTGTAGATCTGTAGAAACTGATAAATATATTTGAAAAAAATACAATCGATTATTTGTTCCTAAAATGGAAACGTTGGCAATGATTACACGCGATTTTCCATCATTTTGGCACGACACCTAAAAACAAAGTTCCTCATGTTTCAACCTGTTTTTTCAGAAGCGTATATAAGCTCGGCGGGTTACCTAGAATATAATCATTGCATTTAGTGCTTCGTAGTGTGAACAGATCACAGACTGATGGATTCTACATCATTTTATGGGTAAGTGCCTTTCTTTGAATTTGATCTCATTATTCTTATATATATATATATATGTGTGTGTGTGTGTTGTGTGTGTGTGTGTCATTGTTTGTTGAAGACGCTCTCGCGGAACGATTTGAGCTGTGCAGGGATACTGATGGGCGTCACGTCGAATCCTACTCTTAATTATTTAATAAATGTTACCACTTTATAATTTTATGATTGAATTCCATATAATTTCCAAGTGCTTCACAAAAATAGATCCTGACTTTATGTACACCCTGTATAATAGGACTAGAAATAACGGGTGTAAGTTGACAAATAGAAGGTTCGAGACAACAGTTGGCAAAAACTTTTTTACCCACAGAATAGTAAATAGCTGGAATAGTTTGCCGGTAGAAGTAATTAGTAGCACTTCTATAAACATGTTTAAAAATCGATTAGACGCATATGTTGATAGATTGGGTATAGTTTAAGGTAGTAAAATTAAGGTTTTGTGGGGATAGATCCCACAGCTCAACACAAGTGTTGTGGGATATAGGGGGGGCAGCATCTTGGGTTAGGGGATAATCTTTGCCCTTACATACCCCATTTAAAGAGATTCCTCTGCCACGCGGTGCCCCCATAGTACTGTGAGGTATTGAAAAACTCATGATCTTCACTTGCCCCACAAACACCTTTTAAATGGGAGACCCAAAATGGGTGCACACTCATTTCTACATTACTGTACAGTCTTTACAGCCACACCTACAATTTTCCTCCTAAGTATATATATTGTAATGTATATGGTGGTAAATTTTGACTTGGTCCGCAATCGATATGGATCGTGACCTATTTTTCGTTGGATGGATACCGTAATGAAATTGACTGGATCCTTTGGATCTGATATATTTGCATGTCGGTTATAAATAGATATAGAGTGTAACATATTTGTGGATAGTAGTCTATTATGACTTGATCCTCTGGATCCAGAGATTCTATCTTTAGTTTTAAATCGATAATTAATTAGTTTTAAATTGATAATTATTTAGTTTCGTAAACATTAGTCGTTGCCAATGTACAGGCAGTTTTTACATAAATTTCTTATGTTCTTGTGGTTTGTAACCCACGTAAAATTGTAGGTCCTCTCCGCCACCACGGAGGACATACACAATGAACAATAACGAACACAGTTAGGTAGACCAGCCATGAGTGGATCCTAGAACACAGTTAGGTAGACCAGCCATGAGTGGATCCTAGGGTCTTTGTTGGTCTGAAACATTATAACATTATAACATTATAATTGTGTATTGTGCATGTCCTCCGTGGTGGCGGAGGGGACCTACAATTTTACGTGGGTTCCGTACCACAAAGCCTTAATTTTACTACCTTAAACTATACCAAATCTTACTACCTTAAACTATACCCAATCTATCAACATATGCGTCTAATTGATTTTTAAACATGTTTATAGACGTGCTACTAATTACTTCTACCGGCAAACTATTCCAGCTATTTACTATTCTATGCGTAAAAAAGTTTTAGGCAACTGCTGTCTCGAACCTTCTACTTGTCAACTTACACCCGTTATTTCTAGCCCTATTATATTGAGATATTTCGAAAAAGCTATCTCTATCTACGTTATCGAACCCATTCATAATTTTGAAAACCTGGATTAGATCACCCCTTAGCCTCCTAGTCTCGAGTGTAGTCAATTTTAACTCCTTAAGCCTACCCTCGTACGACTTCGACCTAAGCGACGGAATCATCTTAGTTGCTCGTCTTTGAACTCTTTCGAGTTTGTCTATATCTTTGCGCATATGCGGATTCCAAAATTGGATCGCGTACTCCAAATGGGGTCTAACTAATGATTTATAAAGAGGAACTATAATATCGCGCGATTTGTACTCAAAATTCCGAGCTATAAAACCTAACAATTTGTTCGCTTTATTGACCGCTGCTGTACTTTGTTTCGCTACTTTTAAATCACCAGTGACTATAACTCCTAAATCTTCTTCCTGTTCTACGCTTGTTAACTCCTTCCCTGACATACTGTACGCAAAATTGCCGTTACGCGAACCTATATATAAAACTTTGCATTTATCGACGTTAAATCTCATTTGCCATGTGACTCACCAATCAACGATTTTATTCAGATCTTCCTGGATCTTACCTCTATCTTCGTCAAAAATAGCCCTACCACCCAGCTTCGTGTCATCCGCAAACTTTGAAACTGTACTGACTAGGCCGACATCTAAATCGTTAATATATATAAAAAAAAAGAAAGGAGCCCAATACAGAACCCTGAGGAACGCCACTCGCTACATTAGCCCAACACGACTCCGCTCCATCAACGACCACCCTCTATTTTCTACCTCGCAACCACTCTTCTATCCAGTTTATTACTACACCCATGATTCCATGAGCCTTAGTTTTGTCAATGAGTCTTTTGTGCGGTACGGTGTCAAACGCTTTGTTAAAATCTAAATACACTACATCAACCGCCTTTCTTTAAACGTTGTGGGTCCGGGAAACGCGGGCCCGACGTGATAAATAGTTTAAAACGCGGGCCCGTGGTAAAAAATAACTTAAACGTCTTTTATTGCAACGCGCGTAGTATTAGAAATAAATTAAATGAATTTAAGGCGGTAATTTATTCCGGCAACTATGATATAGTTGCTATCACTGAAACTTGGTTAAATACCGTGACTCGGGACTTGTTGGGGAAATTGATATACCGGGTTTTAAACTCTTTACTAATGATAGGTTACATAGATTTGGAGGAGGCGTTTTGCTGTACATTCGTAATTCCCTTAGGGCTATCGAGGTTAAGTTAGATTTTCCGGCAGCAATTAATGCGATCTGTGTTGAAGTTAGGGCGCGTAGTATTAGTTTTAATTTTGTTGTTGTTTATAGCTCCCGTTCAACCCCTCGATATAGATACTAGATTTTACTCACTTCTTGGTAATTTTATTGACAATCGGAATAGTATAATTGTCGGAGACTTTAACTGCCCTAATGTTAATTACGAGAATTTTACGGGTAATGAAGAGGGTTTGAGACTGGTTGAGTTTATGGTCGATAACTTTTTACGACAGATAGTTACCGAACCAACGCGCGGTGATAATATCTTAGATTTGGTGATGACGAACGGCGAGAATATAGTCGAAGTTTAGAAGTAGGCGAGAGTTTAGGATGTAGCGATCATCAAATTCTTAGGTTTAAGTTATTGATAGAAAACACTCAGTATAGTAATGTAGTGGAAGTCCCTGATTTTCGTAGGGCTAATTTTGATAGTTTTGCGGATAGGATGAGAGTAGTGGACTGGGATAACTTATTTATGGGTAATGACACAAATTTGCGTTGGGTGGCGTTTAAAGAAAGTTTTAGGAATATTGAAAGGGAGTTTATTCCTCGTAGGCCCAAGCGCGTTAGAAATCGTGGTAGGCCGAAGTGGTGGAGTAGGGAAATAGGAGAGTTTATAATAGAGCGTAATAGAGCGTATAGACTTAGTAAGCGCAATGGCACGGCAGCTAACTTTAATAGATATATCGAGCTTAGACGTCAGGTTAAAAGATCAGTTAGGAATGCTAAGCGTAATTTAGAGATAGTTATAGCTACGGATAGTAAACATAATCCAAAAAAGTTATTTGAATACGTAAATAATCGTAAGCCGGTAAAAGATAACATAGGCCCTCTAGTGGATGTAAATGGCGCTTTGGCTTCTGACGCTCAGGCGATGGCGGGTATTTTCAATAACTTTTTTGTGACAGTTTTTACCGTAGAAGACGTAAATAATGTCCCCGACGTTGACGATATCGTTGCATTTAATAGCGAGACTATTTTAGATGAAATAACTGTTTACGAGGCTGAGATTGCGCATTATATCGGAAGGCTAAAAGTTACAAGGAGTTACAAGGAAAAGAAGTACCTCAAAAGGCCTTGCGGCCCATACCGAGGAGGTACCAATGGCAACGGGTGCCAGGGAAAATTTTCTACACACTCAAATAGTGTGCAAGATTTGGTCTAACCTTTTCTTGAACTAATCCACCGAGGAACTATTCCTGTTATTAAAAGTTTATTTTTCTTTCAACTATCCTAGCAGTAGTAGAAAACTGGATAGAAAAGTAGAAGGCTCTCTCCCCACCCTCCGCTCCCTCCCTGCCAGAGGCAGGTACGGAAAAGGTTGAAGAAAATACCTTGACCCTGGAAAAGTAGCCAAGGAAATTTTACAGGAAAGTGGAGAATATATAAATAGCTCTATATTTACCTTGCTCACAGAGACCGTGCAAGCGAACTCCTGCAGAGTTTTCTTATGTTTTAATCTTAAACTATCAACGTGTTAAAATAATTCCCACATATACTAGTCCTAAATCATTTCAAATCCAACTTCTAACCATTGTTGCAAGTTGGGTTATCATTTGAACTAAACATGCTTCTAAAATCGACATCTTTGAACCCGCGTCACATAAGCGTCGATTGTAGCCCATATGCCTAACGAAAGCAATTAACTTTGTGGCATTTTTCGCCAGTTTCCAATCCACCTACCTACTTCCCCACCAATACCCAGCGCGCGCACTTCGGCCATTAGCCTGCGGTGAGGTACCTTATCAAAGGCCTTCTAATCAATCTCCCTACTCTTATCATACTCACTCAACATGACGTAGAAAAACTCGAGCATGATGGTGAGACACGACCTATGCCGTCTAAACCCATGTTGGAGTCCCCAAGTAGCTTGTAGGAATCCAAATGGTCGACAATCCTACTCGCTATTATCCCCTCTAAATATTTACCTACAACTGAAGTTAAATGGTGTTATTTATAGAGGTTCCAAGCCTCTCTTCCCACGCATGAGATAGCAGTAGCGTCCTAATCATAACAGTAGAGAAAAAGACAATACTAAAAGTTTTTCTTTGCAGTCAGAGGAGAACATCCCTAACCTAAGCTAAAAGGACAGAGTGGGATGGGAAGGGGTCCTAGTAACCCACGGGACAGGTTTGTACAACAGACTTCACCCGCCCTCCCGAAAGAGAGAGAACCTAAAGGAATTGGCAGCCAATTTTTAAAAAAGGCGACCGCGCGGTAGCTAGCAATTATAGGCCCATTAGCTTAACGTCAATTGTCGGTAAACTTTTGGAATCCGTAGTTAGGGATCCTATTATCGATCACTTAGAAAGTAGAGATTTGATTAATAGTAGTCAGCATGGGTTTCGACGCCATAGGTCTTGTTTAACTAATTTGTTAGAATTTTATAACGAAATAGTGCGCGAATACGATAGGCATAGAGCAGCTGACGTTATTTATTTAGATTTTAAAAAGGCGTTCGATACAGTTCCGCATAGGAGACTAATTGCGAAGGTTAAAGCGCACGGTATACGCGGTCAGGTAGCTAACTGGTTAGAAGAATGGCTTCGTGCTAGGAGGCAGAGGGTCGTAGTTAATGGTAGTGAATCGGGGTGGTTAGATGTAGGTAGCGGTGTCCCACAGGGTTCAGTGTTAGGCCCATTCCTATTCGTAATTTACATTAACGACATAGATGTAGGATTGACTAGTAACGTGTCAAAATTCGCGGACGATACTAAAATAGGCGGTAAGGTTGTTAACGAGGACGATAGAAATAGGATCCAAGACGATGTAGATAGGATTATGGAGTGAACAGATAAGTGGCAGATGCAATTTAACGTAGATAAATGTAAAGTTTGCATATAGGTTCTCGCAACAATAATTACGCGTACACGATGGATGATAGGGAGTTAGCGAGCGTTGACGAGGAAGTAGATTTAGGCGTACGCGTAACTAAAGATTTAAAGGTTAGGAACCAGTGCCTGGAGTCTTGCGCAAAAGCTAATAGGATGTTAGGCTTCATAGCGCGTAATTTCGAATTTAAATCGAAGGATATTATATTGCCCCTTTACAAGTCCCTAGTCAGGCCTCATTTAGAATATGCCGTTCAGTTTTGGTGCCCGTACTTGCGTGAGGATATTGATAGGTTAGAAAGGGTTCAGTTTCGTGCCACGAAACTTATTCCGTCATTGCGCAATAAGCCTTATGAAGATAGGATTAAAGAGTTAGACCTGTATTCACTCGAAACTAGGAGATTAAGGGGGGAGCTTATTGAAGTTTTCAAAATCGTTAATAACATCGATAACGTAAATTTTGATAAATTGTTCACTTTCGATAATAGTAATACTCGCAATAACGGATTTAAGTTGCCTGGCAGACGTTTCATTACCAATATCGCTAAAAACTTCTTTACGTTTAAAGTAATTGATAAATGGAATAATCTTCCCGCGTCAGTCGTTCATTCTACCAGCGTTAATATGTTTAAGAACCGTCTTGACAGACATTTTAAAAGTATTAACGTTGTTTAAAATTAAAAAAGAAAGTTAACAACAGGAGCTCTGGTGGTGGTACTCGAGGATGAGTCTGTTGACGATGAATGCCAGCTTGTGACATGCCAGCGTGTGATGCCAGCAATAAAAAAAAAAAAAAAAAAAATAAAAAATAGACTAACACGAACGCAGATGTAGCTCGTAGCGTAAACTAACCCACTTTTTGTTTAACTGTACCTACTTTTTTTTTTTTCTTATCTCCTTTCTTGCATGTCTGTAACTCTCTTTACTTGAATGTTTGTAGTTTGCATGGTATGACAGTGAGTCAAGACTGTGTTTGCATGGTTTGTAGGCGTTCTTATTTTACTTCTTTTCATCTTTCACCCCTCTCCTATTTTCTTCGACTATTTTTCTGACTTGTCGGCAGTGGCCGGCGGATGATGATGGTGAGATTTTTTTTCTCTTTTTCTGAATGAATGTTAACCCACGAATGATAGGTGTTGCTCCTTACTTAACCCCTTATTCTCTTCTCTTAACCCCCTACTCTTTCCTTTCTCTCGGGCTAGCCTTAGAGTGGATCTTAGGGTCTTTGTTAGCCTTAGCTTCTGTAGATCTGTAGATCTGTAAACGTCAACCACGCTTTGAAAAAATTCTGAAAGATAAGTTAAGCAAGATTTGTTTCGCCTAAAACCGTGCTGCGTATTTCTAACTAAGTTATGCAATTCTAAGTGTTCGACTATACGATCCCTAATTATTGATTCCAGTGGCTTACCTACAACAGACGCTAGTACCGACATGAATAACATACGTTGTGTCCTCAGAGGTTCCTTCTGTAAAATGGTCAACACTATTAGTTATATCCTCCAACCTTGCGCCAGGGTAGCAGTAACGGCGCCTACGACGAGGGTTTCTCCCACAGAATTCCTCGAGCTGCCCTCGAACAATGGAATCGCCAACGAGTCGTATTTCCTGTTCATCAGCATCTTTGAAACCTAAAACAGAAAACTTATTCTTTGTTGTTACTGGTAGATAAGTCTTAGGTTTTCTCAATGGGACTCCATTACGCACTTGAACGACGGGTTGGGAACTAGGGGAAGAGAGATTAAGTTTAAACTAGTCCTACTCTGTTTAAGCATAAATTTTCCGAAGGTTATATCTAAGAGGAGATCTATCGTGTTTTGCTACATACTTTACAGACCTTGACCAGTGAAGACGTGTGTTTTGCTTTATGTGAACCCCTCATAAACATGGCGGTATCAGAAGAGCATATCAGGCATATAATGCTTTACGAGTTCAAAAAAGGGAATAGTGCTACTGAAGCAACGCGAAACATTCAGGACGTTTATGGCAACGATATTCTGCATGTGAGGAAATGTCAAAGATGGTTTCAAAAGTTTAGGGATGGTGACTGCTGTTTGACAGATGCAGCACGCTCTGGACGCCCTGCTGAGTTTGATGATGACCTGCTGTTAGCCGCACTTGAAGAAGACTGTTCAACAACTGTCGAAGAATTGGCCCAGAAACTCAATTCATCCCCGTCCACCATCCATCGACATTTGCAACGACTCAGGAAAGTGCCTAAGTTATGAAAATGAGTGCCACATGAATTGTCGGTCGTCAATCTGAGGGTGCGGGTAAACATTAGCACAGCTCTTCATTCCCGTGAACTCCAAGATCCTTTTTTGCACCGTTTAGTGACTGGTGATGAAAAGTGGATACTGTACCAGAATGTTAAGCGCCGTCGACAGTGGGTTTGTGCCGGAGAATACACTTTGAAACCTTACCACACAACCAAACAATCACCGCTCAAGTCTACTGTCAACAACTGGATCGATTGAACACTGCACTAAAAGAAAAGAGACCTTCTTTGGTTAATCGGAAAGGAATCGTGTTCACCACGACAACGCACGCCCTCATACCGCCTGGATCACTTCTGCAAAAATTGAAGAGCTTGGGTGGGAAAAACTTCCACATCCTCCATATTCTCCAGACCTTGCGCCTTCAGATTATCATCTCTTCTGGAGTCTGCAAAACTATCTTGACGAGAAACAGTATACTTCTTTAGATAACCTGCACACCAGTCTTTGTACGTTTTTTGCCTCAAAACCGCCTGAATTTTATAAACATGGCATTGAAAGGCTTGTAGGACATTAGCAGAGTGTCATTGATTCCGATGGAAAATATATAATAGATTAAAAAGTTTCAGTTGAGTTTTTTTTTGTCCTTCAAATTCCGATCTAAAAACCGACATTACTTATGGGATGACCTGATACAAAACAATTATATGCATTTATGATGTTGGCTCAATACAAAACATTCTTCGTTTCTTAATAATTATTCTCTCAGTGACTGTTTACTACTGATCTAGAAATAGTATTTGCTCCGGATATAACTGTACAATGCCATACCAGTAGTATTCATTCATCGTCGTCTATTTGCCAATTGGAAGATATTCTAAGCAGTGACGTATGAAACCTACAGATACTCATCAATCTGGTAATGTTATAATGTTATTAAAATTTAATATGTATCAAAACATTGTTTTTTCATTCATAAACCGCCTATATATATGTTTTTATTTATATCAGGATTTTGCTCTGTCTTTGTTATAACACAAAATATCTGAATCTATGTTCAATATTAAATGTAAATAAATAAATACATTTAGAATTTGCTCATGGCGCAATAATGTCTACCAACAGCTCTGTTTTAATGCATTGAAACTTCAGTTCAGGGTGACAGGCTTGCCAATACCATGAACAGTGTCATCACATCCGAAGTTTTTTTTTTAGTTTTTACAAGACCTTTTTTTTTTCATTTCATATTTAATATATATCCCCTTCTTGAATTTATATTTAATTATTCATTTGTTTCCTTAGTAATATGTAAACCAGGGTGATGAATGGCAATAATTATGTTCTAAAGACATTTGGCAATGAGTTAACGAACCTATCAGCGCTCACTCACTCCCAGATTCATTCATAAAATGTTACAACTGTTTGTAGTACAGACAACGAATATATGCCAGGTGTCGCTATATGTTCTCAAGAGTGCCCTACGAATAATGAGCGCAACTGTACGTATGCTTCCTGTAGCAACTGATGGGCTCATCAACTCGCATAAAAACAACAATAAATTATAATACTGATATTATTATTGTTGTGATGCTGTTAATATTGTTTTATATTGTCTGTACATATGCTTAGGAATGCATTAACTGTTGCACTATTTCATATATATATATATATATATATATATATATATATATATATATGTTTTATTGTGTGTCACTTTCTGTATACCTTTGTATACCTTATAAATGGAGCAAAGAACAATAAAATTATTGTTATTATTATTATTATTATTATTGTCACATCACATTTCTTTTAGACTTTAACCTTAAAGTTAATCTTGGCAATGTTAAATTTAAAAGACGACCGAATAAATGTAATTAATAACTTTCAATGACATTTGGTGTTTATCAATTTCTTACGATATTCTCGATTAGACTATTTACTAAAACAAAAGGGATACGTCGTGGCAAATGTCGTAACACCGCTTCCTGGAGATCAGCGAAGTTAAGCGACATTGGGTCTGGGTAGTAGTTGGATGGGAGACCGTCCTCCGCGCCCAGATTATGTAGCGACCCGTGGTTCGGATCCCACGTAAAGCTGTAGGTCCCCTCCGTCATACGACCTTACATGTTGCGAAGGAGGTTAAACAACCCAATAAAATGAAATTACTAAAAAAAAAAATTGTCATTCAAAGGGAACTGATGTAAATTTTAATTTTTTCTGTACATTATTTGCTATACAAATACATAAAGGTATTATATCTACAAAACAGTACCAAAATAATTTCTTTTTTGGAAAACAATAACAATATTGAATTAAGAACGGACATTCGAAGGGGCAACTGATGTCATCGACACAAGTAGTATAGCCGCAAAAGGTTAGAGTGCAGGAATGTTGCAAGTGATTCCGTAATGTTGCAAAGGGGTGGGGTTATTGCAAAGGGGGGTGGGGTGTTGCAAAAAATACAAAAAAGGGAAAAAAAGAAAAAAAGAAAAAAGAAAAAAGTACTGCCCTTTGTTGCCAACCGGGGTTGCAAGGGGCATGCAACTTGGAGGCGGAGTTCTCCCCCAAGCTATTCCCCCCAAAGGGCCAGAAAGGAGAGAAAGGAGGAAAGGAGGAGAGGTGTTCACCTGGCAGGAGCCAAGTACATATTAAGACTTCAGCCGAGTAGGCGTTGTTTTATAGGCTCCTAATCAGCCAGTTGGCTTAGAAGGCGTAAATGGCTTGAGTTGCCAGATAGCGCCATGTATTCAGTTTGTGCTATATATTTAATTCTAATCGAAGACTGAGTTGCCAGATACCATTGTATACATTATTATATACGACTAATCAGCCAGTTGGCATAGAAGGCGTAAATGGCTAGAGTTGCCAGATACCACTTTTTAGCGATGCCATTGTATACATTATTATAGACTCCTAATCATCCAGTTGGCTTAGAAGACGTAATTGGCTTGAGTTGCCAGATACCACTTTTTAGCATTATTATGGTGAGTTGTCTCCAATTAAAAGATTTCGTTCCATCAGATACCATTGCTCAGGTACACAGAAGGCGTAACAATTAGAATTAAGTTGCGAAAAATGCTCTGTTTGAATTGGTCCACAATTAACCCACCCCTTGTTTCTCCAGTCTAACTATAGAGTAGATCAAGTCTAGCCTAGAGGGGTCAGCCTAGAGATTCCGGAAATGGTCCAGAGCGGGCAGATAAATTGAGGTCCACAGTAGGATTCCTCACAAGATTAGGTTAGGGCAATCTACCTTCACCTTTGTTAAGCTATGAGTTGATGCTGGGTCTTAGGTCACAATGTAGGCCTAACTTGTTTGACCCAGCTTAATTTAATGTTCTTAACTGTTTGGTGTTAAAACTCATATTAGTCACTTACTTTTAGTTATTACAGTCTCTCCCTTCTCCGGTTGTCTCATTCGAGAGCGTACTTTGCTGGTACGTCCTCTCGCCCCGTTCTTCGTTTTCTTTCTCCCTTTGTTCTCCTCTTCGCGGGGCTTCTTGTACCAGCGTTGTCTTGGTTTATTCCTCCGTTGGTTGAGCGGTAATGTATCTCCATTACCGAGCACGCTCCTCCCACACAGTATATAAATACTAGTGTGGAGAATAACTCTGGTGAGCATACAATTGGTTTCATCCACCCAGTTATTGACATAAAAGGAATTTATTAATTGTTAGATTAACTACCTACCTACTCAGTGAACCATTTTCGTTACCTCCCAACTACCCACTCATCAGTTTTCCATAAAGTAAAACAACATTGCATCGTTCTGTTTATTATAAATATATAGAAAATAAATATACATTTCAATAATAATTGAGGAATATGCATATAATCATAACAGTACAGGAAATATATATACACAATTATGGATATATATAAAATAAATATACATTTCAAATAGAAATAAATATACATTTCAATAATAATAGAAATATGCATATAATCATAACAGTACAGGAGAAACATCACGCAAAATATATAAATACATTTCAATAATAATAGAAATATGTATATAATCATAACAGTACAGGAGAAATATCACGCAAAATATATAAATACATTTCAATAATAATAGAAATATGTATATAATCATAACAGTACAGGAGAAATATCCCGCAAAATATATAAATACATTTCAATAATAATAGAAAGATGCATATAATCATAACAGTACAGGAGAAATATCACGCAAAATACAGGGTGTCCCAGAATTAACTATCTATTTCAATGACATCGGACGAATTTTTTAAAAACACTTTTATTTATGTTTATCATGTTTAATATGTGTTAAAAATGTATAAATTTCTAAATTTTTTTCAGAATTTTATTTTCATAATTTTTTCATAGTTTTTCATAGTTTTATTTTCATTCTCTTTCAAAACCCTATTAATAATGAATACACAAGAACGCATCTTTGTTGTAACATCCCGTATCAAAGCCTTTTTCATCAGTGTCGAACGCAAGATTCTATGAACTGTTGTCTTGGATATGTTGAGTCTTCGACCGGCCTCCCTAACCGAAGTTGTTGGTTCATCCTCAAACAATTGTCGTACCTGTTCGGTACTGTTACGTGCTGTCCTTGGGCGTCCTCTTCCCACCTTGTCGTGTACGGATCCAGTTCTTTTAAATTTGTCCACAAGTTCACGAATCGCTTTGTCTGTAGGACCGGTTCTGTGGAATCTTCTTGTAAATTTTTCTCTGATTTCATTACATTGCATTCCTTTGATACGGGATGTTACAACAAAGATGCGTTCTTGTGTATTCATTATTAATAGGGTTCTGAAAGAGAATGAAAATAAAACTGAAAAACTATGAAAAAATTATGAAAATAAAATTATGAAAAAAATTTAGAAATTTATACATTTTTAACACATATTAAACATGATAAACATAAATAAAAGTGTGTTTTTAAAAAATTTGTCCGATTTCATTGAAATAGATAGTTAATTCTGGGACACCCTGTATATAAATACATTTCACTTTTTTTTCAAAATATTAAACTCGCATTTAATCGAGTTTACAATTACATAATTATTGCTCTGCATTACGCAGTATATGCGGCTTAATAATATTTCACCGCTTAAAGTATAGGGAAACCTGTATTCGATATGAAGTGCTTTCATATCGTTCAGTACTATTTTTGTTCCCACTTTACAACCGGTTGGTAAGTCATCTTTAAATACGTCTAGAATACAATCAAAAGCACGCACAAAGAGTTCATCGTTAGTTACATTATTAAACAAGTTTATAAACACGCTTTTCCAATCGAGGGTTTATTTCTACCGACTCGAGCTTTTCAATCGTGAACTCACTCAACATAACGGCAATTGAAGTAATCTTCTAAATCGTTACGACAACTGCGCGTTATATAAAGAAATAGTTCTTCAGGGTGAACGGTGTAGGTGAGCTCAGCCTTGTACCGATCAATTGCTTTGTAGCAAAGTTCATGGTATTTCAAAGTCTAAACTTTTTAAATAAACGTCCAGCTCTAGACCATTCTCACCAGCCCTACACTCGGTAAACCCATCGAGCAGAGCGGTGTAGGCGTATTCAAGTACTGTATCAAAATAAAGCATATCCGTAACACGCGCGTCTAATATAGGTTTCAGCTTAAGGAATCCGACGATTTCAAACATTCTGTCGAGGATGAAACGGTTTCGCGTAGGAATAAGAGCGTTTATTAGAAGCATTCTTCCACATCAGCCGTATATCAATGCACGGCCGATCGTTATTTATACACAACGTACATACAACGGCGTATGAGGGTGCGTCACTAATCTGCTCTCTTCTTGTACCTACGTTAGCAGGTATTTTATAACGATCTTCACTCCACTTCTCAACTATCACGAAGGTTCTATTCATCTCCTCGACACTTAAATAAACCCGTTTGTTTGTTTGTCTACATTCCGTTTCCAGCACATAGCTAACGGTACCGGAATTACGCCTGAACACGCGCAACGATTTCGTCACGGACACATCGTACGAGGCGTTGAGAATGCTGCTCAAAGGAAGTTCCATCGTATTCGAGGAGCGCACGTCCACTCGGTTCAAGCTCTGAGATAACTATCAGCCGTGTGAGGCACGCAGGTAGGCAGGGACGGTTCGACGGGCGGCTGACTCGATGATACGTGAATGGGCTTGTTCGTATGATCCGCGAGTCGCACCGAATTGTTGTACATATTTGTTTTTCCGGTACAAGAATTAATTTTATCACTACCAGCCTACGCACCAGACAGTTTCCCTCAGGATAAGAACTAGGCACATTTTATGTTTTACTAAACATCTTCACACTCCGGCGCACTATTTGAGAGGAACATATGCTCATATTTTCCTTTCTGCCCATCAAACGATACTCGTCTCTAAGTCTGTTAAAAACTCACGCAGGGCACTAGCCACAACCTCACTACGAACCTCATCATGATATACGTTAATATAGTGATAAAAATACTAAAGATTGTCCATGATCACGAGATTCACATTTTCAGTGTTAGGGTATGAGTAATCGACATGGTGTAGCATGACGTAATACCGCTTGTCACACCACCCATCCGCAAGACTTATTATCCATACCTGCTGCTTCTCTTCTGCACGCGTTGTTTCTTTTACTTCACGGTATATGTGAGACTTTATAAAGTTTAGCTCTACAGCATACTTCAGCACATCGTCTGTGCAACGAAAGCCTTCAACGGTCTCACCAGAACATCCGTAGAGTATTTGTACATCTTGGAGCTTCGCACAATCCAATGTGGTTTTAAAAGAGGCATAGGAGGGGGGAATAGGAAGTTTTTCGGTATCCACCACATCCTGGCACTTTGCTGAATACCATTTCATAAACGTTGTACAAGCAATATTAAAGGTAGCCATTTGAATACACGTCTGATCTTTTCTTCTGAATACACGTCTGATCTCTCGGGCTTACTGCAGTCGACTGACCACGCAGGGACTCCAAGATAGTAGCATGACTCACGGTCTTACAGTGGGCGGAGCTTAGAACTTTCACCTGTGCACACACACACACACAGAAAGGAGAAAGTGAAACGCTAATTGAAACATGATTCATTTAATAAACGAGATATTCAAGTTATATATATTTACAAATACGATTTAATAAACGAGATATTCAAGTTATATATATATTTACAAATACGTGTAATAAATCAATAGATACTTTACAAATACGATTTAATAAACGAGATATTCAAGTTATATATATATATATATTTACAAATACGTGTAATAAATCAATAGATACGATTATATACAAGACAAATACGTGTGAATTAACAATAGAAGCATCATACGTTATGGTATCCAAAGTGTACGGTATCATAGGTACCAGGTAACTGGTAACGTTTCCTATAGGTGTTACGGCACACCTTCGTACCCCTAAGTTCCTTCACGCCCCCCAGCTTCTGCGCCCGAAAATTTTGGGTGCCTACAATTAGTTGGGGAGTTTGTTCGCCCTCATCATCGTCCAAACATACTAGATCCTTCAACGATTCAAAGTTAACAACCCGCCGATTCGCATGGTTGAGCGTAATGCCCTTTGCCTTCACGATATATTTCATTTCCTCCCCCACCCTGACCCGTACCCCATAAGTTTTAGGTCCTGTTGAGACAAAAGAGTCGGCGTATGCGTTGTCCCCATACTCATCCTTGATCTCATCAGTGAGTTCGCCGAGGAACTCCCCAATAGTAGGCATGTATTCACCCTCCCTCTCTGTGAATATCACGCTATCTGTATCGGCATACAATACTCTCCGCCCAAGAGAATGCAATAGACCCCAAAGTTTTATACGGCATAGGCTGTTGTGAAGCTGGCCACAGGTATGTTTGTAACCCTTGAGGTATCTGTGGCCAATTCAGTGTTGTTGTACTTTATTATGTAAGTATTACCTACATTCACGATCTCCATGACCTCTTTATCGGGAGCATTGGCATAATCCCAGACATCACTATAACTTTGTGCCAAATGAATGTTCCCTTTGCCGGTATTCTGCGCAAATTTTCCCCATAGACTGTTTAGACACAACTTTGCACTAAAGCGCTTGCCAAGATTCTTTGCAATTTCGGCAAGATCAAGTTGTATACCTTCGCGGTCGCGGTAACGTTGAATATAGGCAGACTTTTCATCTTCGGTATCAACTCCTCGCGGATACCCTGATGCCTCAACCTTATCCTTCAAAAAGGCGTTTATATATGGTGTGAAAAGGTTGGGTAGCTTCTGAAACCTCCACACCTCATGTATCTTCAGTATTCTATAACCATGGCGTACGGCTAGGGCCAGCTCAGGACTTGTATATACGCCTCTGATCTTACGCTGGTGGGGTATATTGTTACAATCGCCGTTATCCTCTTCGCGCACTTCACGCACAGGGGAAACATGAGCTTGTCGTCGATAACGACAGGTAAGATTGGCATCCATAAATTGCGTGGGGGGAGTACGTCTACGAAAGAGAGCCCAAAGTAACGACCATTCAAATTTCTTGAAAATTCATTGATGGATGGCAGGTTAGGCCCCACCAGTTTCTCAGGAGTGCCCACGGGGTACGGATGGTTCTTCATCACGTACGGGTACAAAGAACAGAAATCGTAGTAATGGAGCTTCACACCCTCCGTAGGTGGAAAGTATAGTCTGAATGGATTTGTACGTCCTCCAAACAAGCTATCACCACATTTGAGAGGATCCAGCACCATTGAGCGCTTGATCGTGTTTATTTCCTCACGGTACACCTCGTCTGTCTCCATCCGTGCATCATATTCATGCTCCCACAAGACTTTGTGAATGAACTGTGATCCTATAAGTTGATCGCGGGTGCGGGTCGATGCAAGACAGTCGGCAGGAGACCTACCGTGGATATCTCCGGCGATTCCGCACTCAGGACGGGGGCATCCATGCCACCAGCAACCGTTAAAGGAGTACACAGTCTTCACACCAGTGACACGGTTTTCACTTAACCCATCAACCCAAAAAACACGTCCATTAATCTTAATGAGTACTTCACCCGTGTTGCGGGCGTGCTTTATGTATACACCTGTCTGTTGCTGTAGGTGTATGAGCCAGTAAATAGCCTTGTGTTCGTAACTGCGGGGGTTGTTTCGGTGAATAATGGTTAAGGTGTCTTTAGGCATGAAGTTATTCTTGAACACAGTAAAACATAATAATGCGATCGTGGTTGCGACTTGCAGTGGATCGCATTTGAAACGGGCTATGTACATCCTTCTAAAGGCCTGGAAACATACTCTAAGCACGCGCACATCATTCACGCAATAACGCTCACATTCATCAGCTATATTATAAGGGTTACTTTCATTAAAACTGTTGTAGTATCGATCAAAGTCCTCACGTTCATCCATACAGTCAAAATAATGTTTGGGTGGTGGTGGGCCTACGTAGTTTAAGGTCTCGCTGGTGAG
Organism: Bathynomus jamesi; assembly: GCA_023014485.1. Taxonomy (NCBI): domain Eukaryota; kingdom Metazoa; phylum Arthropoda; class Malacostraca; order Isopoda; family Cirolanidae; genus Bathynomus; species Bathynomus jamesi. Next base: position 446,459 of record JAJOZX010000432.1, read on the forward strand.
GAAAGTGTAAGGGAAGTATCCTTTGGAAACTTCAGCTGCTACTCCCATCACCTTGGGTAGCTTTGCTAATTTACAAGGTGTGAATAATAAAGTATCTTTAAATTGTACATTGCCTCTTATCTGCATCTGTATTAATTTGTTGCCTCTTTTCAATGGATCACCTGTAAATATCTCAGAGGATTCGTGTTCAAGCAACTCCTTATAAAGGAACTGCGTATCAAACTTTGCCCCGTTATGGGCGAGAATATACACACTCGTAGGGTGGATCGATTTTACATTTTTTTCGATTTCCATATTCTAATAGAGACAAAAACTTGCGCATGCATGAGAAAATAGCCTCTGCAAAATCTTAGCTTAATAGGTAATCATCTTCTGCCCCGGCAGAGCGATAAAAATCATATTTTAGTAGTCAAAAACGTATTTTTCTTATAATTTTTAAAATATTTCAATATGCATCAAAATTATAATAACTATAAAGTCGATGAAAAAGACCTCATATGATCGTTTTTCCAAGCGCGTTGTCCTACGTTAATATCTTTTGCCCCCGGCAACAACGTCAAATGTTGAAAATATAGGTAATTTATATACATATTTTCAGATTGGCTCTTTGTCTTAAATAGTGCATTTATATATTTCCCGTAGCATTTATATCGTTGCTTAGGCATGAAATAACACACGCAAAATTTTATGACTCTAGCTAGAGTAATATCTTCTGTCCCCGAGAAAAGTCTAAATGTGGATTATAATTACGTTAATGCGATGTTATAAGTACGATAAGTACTAAGTACAGCTCCTCGCTTGCTAATTTTATAAAATTAGCAACCCAGAACTCACCACGAGGAGGTGGCTGTACGTCGAGTTCCACCCTATCCAGCCCCAACCACCCTTCCTTTGGCTGCATGTCGATTTACATACGGTAATCTTTCTTAGAATCAAATCGTGGAATTTTTGTTCGGGAGTGAAGACGGGAGCGGATGAATCCGTCCCTCTCTTCTATTCCACTTACACTGGCAGAGGCTTCGGTTACTAATTTGATGAGTCTCTCGACCGCTTGAGTATGACAAGGGAATAGTGGGATCAGTCCATCAGGCTGGTCTCCCGTCTCAACAAACTCTTTTATTCGGGTATCAGGTATTGTTTTTGTAACGGGGGGTTCGGTCACCTCAGCCGTTTGCCAGTTGATCATTTCGTAATAGTTTTGATTATCGTAGAGCAGCTCAGGCATGGCGAAGGCTCGAATTTCCCCCGCTGGTGATTGTTTTGATCGTGCTTTTAATATTCTTCTCCATCCCAATTCTCTTATGTGTTGCTCATCGGCATGTAGCATGGAGATCAAAATATTTTCTGGGTGAGCAAAGAAAGAATTTCTACGGAGGACTTTGCTGGCGATTGTCTTAGATCTTTGAGGCATGGTCTGAGAGAGACGCATCATTTCGAAAAAATGTTTTGCGCCCTCAGTGAAACTGGAGTTTTTCTTTATCTTAAACCAAATTGGTGCGTAAACTGTCATAATGAATCGCACAATTTCGTTGAAGGTGCTGGAGGGTTCACTGGTTGAAACATAGAGGCGCAGAAATATATTTGCTTTTGTCAGCCACCTGGAATGCGCCATCTTACTTGGATTTCGAGCCGCGAGAGCTGAAGAGCAGCTACCGCTCGACACTGGTCTGTAGATGCATAACAAATATTTTTGGTCAGTGCTCAACTCGGCATCATATATGTCAATGTCGGGAGATGGAATGGCATCGAATTCTGTAATTGGAAGTTTTTCGCAATCGTTCAGTTGTTTTCCAACTGGTCCAGTAAAGCCCATTGGCCCAGTTGTTTTGCCGTCCAAGTCTTGAATGAGGTGTCGCAGTGATAATTCATTACCGTGTAATAGGCATATGATCCACTGAACTGGCCTTTGTAGTTTCATTTCAATCATACGAATGGCTCCACCCTTTCGACCCGTGTTCACTGCGGTACCATCACAGCCGATAGCCACAATGTCGTCCGTGCTAATATTGTTAGTCTCTAGAAAGTTGATGATACCTAATGTTATTGCAGTGGCAGAACCTGATGCAGGAGTGAAATGCCCCATGTACTGGGATTCTGGTTCTTGAACTAAAACTATATGATCTGAAAATATGTATATAAATTACCTATTTTTTCAACATTTGACGTTGTTGCCGGGGGCAAAAGATATTAACGTAGGAGAACGCGCTTGGAAAAACAATCATATGAGGTCTTTTTCATCGACTTATATATTAGGAATAATTTTGATGCATATTGAAATATATTAAAAAATTATAAGAAAAATACGTTTTGACTACTAAAATATGATTTTCATCGCTCTGCGGGGGCAGAAGATGATTACCTATTAAGCTAAGATTTTGCAGGGCTATTTTCGCATGCATGCGCAGTTTTTGTCTCTATTAGAATATGGAAATCGAAAAAAATGTAAAATCGATCCACCCTAATACACTCATTTTTTTGAACTTGTCGGCTAACTTGACAATATAGGACACAAATAGTTTCACAGGACTATCGCGGACATTCGTTTTAAAAACGTTTGTCCGTTTACCGCATTTGGGGCACTCATCACATTCGATACCCATACACTCATCACAGATGGTCTGGCTCACAAGTAAATGTGGAATTACCTCTTTGGTTTCAGCGTTCGTATATGTTTCTATATCGTAGTATACAGTTATACAAGGGTTATTTTTAGGCTTAGCATCTTTCATATAACATACATGCTTTACTCCATCCGCCTTATATTCCTCCTGGCATGTAGGACAGTGAATTACGTCACACTTGTGCTTAAATTTTCCCCAATTATCCATTGTGTGAAACATACCACATTCACAGATTCTTATTTTCCTGCACGTGCCAATGGATTTATGGAAATCATAACAGCTATTATTGAAAAATGTGCGTCTACACACATCACAGTCTCTCTTCTCAGCGTCAACTACACGGCTTTCACATTTGGTGCTTTTACACTGCTCACATACCATGTGACATTCTTTACAATGTGCACAATATCATCCGCAAACTCGAGGCACCCTTACACAAATCATGATGTCTCCCATATTTTCGACTTTTGTCATAACTCGCGTAAAGCCACCTTATATTACGGATGGAGAGATACGTTGTCCCTGACAATCCTAAAATAAGTAGGGGTCTTGTACGATCTCTCACACAGCTTTTTAAAACATACACAGTCCTACGACGATCATCCAGCCCAAATACAACTATACGAACATTCATTTCCTGTTCTACCCTTCTCAACTCTTCAGGACCCATATTACAATCAAATTCAAGTTCACAGTCTACAGCTAGTTTACGGGCACGCTCCACGACCGTAGGCAACCAAATTTTTGTGGCCTGTGTATTTTGTACAGTAAACATACGTGCTAAGAGTACTGCTATAAAGCCGCAACCACGATCGACGTTTATATGCTTTCGGTAAATAATCGGAGAATTGAAATTAAGAGTATACGGTATGGCACTATGACCCGCAACACGGAATACACGATCAATATTTACCGTGAAGTTGTCCATATTAAAGGCTATACTACTTTGGGCGGCTTGCATTATACGGCATAATATATATTCTACATCTTCAGCCGCCAAACGTCTAAATGGGACTATCACCCAATAATCGTCTACATCACCGTCATCTGACCCGAATCCAAAGGACAGACTCGTCCTGACTTCACGCTCGTCGCGGTTCTGAAGAGCAAACTCTACAATACGCTGTACAACCCGGCGTAGCCCGCGCTCAATTCCATTGCTATACATTGCTCTAGGGTCGACCCTGACTCTATACCGATTTCTAGTCAAGGCTGGGGTGGGGTCTGCGGAGCGCACCAACTCGAACGTTATAACATCCACAACAGAACGGGGGGCATCTGTGGCGGATGAATTAGGGGATATATTAGCGGAAGGTGCTGCTGGGGGACTGTTGCGTAGGAGGTTGAGGGTTGGGGATCTATTATTGTAGACTTAACAGAACGGGGGGCAACTGTGGCGGATGAATAAGGGGGTATATTAGCGGAAGGTGCTGATGGGGGGCCTGTTGCGTAGAGGTTGAGGGTTGGGGATCTATTATTGTAGACTTAACAGAACGGGGGGCAACTGTGGCGGACGAATAAGGGGATATATTAGCGGGAGGTGCTGCTGGGGGGGTTGTTGCGTAAGAGGTTGAGGGTTGGGGATCTATTACCGCTGCAACGGCGCGTATTTCGGTCGCTTTATACCTGACGTGGGTTCTCATACCTCCGCTTTGGACGTGCTACGGTATCGCTGGTGAGGGTTCGTTGGCAGGGGAGGAGATCACAACTACACTGTCGTCGAGTCATCCGTAATGTCAATGATGGGGTGCTCTACCTCATCGTCATTCACGGTTCTGTGGGAGAAGAAAGCAAAATATAAGGAACAGCACTCAAAATTTGTAATATTTTGTAAATGACCCACTTAGGAGTGTGACGTGTTAGAAATGGACTCTGTAGAAAAATTCAGATTCACGAGCCCATCCACATGTATTATATCTGGACCTACAGGATGTGGTAAAACTGTGTTTATGCTTAAAATCATTAAAGAAAAGGGAGAGATGTTCTCGAAATTTGTGCATAAAGTTATATGGTGCTATTCATGTATCAATCAGTGTTCAACGAGTACCAAGATGATATTTTGTTCCACAAAGGCGTATATGACGTTAATTCGTTAAAGGGAATGAACATACAATCATTGTAATTGACGATCTCATGTTGGAGATGGATAAAACGTTTGCCGAGACATTTACAGTATTCTCCCACCATCTTAACATAAGCGTGTTCTTCATCAATCAGAATCTATTTTTCAAAAATAGATACATGCGCGATGTGTCGTTAAATACAATATCTAGTCTTATTCGCGCAACGTAGAGATGTATCACAAATTGGGGTATTAGCCAATCAAATGTTCCCTCAGCGTAAGGAGTTTTTGGAAGTTTATAAAGAAGCTACAAGCACGCGTTACGGATATTTGCTTTGCGACCTTCATCCGCGAAACACGTTTAGAGTGCTTCTACGAACGAATATATTTCCAAACGAGCCTGAAACGGTGTATATTCCAGAATGACAAAGAGACTAAAGAAATACCGTGAATTAATAAAAATCTATCATCGACTGCCCCGGGCAATGCAGCAGATGTTTATTAAAAATATCGACGCCGACTTTTTAAAATGCATCTGTGAAATCTGTCTTAACGTTATAAATTGCAATGTATCAATGAAAACCCCTCAGAAGGCTCGCCTACGCCGCTACAAGAACATAATACGTGCACTCGCTCGTAAAAGTCAAACTGTAGCGAAGAAAAAACGAATTATTGTACAAACAGGAGGGTCATTTCTCCCCATCTTATTTTCAGTTTGGGTCCTTTACTGACTAGATTAATATAATGAAGAAAGTGGTAGTGATTCCCACGAGGTGTACTCTTCACGAGTACGAAAATTATAAGAGCCCTACAAGATTCCTGTGGTTATTAGGCACAGCACGGGGACGATGGACATGGCGACATAGGATCTGTGCCCGACGATACAGCTGACCAACCAAAAAGATTAGCCACACAACATATCGAACATGTATTAAAAAGCACCCTCCCACATACATTGATGAGTAAAGGCTTAAGTCTTTATAATCTATTGAATGAGGATCCAGCCATACAATGGACCGATACAGGCGAGCTCATTGTGGAAGGATCAAAGGTACAGGGATCGAATATCGTAGACATTGTCCATGATCTGGTGAGAAAGTGGGATAGGCCATCACCATCAGGATGGAAGCATATTAAAGCAAGACTACAACAAATAAATGTCCCTAAAACGTTGATAGGAAATCTGAACAGGTTAAAAGACTTGGAACATGCAACGCATGTGACACAATTGAAGCGCCGTCACCCCCGGTAACACCTTTGAAGAGGAGCAAGAAGAGGTTAAACCAACCCTACCCACGTGCCTCTAAAATACGCAAATGGCTAACGTATTAACTAAACGCTATTATGACATTTCTAACCCATCCTCTTACGGCGGCGTAGATAGACTGTACAGAAGTGTTTACGGAGTAGGAAAAAAAGATGTTGAAAGATTTTTGAGGGAGCAGGACGCTTATACGCTTCATAAGCCTGTGAGAAAAAGGTTTAAAACAGCAAGACAACGGCTTCCTCGATTGATTCTATTTGGCAAGCAGATTTAACACACATGCAAAGATATTCTGTGTATAACGATGGTTACCGCTACATTCTATTCATAATAGACGTATTCTCTAGATATCTGTGGCTAGTTCCTCTGAAAAATAAATCACCTGAAACAGTAGCTAAAGCACCAAAACGCTAATGTTAAAAGAAAACAGGGTTCCTGGCTATTTTTGTACGGATATGGGGAAGGAATTTATAGGCCGTGCTTTTCAGAACATGTTGACAGAGTTTAATATCAGTATTACACAACCAATTCTATACATAAGGCTTCTTTAGCTGAAAGAGTTCAGCGCACCATAAAGGAACGCATGCACCGTTATTTTACACATAAAAACACATACAGATTTCTAGACATTCTGGAATCATTGGCATCATCCTACAACCGCTCACACCATCGCACGATTGGGACAACACCTAACGAAGTTTTAGAAAGAGGTACGCTCCCGAGAAGAGATGGATCACCACCACCACCACACTCTGCGCGCTTCAAAATCAATGATTATGTAAGGCTGTCGCGTTCGGGGAACAAATTCGCAAAGGGTTTTGAGCAAGGATGGACACGCGAGATTTTTAAAGTTAGGGCTATGAGACCTAAAGGTGAGATAATGATGTATTACATTGAAGATTTGAATGGGGAAGAAATCTCAGGAGGTTTTTACGCGAGAATTGCAGAAAGTTGTTTAATTTAGAAAAAAATGTGTTTAAAATTGAGAAAATTTTAGGAAGCAAAGGTCAGGAAAGAGAAAAATGTACCTGGTGAAATGGCTAGGGTACCCAGAAGCTTCAACACCTATATAAAAGCTGATGCAATAATGAAGCTTAAATAGTATGCAACATGGCTCCTAACCATTTCTACGTCACACTCCCGTCCTCCTCGTCCCTGTCTGTACACCCTAACAACACACTAGCCAACTTTGTAACAGAACTCCACAAGCACATTGAATTGGGTCGTGATTCGTATGAGGTGGGGATATGCGAAATTCAGCTGGACACCATCTTTTTAAATATTGAACATAAAGAAACCGTTTTTACGATTCTTAGAGACATTGACGAGTGTGAAAAAGCTGGGGTAGCTATGGATGAAACTATGCGTATCGCTCGGACTAAGGTTGCACGGTATTACAGTACAGAAGTAAGACTAGGACCGGGTCAATATGGTTCGGCCGAGGATGTTGTGAGAGGCTTAAACGTAAGTTTAAGAAACTCAAACCTTACGAATGATTTAGTATACGAAATCGTAAACAACCCTGCACATACACTAATCCTAAAATCAAAGACTAACAGACGTATTAAAGACCATAGAAAGTTCAAATTCTAACCAATGGCCGATATAGCGCAGTCTTCCAAAGAGACACATTTCACGAGACACAGCATGACTTGTCCAGATTAATGTATCAATTGAAGATGGAGAAATTGGCTGAAAGGTCCCCAGACATGTGCTATATTTACAGTAATATAGTGGAGCACCAGTTTGTTGGGGATACCCAGGCGCCTGCTGCGCATTGCTCACATCCCCAACCATAGAGGAAGGAGTTTGAGTATTACATATGACAGACCCCATTATGTGAATGTCGCAACTAATTTAATAACCAATATCTCAATATATATAAGAACGATTGAGGGTGAAAACTTCCCATTCGGTAACGGGAGCTTAACAGTGAAGCTACACTTTCGACGCACTGAGTTATAATGGATAGAAAGCCTTTCACCGTCTATCGAGGGGTGAGATACCAGCGCGGTAGTGGACTTGGATCCATTTTTTCATCCATACTACGTACGGCTGTTCCTTTGCTGAAGAGGGGGCCAGATACCTCGGAAGGAAAGCGCTACAATCAGGTATTAACACTGCAGAAGACATATTGGCCGGGGCTAAACCTAAAGAAGCTCTAAAAAACATTTAAAGCGTACACGGGACGAAATCATCAAAGATGCAGAGAAAAATGCGTGGTGGCGGGAAGAAGAAGAGGGCTGCCCGGAAGAAGAAGGGGTCACGTGGTATTAAACGTAAAAGGCCATCAAAAAAGAAGTGCTGTAAGCGAATGAAACCTATGGTTGACCACTTTTTTGACTGATATAAGCTAAGGACATTGATCTCATGAATTAGTTTGTTTACCACTTTGTCGAGAGAGGAGCACTATTTCGCCATGGCACGCTTCATCCACCCATGTAGTTCACAATGCTGTAAATCGGAGCTGTCCCTTTTTGAGCTGCCTCCAACCCAAGTTTCTATTGAGCACAGTGACTTTATTACAATTAACCCTTTAAACACAATTAGTTCCCCGAGTGCACCTATAGAATTCGTGATACCCAGCTCAGGCCCTTACTTTTTTATCCAAGCTGTGTGCACATGTACGCTAAGCTACGTATAGCCCATTCTGATGGAACGGTCTGCGATGACAAATATGCTGTATACCCTGAAACAAACTTTCTGCACTCCATATTCAACCAGTGTGACGTATATTTAAATCAGACCAACATATCGGCAGGCACGGGGTACTATCATCTACGTTTTTTAACGATACCATTGTATACATTATTATAGACTCCTAATCAGCCAGTTGGCTAAAAAGTGGTATCTGGCAACTCAAGCCATTTACGCCTTCTAAGCCAACTGGCTGATTAGGAGTCTATAATAATGTATACAATGGTATCGTTAAAAAGTGGTATCTGGCAACTCAGTCTTCGATTAGAATTAAATATATAGCACAAACTGAATACATGGCGCTATCTGGCAACTCAAGCCATTTACGCATTCTAAGCCAACTGGCTGATTAGGAGCCTATAAAACAACGCCTACTCGGCTGAAGTCTTAATATGCACTTGGCTCCTGCCAGGTGAACACCTCTCCTCCTTTCCTCCTTTCTCTCCTTTCTGGCCCTTTGGGGGGGATAGCTTGGGGGAGAACTCCGCCTCCAAGTTGCATGCCCCTTGCAACCCCGGTTGGCAACAAAGGGCCCTTTGGGGGGAATTTTTTCCCCCTTTTTTCCCTTTTTTTGCAACACCCCAACCCCCTTTTACAACAACCCCCCCCCCTTTTGCAATATTACGTAATCACTTGCAACATTCCTGCACTCTAACCTTTTGCGGCTATACTACTGACACATAACGTATAAAATATTTGACACATGTGCAAAAAGATGTGCAGAAATTTTTATTACAGTACATTCAGTTAATTTAATAAATAATCTTTTAATTTAATAAAATTATCTGAAGGTTTTATTTACATGAAATACTTTTAACCCTTTCTGTCCTAGCGATTCCATATGGCATCATCAACAAAAAGTATGTGTAATTTGCTCAGATTAGCTTCAATGATGCCTTATGGCATTTCAATATAACAATTAACTGTATAGCAATATCTGGCAATTTTTTGGACAGTGGCCTGAACATTTAGAACCCAAAAAGAGATGCAGAAACTGTATGAAAGGCTACTCTCGTCTAAACTGTAGAAAGTGTGATGTACCATTATGTTTAACAAAAGACAAAAACTGTCTTAATGCATTCCAATCGAAGTATTACCGTTGTGTTTAACAAAGGACAAATATTGCTTTTATTTGTTTCATTCAAAGTCCAAAAGTTATGTTAGTTTCTCTTATTACTTGATAGTGCCAATGGAATCATATAATTTCTAGTGTAATTAATTAAATAAATTTCTAAACAAAGTTTAACATTTTTAAGTGTTAATTTTTTTTTAGCGCAAAACCATAATTTGGGACAGACAGGGTTAAATTTATTTGCACAAAATTAAACGCGTGTAACACTCATGAAATAACTCATTATTAAAAAATATATATTCTAAAAAGTGACTGGGCATTTTCGACTAGTATGTTATATGATTTGAGAGAAGAAATAATAGTAACATGAATATTACATCTACGTACTACAAAATATGGGTTAATATTTGACTTAATCGTAGCCCTTTTGGCGTCTAATATTTTGAAATACCAAACCACTGGGTCTTATCGTCTGCCTGTGCGTAAATTTAAAGATTATGGTGGGTTAACAGTGGTTATGTTGCATCGATCATAAGAGAAGTGAATCGAATGAAACATCATGAATGAATATTATTACATATGCAATGTACTGTAAATTTATGTTATGTGCTTTGTTGTATTACTTTTCAATGAACTTAATTGTTTACTTTTACGTCTTATAGGAATCCTTGGTAACATAAACTAATACTTAAATTGGGAATGACTAAATAAGGCTTTCCAGATACTAATAATATGTATAAAATTGCATACTCAAATACTACCAGGAAAGAGATTTTCTTTTTATCTGGAGTACAATGAGGTTCTTAGATAGTGGTTGGAGCAATGGAATGGAATTACTTTAGCTTTAATGCGGGCTCAGTCTAGGTGTACGTACAGACTATGCTTTTGGCATGCAGTGCGTTCCATGATTCGTGTTATTGATGTCAAAATATTTGCAGTGAAATTTTTAGGAATCAAAATTGGCGTGCTCCGCATTTCAAGGTTTATGGAAGTTACAAACAACATACAAATACCTACTTTAGGCGTAAGGAAAGCCAAGCAAGGTTAATGTGCAGTAAAATACATGACCCACCACACTAGTCAAATCTATACTTTTCTAGTGTAATTTAGCGTGTCTTGTTCAAATATGACCTTCATTTCTTGTGTAAACTTAATTAACGAAGTGAGAGTCTTTTAAAGTATGTCAAAAAGTTATTAATAATTCACCATGATTCCCATGAGTTCCAATACTCAAAGTGTGACTGTCTGTCTGTTCTTTTGTAGCCAATCATAGCACTTCATTTTGATTTAGTTGATCAGACGCCGTATTTTTCCTGAAAAAGAAAGATGAGGGGGAATTGTAACACACGACATTAATGGTGGTTTCTATGAGTTGTGAGCTCCCATATATTAGATGTATTAAATTATTTGGTGAAGATAATTACGCGAGTATTAGGTTTTTGAAGAACACTTTGTCTTACCATCTTCAGGAAATTGCACTCGCTGTCATAATCAGTTATTGTAGTTTATGTTAAGTTTTGGGATATCCTCGCTTTTACGGTCCTAATTCTAACTAATAATGTGATGGTCCTAAATTATGTAGAACCAAATTTTATATATATATATATATATATATATATATATATATATATATATATATATATATATATATAACGACGATTGGTTAGGTTAAGTTGTAATATTTATCGTTAGTTTTAACGAAAATATCAAGACGAAACCTAACCAATCGTCAATCGTCAATAACGGAAAAGTACCGCGACTCCTTTTCTTATTGAAAACTGGGAGAAGTGTAGCAAATGTCCATGAAGGCTATTTGTAATATTAATTTAAAAAATGTCTCCATCTTAACGAGAATGGTTTATCACGACTTTAACCTAACCAATCGTCAAGGCGTACAATTGACCTAACCGGGCATTCAATTAACCTCCTCCTACTTCTACTAGTTAAGTTAATTAATTCAATGCCCGGTTAGCAGACATGTCAACTCTCACGATTTTCCGTGAGTTTCACTGATTTTAAGTCTATCTCACGGTCTCATTATTAATAATAATAATAAAATCGGGGGAGAATGTCTTAAACTCCATTATGTGGGATTTGTTTCCAGTTATCAAAATCAGGCACATTGAGAAATCTCACGGATTTTCATATTTCAAGGTTGACGTCTCTGGGTTAGGTCAACTGTACGCCTTGACAATTGATTAGGTTAAGTCGTGATATTTTCGTTAGTTTTAATTGTTGTAAAAAATGATGAGTTATAACCCACAAGATCCTTATATAAATATATGTTGCTGAAGTTAACTTATGGTTTTTGATTTGGACCCAGAAAGGTAAGGTTGGGTCATTGTCGGGACCCGGAAAGGTAAGCAGTACCCTGACTTGAATTGTGGGTCATGTGTTTTACTGCATAATTACCACTAAGCTATGCTGAGTTCCCGAGTATGAAAAAATCCCCACTGAAAAACTTGTTAGAAGTACAGTGAAAATTTACCTTTACTACATTTTCACTAGTAATATCGGTCTTCCTTCGAGCAACGCGCGACTTATAAACTGGAGGGGGGGTGGGGGGATGTAAAATTCTAGACTTCGGACGCTTTTCTCAGACAGAACCTATACTTACTAACCCGAACTAACGCTTTATCAGAATATAGGTGTTCTCGAAGCTACATATTTAGAAAGAAGAGTTACAGGGAAGAAAAAGTTGTTGTAGGCTATATTAAAAAGAAAAGCTTAAGAGTGCGTCATGTCATGCACACATTTTCCATGTACCAGATGATCATTAGAGGGAATTGTGAATTAAGAGGGTTGAATGAAATGCTGCACTTCAGATCAATGGATGAGACATTCTGACATGCTTTGTTGAGTTGGATAAAGTCGGGTTAGGCTATGTTAGATTATTACAATGTCAACAGAATATTTCATTGATAAAATGGATATAGGTCTACATATTTGTGTTAATTAGGTAAGGGCATCATATCACTGTTAAAGGGCAAAGAACACCACCATGACGCCACACTGAATAATTAATTAAAGTAAAATTGATAGTCCTAATGTTCCTTTACATAAGGAAAAGAAGGGTACTGAAATTAGGGTGGGGTCGAAATTTTGTATTCTTATTCTACACACTGCTCGGAGTTTCCTTTGGGCCCCTAAACAACATACTATAATTACACCGCTATGCGTCCCCCCCCCCACCCGTTGCATATGCCCCCCTTTTTTTAAATTAAAATGAAATTGAAACCAATTCTTTGAATAAAAAAAACCTGATAAATGACAAAGATTAAAGTAAATAATGATATTAGTAAAGTTGAAGTAAGTTTTATTTATATATATATATATACAGGGTGGGCCGTAAGTTTCCATACATAGGAAAAATAAACATTTTTTTATGGACAACCATTTTTATTTATATAATATGCTCTACATGGTTGCCATTGTTTTGAAAACACATTTCAATACGTGTTCCCCACTGTTGATGAACACGCATTAGCACAGTTGACGTTATGCTTGTAATGGCGTTGGTGATACGTTCCTTTAGATGATTTATGTCTCGTATCTTTTCCTGATACACCATGGCCTTCAAGTGCCCCCAAAGATAGAAATCAAGGGGGGTGAGATCTGGGGATCTGGGAGGCCACTCCACAGGACCACGCCGACCAATCCAAGCATCCAGAAACTGCTGATCCAAATACCGACGCACGTGAAGACCATAATGAGGTGGAGCTCCATCTTGCTGGAAGTAAACTGGGAAGTTACCTTCCTCGTTTAGCAGGGATGGAAAATCTCTTCTTGCAACATGTTAAGATACCTTTCGGCATTAAGATTTCCACTGAAAAATTGGTCCAATAATTCTGTCACCCCATATCCCGGCCCACACCATCACTTTACCGGCACCTTGCATCTTCGTCGGACTCAGCCAGTTAGGGTTAGCATTACTCCAATAACGTATGTTTTGCCGATTAACCTCTCCATTGACGTAAAAATTTGCTTCATCAGTAAACAAGATCTTACAAACGCATATTCTTAGGGTATCTGAAACATAAAAACAAACGTTTAAATTTTCCTATGTATGGAAACTTACGGCCCACCCTGTATATATATATATATATATAATAAGAAATCTTTCTCCGTATATTACTTAAAGAATTAATTGAAGCATACTAAAATCAAAATATTCACCTTAAGAAATTTAAAATCGCAAATTACTAACACCACTGGCCTTTCCATTGGAACACAGGTAGCTTTTTTCTCGACTCCAGTACATTCAAAATAAATTTGTCTGTTTTGGTAACCAATTCTATCTTGTGATGCTTCTGTTACCACATTTACAACATGTTCTACTCCCTGGCTGTGACAGGGAAAAGGAATAAGCTGAAGTGGTTCATTTCGAACTTTAAGATCATCATTTGTCAAATTCTGTAAAATAGGTGGAGGGGTGATGGTTTCGTTGTTCCAGTCGATCATGTTAGGATAATCGTCTGCTTCAAAGTTCAGTGTTTTTGGCAGCTCAAAATTTATCGCATTGGTGCTCCTAGTTCTTGCTCGAATGATGTGCTGAAGAGCCAGCTCTCTGACCTCTCTTCTTGTGTCTGTTATCATTGAGAGTAAGATATTCTCTGGGTTGGCAAAATAGGCGTTATTTCTGATGACACGCTCCATAATCATCCGATGCTTTTTACCTAAGCCTTTCAGCAAAAATTAGATGCTCCCTCATTTGCCTTTGGATGAGACTTTATCCAAAACAAGCCTGGAGCGTAAACCAGCATTATAATTTTTACTAGGTCTTGGATGTTTTTGTCTGGATTCCGTGTAGAGACATATAAGCGCAGGATTCTGTTTGCTCGTGTTAGCCATCTTGCATGATGGAAGGCACCTGGGGATCTGGTGGCAAACGCTTGTGAGATGCGTCCAGATTGTATGTTAATGCACATTTCATACATATATTTTTGGTCACTGCTGAAACTTTTAACAATATCGGCCGAAACTTCTTTAATGTTGCCCTCTACAGGGGTATAATCAACTATATCCAGTTTGGTCAAATCCTCTCGGAGTTTATTTCCAAGAGAACCTTTGAAGGTGTTTGGTCCCGAAGTTTTCCATCAATTGCTTTAAATACGTGCCTGAAGGGCAGTTCGTTTGCATGCAAAAGGCAAATCAGCCATTGTACCGGCCTGTCCAGATATAATTCAATCAATTTTAGCACTCCGACAATCCTGCCAGTGTTCACTGGGGTGCCATCGCAAGGCAAAACTTTGAGGGATTCTTTGCTATTAGAATGAACTATAAAAGTTATTATTTCATGTGCAATACAACAAGCAGTTCCGTTATCTGGAGCTATATGATCCATGTAAACATCACCAGGTTCTTTGACTATTACATAATGTTCTTCGTACTCCATTCCCTTCTTTGTCTTAGTTTGATCTTTTCTACCATCAAATCCGATGCCTTCAATCTGTGTGTTCTCCGATTTCACTTTGATTATGTTCTTTTTACCCACACATATTCTTTCTCTTTCCACTTTTTTCCTATCCAACATATTGGTTTCGTCTAATATTCCCATATCCTTCAAAGCTGCATTTACTATAGCTGCAGTAGCTCTGTAACTTACACGGTATCTATCTGCTGTTATTGTTAAGTTATCATAAATAATTCTGTTCTGATGGTTTTCTCTCAGCTCAAAATCCGAACAAAGTCAATATCGTCGCTGTCATCAACAATTTCCATGCTCTCATCTTCCATAATATGTAAAGGGTCCAGTTTGTTGGTTGAGGCGACATTCATATCTAGGCTTATCTTGGCTCTTCTTTCTAATCCTTTAACTTTATCGTGAGTCCTTTTTCTTGCGGAAGTCGTTACTCTGTCGATTGGGCCTAGTTGGTTTTTTCTTTGTTTCTGCCCCACAAAAGACTCCCACTCAATCATTGGAACTCTAATATCACATCTGCAATCCGTTCGACTGATTTTTTTATCGTAACAAGTACAAGTGCAAATATCAAACATTTCATCGAATGAATGTCTCCACCTTCTGCTGAAAACTGTTGTTTCTTTGTTTTAATGGTACTTTATTTAGCTTTGCTGCAGATTCTATCAATCGTTCAACTTTTATAGCTATTCCTTCAAATCCTATATGTGGAAAGGAAAACTTCTCCCAAATGGCTTCCACATCTTTAGTGACAATTCTGTAACATTCTTTTGCTGTTCTAGAACCTTTCGAAATCAGTTCTTCTCGTTTTCTTACCAATAAATAATGCCAAAATATGTCAGCCTTTGAAGGAGTCATTGAAGGTGGAAATTCTGCAGGGTGACCAAATGTTGAATTGTGCGTTTTGCTTCTTGTCGCCATGATTTCACTTATTTAGGCCTAGTAGCATTAATAACAAGAAACTAATTGTTAAATTCTAGCAATTGAATCATTCAATCTGAATTTAATATAACTCATTCGGAATTAAATCATAACTCATTCAATCATAAACAATCTGAAAATAACAATCTAAAACTAAACAAAAAAACGTGACTAATTTATATAATTCGTCTAATCTATCTAAATTAATCTATGTAATCTCTTCAATCTATCTAAAACTCTATCTAAATAATCTATCCAAATTAATCTAATCTACTTAATAAGACTTAATATAATGCATGATTGTCACATTTGGGGTTTATATCTGTGGAGAGATTGAAATGGGGGGGGATGCTATGGAAGGGGTAAGGGGGCTCGAATATACTCATTTTTTTTGCAAGATGTTGAGATCATCATTTTCAACTACGTGCATACTGTGAAATTGGAGAAACTCGATTTTTTATATGTTTCGACCCCCCCTAGTACTGATCCTCTAGCACAAAAGCCTCCCTCCAATTCTGAAATACAAAGAATAGAGAAACTTTCTTGTAAATTTGAATGATTTGCAATGCAAAATTTTAATGAAGATAAAATGCAGTGTTGTATAACTTTCAGTTTCTTGGATAAATTCTTCAGAATGCCACTGGATGAGGTCTCCTAAGATATTACCACTAATGTGGCTCCTCTAATCTTCTTTTCTTTGAGTTTTGGGAAGTGAAGCCCCACAACAAAGGTAGTTGTGGGGCTCCTTACTACTATTCTCTAGGTTTTAGATACCCAAAATATTAGTAGTTGTTCATGTATGTTAAGGTGATTGATCAATCCATCAATAAAAGTTATAGGAGCAAAATAGTGACACTATCGATCCGATTGTGTACTTTTCTTTTTCTTTTTTTTCAAAATGGCGTATATTTTAGGAATCCCATGGAGAGTGCGAATGATTTGAAACTTTCATTCTGAGTCCTTAATAGTTTTTGTGGAATCTTTCATTCATTTTGAATTGAAGGTACTGGCAGCAAAAAACACTAAGACAATGGAGGGACGTGAGAGGACCAAAATTTATTTCTTGTTTGTATCATTTTGATATAAAAGTACAATGCATAAACCGCATTAAAAGAGGGCTTTCAAAATTTTTAAAGATTATATTCGTAGGCCTCTTGAGTAACCACTGTACTTTCATTTTGCTTAATAGGCCTAAAGTTATTTGACAGGTTCCTGAATGTAATTGTTATCAGATTCTTTGCGCTGAGTGCCATGAACTAGCACAGTGATACAGTAGGTTGCGTTAGTATAGAACTTTAAGAACTGATTTCAGAAATGTGTGGTGATTAAGTGGTAGTATGGCTGAATTTTTATTGCATTTACAGATGTGTGCTTTTAGAAGAATGAATTTCGCGTTAATATTAGCCTTAATAAGTTTGAAACCATAGACAAATCCATTGAAGAATTTATTCAGGAATATTTTATGGAAGATCAGTGGAATAATTTGATAGATCTAGAAAAAGGAATTATAAATTTTTATTAAAATTACCAAAAAAAAAAAAAATCCATTAATTGGGTGTGTCATATACAACAGTTCGTCTATTTAAGGTTATTCTAGTCAACTAAAAAATGGTGCATGTTTTATTACTCTTGTAAGAGTAAATAATAGATCATGTAAATCATTGAAATTGCTGTTCTGATTTACAATTAAAAACCATTTTCTTAGAACCTAAATGAGAGTTAAAAGGTTCCTATGTCTAGTTAAGGGCAAAAAGTTTATTCATATTTTTTATGAACTTTAATTAGTTATGTAAAATAACAACAAACTCGGTACTTTCCTATTCACTTTTCTGGAGATTGATATTTAATAGTGTAAAAGTGTCAAAATAGGTCTGATTGTGTGAAAATTTTTAAATAACCTATACAACATTGCAAGTTGATAAATTTGGCGATGAAGTCCCTTTAATTAAAATGGTTTTCTCAGGGGTTTACCTAAATCTAACATATTTAATGCTTTCAGATAATTTCAAACAACATATATTGAGATATGAGACCAAATTAGGGCTCCTTTTGTAAATATTGTGCTGTCAGACAACATACTTCAGAGTTCCACGAGTTTTTTTTAAGAAATCTCTAAGTTTCGATATGCAATAATAATTGAAACAGTGATATACCTTCGTTCTGCTAATTTTGAGTTGAAACAGTCTGCAAGATCATTAAGATTTTGTTGTGTATTTATTTGTTAAGTCTTTCATTTCAATTTTGTGTAAGTGATTGCAGAATTTTGAATGGATTTATTTGTGATGTTTTGCTGTTTTTATCTTGCAATTTGTATAAGAATATAGACAAAGATTGCAAAGGTAACTTATTGAATAATAATTGTGAACAATTGTGAATAGGAAGTGGCTTAAACGACAGAAAACCAACGCCAGATTCTTCCGTTGCGCATATCAGATCTACCACAAAAAATTGTTCCGGAGTGTCTGGGCCCCTTGCTGCGCGACACAATTAAAAAAAAAGGTACCTGTTAGATGATTGTAAAATAGATTAAATTATGGTACAGTATTATATTTCACGACTTTATCAATAATTTAAGTGTTTTTAATGTGCGCACACACACACACTGAATAAAATTGATTTTAACCATGAAACCATCATCCCTTTATGCATGCAAAATCCTTACGTGAACAGATGGTGGATATATGTGGTTATAATGTGGTATTAATTATGTTCGGGTGCATAGATTGTTAGTCAACTTTCTGATTTGATTTATTCCTCAGTCAGGGCTTTAAATTCAAATGATATGAAGAAATTAGATGAAATGGAAACTTCCCTGAAGTCGTGGACAGAGTCTACCCCTGAAAAGATACTTTCTGACGATGAATCTGCACCAGCTGATCTTCTGAGTTCCTCCCAATACTCTGTGAAGTCTCTATGGAATACTATCACCCTAGATCCAGCTCAAGAATATAAAGTTAAAGTAAGATGTTTAATTTGGGTTGTACATGCAAGAAATATCTGAAACTTCTTTGCATGGAAACTGTAGTAGGCACTAGTATAGATCTCGTTTCTGATTGCATTTCAATACGTTCATTGTGGGTAGTTAGTGTTAGTCATTAGTTTAATTAGTTTTATTTATTAGTGTAATTAGTGTGTCTGATAATTATTATTCGAATGATATATTATAATAAGGTTATGAAACAGCGTACACCCCTATTTCATAACCGTGGTGAATTATACAGAGGGTACATTTTATTCATGTCATGAAATAACGATTAATTTTGTTGGCTAAGGATAACATTTTTATCAGTTATTTTGAAGAAAAATACGATGCAATTCTTCGTTTCGTAATAGTTTCTCGACAGAAAGTTCCTCACAACACTTAAAAGATTTGACCAATATTGATACTTGTTCAAAATAATGCATTGAAAATGATCATTTCCGCTTTATTTACAAATGTCGTAAAGCTTGTTCAAAATTTTTTGGTAACGCTTCCATAGTAAAGATGTTCTGCAAAGAATTTTAGGTTTCCCTGCAATTCTTCTAAACTGAAATCCAAGTTTTACTCATTAAGTATCTTTTTTCTTCAACCATTGGTCACGTCTTATGGAAGCAGTCTTGGCTACCATTTGCATTTCTAAGGGTATTAAGGGGTTAGCCACAATGTTGTTGACGACTTAGTAACCATAATCAAACAATCAATCGAGTTAGGGAAAGTTCCAACCGACTGGAAGTTAGCAAATGTAACACAAATGTTCCATTTTAAAATCGTACTATCAACTTGAAGTAAAATTTTTTAGAAAATGTATACGGTAAACTGACTAAATTTTTAATGAATTACGATATTCTAATTAAAACATAGTTTGGGCTTAGAGGCGGGCATACAATGGAAGATGCCATGAACTTGCTATTAGGAAAAGTGGATCGAAACGCACTGTTTTGGCCTTGTTCGACTTATCAAAAGCATTTGATACACTTTCGCATGAAATCTTGCTGAATAAACATGTATACGGAATAAGAGAAAGTATCCTCGAATTGTTCAAATCATATCTGTCAAATTGTCATAAATACGGTAGATTTAGGGAGAATTTACTCTACAAAGCAATGATTACTAGCAGAGTCACACAAGGATCTCTTCTCGAGCCATCACTATTTCTGATTCACGTCAACGGTTTTCATCTTTCAACCACATTAATTTGCGTACAATATGTAGATGAAACCACACTTACTTCTTCACATGATAATTTAAACATTCTGGTAAATGAAACGAAGAGGCAATATGAACATGTGAACCTGATAAAGTTATTTTGTATGTTTATTTCAACAAAACATGCATAAAAACTATCAAATAAAAATTGGCATTAATTCAAACGAAGAACTAAATTTCCAAAGCCATGTACGAGTATAACATATCAAATCCAAAATATCGAGATTTCTGTTCAGATTACACTGGACAACAAATTAGAACTTTTTTTCCTGTTCCTGAAGTAAAATAGGATGAGATTCTAGTAGATTTTTAAACGCAAAATACGAATATTGATGCGAAATGTTTCCATCACCATTTTGAAAAGAGTGAATTTGAATTTTGTTACAAAATTAGGAATATAAAGGTATAATTGGTAGCATTAGAACTACACTTTTCGGGAGGTACTAGGGCTGAAGATGGTACTGTGGCACTGAAAATGGCTAAAATAGCAATTAGATGAATTAGTTAATGGGGAGACCACTGGTTTGCCAGCAAATGGGGAATACAACTAGAAACGTTGGAACGGGAGTGGACGTGAGGGATAATATATATATAGGGTGAACCAAATGTAGGTGGACAGTAAATGATAACGTTTATTTTGAGAATACATATTTAATTTTTTGGATACTATAATACAAAATAAAATTTAAATAAATTTAGTTATAATATTTAATATAATATAACACAAACACCATAGTTATAATGAACACCATAGTTATAATATAATATAACACAAACCGTATTCAACCTACTGTCCACCTACTTTTGGTTCACCGTGTATACACGCCTAACAGCGTTGTTCATAAATTATTTTACCAGAACCAAATGTCGCCTGCATACAAAACTGACGAAAGAGTAATAAGGAAAATAGTAAAGGAAAACGTCAGATGTAAAAATCAGAATAAAATATCGCTTGCCATCTACTACCGAAATATGAAGACTAATAACTTATTCATGAAAAATAACATCACTCAAAAATCCGAAAAGCTACAAAAATCCCACGTAGTTTACGAATTTCAATGCCCGGACGAAGATTGCAAACTTCGAGGAAACGTGAGATACGTGGGATCAATCATAACAACACTGTCAAGAAAGAAGTCTGAAAGATCACATGTGGAACATACACAAAATAAAACCTGATCAGACAAGAGATAGTGGAAGCGACAAAGGTGGTAACACAAATAAGGGATGAAAAAAGAGTTCATATCAATCATCGAAGCATTAATAATAAAAGAGACTTCCCCGAAAATAAACAATAAGCGAATTGGGCAAGAACGAATCCTCAAGTTACACGTACGAAACTGACCAATCCCGTGAGTACACGGGAAACTGCGAGAAAACCTCCGAAATGAATTATAAAAGAGAGCGCCCTGACAAGAAATTTTCATGGTGCTCGCTACGCTATATTCTGTCTCTACCTCTCGCCTACTGAAACTCGCACCGGCAAGGGTGGCAAAGTCGGAGGAAAATTTTTCTCGAGACTAGTCTCTCGTCCGCTCGCGCTTGCCCAGAATCACTCCCCGAAATGGAATAAGAGTTTTTATCTACCAGATCATCTTCCCCAGGCAGTCTAAATCGAGCAGCATTGAATTCGCTTGGACTTCGCAGAAATAAGGCATCGCTTCGTTTTTATTCGCAGAACGCACGCCACAGTAGTATTGGCCACCATCATAGACTCAGGACATCGCAGAAATAAAACACCGTTTCTATTCTTTGAGCGCGTTCTACGGTAGTATGTGTCACCACTAGAGACCCAGGGATTGCTGGGGCCGTGCCAGAGAGGCAGGTTGGGAGATTTCACTAGAACCCGTCTATCGATGCTTGCATCAATAGGATCTGACGGAGGTCTGAGGCTTAGCCCGCTGCGGACCAGATCAGGGTTCGCTCGAACTGCGTCCAGAATTGCACTCGAACTTTGGCATGACACCCCCTTTCGGGGGGAATGCATGTCAGGGCTAGAGGTTTCCCAAGACCACGGTGCGACTCTAATCACCCCGTCTCCGTGTATGGAAACTGCAATCCTGATATCCAAGCCTGAGGGGAGGCGGCGCTCATAAGTCCGTCATGAGTCATCCCCCGCAGGAGATGCGGCAAGAGTCCATGTCATACACCATCATCCTCACCCCTTCCCCCTTCCTACCCGATGGCCGACCCCTGGCGACCCCTATCTCTTGACACACTCGCCTTTACAAGATGGCGACCTCTACACCCCCAAGACAAACGCGAATCAGGATTAAAGCTACGTCGAAGAAAGTAACGAGGAGCTACATCATCTCGGAAGTTTTCATGATGGCACCCTACGTTCACCGCCGTATGCAATGAGGAAGACTCATCGAAGCACCTGAAACAAAAGCGTCGCTTCGTGATGCGGGTATACTAATCCAGGTGCCATCCCCGATATCAGAGCCAAGAGCTCTGTCTTTCTGAGGAAACTCTACCGCCACATCGGAGGCCGAACCAAAGAGAAGATAAAAGATGAAGTGGAGATGGAGAACGCGTGGGCTGAAGTAGGAGTAACCAAAATCAAAGACTATACCCACGTCGTCAAAGTGGAATTTAAAACCCCTGAGATGGCGCGCAAAGCAGCGGAGTCAGGTCTGTTAGTCTTCCACATGATCGTGACCCCTTCTCAGATCACCATGGACGAATTCATAAATGATCTGACCTGTTTTAACTGCTACAAATTCGATGCTCACCTCTCCAAGGACTGCCCCACCAAGAACATCAGGGGTCTGCTCCGAATGCGCAGCAGTGGAGCACAAGTGGAACGAATGCACGGCCACAAGAAAGAAGTGCATTAACTGCCACGGCCCGCACCGCGCCCTAGCAATGGCGTGCCCTAAGAAGAAGAAAGCCATCCGACTGAGGACGGAAAAAACTCGGGAGGATTCTGCCGCCAAAGAGCTGCAACCGTATAGAACAGCAGTCAAACGGTCCCTCGAGGAGGCTCGTTCCCATCACAGTCCAACAGAAATTGTCCTTGAAAACTCCAACAGCCTGACCCTGCTGACATGCGTCATTCACGCGCATCTTCTCAACATGGGCACCCCAGGCACATATTCGAAACACTTAAACGACATGCTCAGAAGAAACGGCATGCCGGAAGTCAACGCCCCCGACGATGTCCCCTCGGCATCTATCTTCGCGCCACGACTTCCAGAAAGTACAAGTCCCGCCTCCGACGAATCCGAGCCCGAACCTGTACCCGAACCCGAATCTGCACCCGAATCCGCTAACAAACAAGAATCTTCCACGGATGCCCGACGTCCCCGCCGCACTCGAGCGGGAAAACGAGAGGCACCAAAAGTGAAGCCCCAACCGGGCAAACTTCTACCCCCAAAACTCCTGAGAAGCCGAACCCTGAATCCTCTAAGTCGACACCGAAGACGACTGATCATATCCCCCATAAGGCCTCGGAACTAGGACCAAGGGTGGTCGCGAAAGCCTCTAACCCCTTACCCGACTCCATTACGCTATCCCAACTGGTGAAAGGGCTGAGAGAAGGGACTTAAAGTATACCTTCGACGAGAACTTGGACACCACATACGACATCCCACGCTTGATTGAACTCCGGGAAATCACTGTCCACAGAGAGGACCTCGACGTTCTCTCGGACCAGGCCTTCAAAAAAATTCGATCAGGAAATGCGACGCGCGCTCGCACAGGCACTGAACCAAAAAGCTAAACCCAATCGACATGTACGCGGGACAAACTAACCTAACGATACTTCAGCAAAATGTCCTGCACTAGCACACGCACAAGACGTCCCTGGCCAACGCCTACAGAATAATCGAACCAGACATCATCCTCATTAACTCCCACAGCCTAAAGGCACCCCAGAAAATAAAACTGTTCAATTACAACCTCATACAGTCGAACAGATCGCAAGAAATGCATGATGGTGTCGCAATTGCCGTCAAACGTGGTCTACGCTTCGAAGAGATCACAAGCTTCGAAGACGAAACACTGGCAGTCAAGTTAAAGATGGGCCACGAAGATCTCATCATTGGGACAACATACTGACCCCCGAGGAGAGGTACTCTCTCATCAGCAGACATAATCAAACTTTTGAACTATAACTTCCCAGTTTACATAATCGGCAACCTGAATGCCAGACACGTGGACTACGACGATAACTATAATAACCATTACGGGAAACAACTGGCAGAAATAAACAGAAGGGGAAAAATGAAGTGGGTACTACTGTAGGGTGGATCGATTTTACATTTTTTCGGTTTCCATATTCTAATAGAGACAAAAACTTGCGCATGCATGAGAAAATAGCCTCTGCAAAATCTTAGCTTAATAGGTAATCATCTTCTGCCCCCGGCAGAGCGATAAAAATCATATTTTAGTAGTCAAAAACGTATTTTTCTTATAATTTTTAAAATATTTCAATATGCATCAAAATTATACCTAATAACTATAAAGTCGATGAAAAAGACCTCATATGATCGTTTTTCCAAGCGCGTTGTCCTACGTTAATATCCTTTGCCCCCGGCAACAACGTCAAATGTTGAAAAAATAGGTAATTTATATACATATTTTCAGATCGGCTCTTTGTCTTAAATAATGCATTTATATATTTCCCATAGCATTTATATCGTTGCTTAGGCATGAAATAACACACACACACATGCCTATTACACGGTAATGAATTATCACTGCGACACCTCATTCAAGACTTGGACGGCAAAACAACTGTGCCAATGGGCTTTACTGGATCAGTTGGAAAACAACTGAACGACTGCGAAAAACTTCCAATTACAGAATTCGATGCCATTCCATCTCCCGACATTGACATAGATGATGCCAAGTTGAGCACTGACCAAAAATATTTGTTAGGCATCTACAGAGCAGTGTCGAGCGGTAGCTGCTCTTCAGCTCTCGCGGCTCGAAATCCAGGTAAGATGGCGCATTCCAGGTGGCTGACAACAGCAAATAGATTTCTGCGCCTCTATGTTTCAACCAGTGAACCCTCCAGCACCTTCAACGAAATTGTGCGATTCATTATGACAGTTTACGCACCAATTTGGTTTAAGATAAAGAAAAACTCCAGTTTCACTGAGGGCGCAAAACATTTTTTCGAAATGATGCGTCTCTCTCAGACCATGCCTCAAAGATCTAAGACAATCGCCAACAAAGTCCTCCCTAGAAATTCTTTCTTTGCTCACCCAGAAAATATTTTGATTCCATGCTACATGCCGATGAGCAACACATAAGAGAATTGGGATGGAGAAGAATATTAAAAGCACGATCAAAACAATCACCAGCGGGGGAAATTCGAGCCTTCGCCATGCCTGAGCTGCTCTACGATAGTCAAAACTATTACGAAATGATCAACTGGCAAACGGCTGAGGTGACCGAACCCCCCGTTACAAAAACAATACCTGATACCCGAATAAAAGAGTTTGTTGAGACGGGAGACCACCTGATGGACTGATCCCACTATTCCCTTGTCATACTCAAGCGGTCGAGAGACTCATCAAATTAGTAACCGAAGCCTCTGCCAGTGTAAGTGGAATAGAAGAGAGGGACGGATTCATCCGCTCCCGTCTTCACTCCCGAACAAAAATTCCACGATTTGATTCTAAGAAAGATTACCATATGTAAATCGACATGCAGCCGAAAGGAAGGGTGGTTGGGGCTGGATAGGGTGGAACTCGACGTACAGCCCCTCCTCGTGGTGAGTTCTGGGTTGCTAATTTTATAAAATTAGCAAGCGAGGAGCTGTACTTAGTACTTATCGTACTTATAACATCGCATTAACGTAATTATAATCCACATTTAGACTTTTCTCGGGGACAGAAGATATTACTCTAGAGTCATAAAATTTTGCGTGTGTTATTTCATGCCTAAGCAACGATATAAATGCTATGGGAAATATATAAATGCATTATTTAAGACAAAGAGCCGATCTGAAAATATGTATATAAATTACCTATTTTTTCAACATTTGACGTTGTTGCCGGGGGCAAAAATATTAACGTAGGACAACGCGCTTGGAAAAACGATCATATGAGGTCTTTTTCATCGACTTTATAGTTATTAGGAATAATTTTGATGCATATTGAAATATTTTAAAAATTATAAGAAAAATACGTTTTTGACTACTAAAATATGATTTTCATCGCTCTGCCGGGGCAGAAGATGATTACCTATTAAGCTAAGATTTTCAGAGGCTATTTTCTCTACATGCGCAAGTTTTGTCTCTATTAGAATATGGAAATCGAAAAACATGTAAAATCGATCACCCTAGTGGGTAGGGCCCCATTTTCCAACTTTTTACGGCCGAAATTCTGGAACGGCGGCCGACAAAATCATTGAAAATAATCTGGCTTACCTCAACACCCATCATTATCAGGCTCCACGACACCCAGCGACCACGTCTTTATCATAATGAAGATTGCCTGCGCCCCTTTACAAGTCCCAATCCGTCCCCGCCATTCCATCCGCAAGACGAACTGGGAGGAGTACCAGGCTGATCTCGTCTAACACGAGCCCTCAGAACGAGTGGTGGCGGGACAGCAGCAATTGATGCCACCATGACAAACCACCTAAAAGCGCTGAAGACTGCCAAGGAGAAACACGTCCCTACCATCACCCACCGCATTCTGCCCCACCCCTCCTCCGACGAAGAAACCGACGCCATCACACGCCAACTGAACGACATCAGGAACCAGATGGATAATGGCATAAACTACCTGCACAACAAACTGCAATACATCCTAAGAGCTCGACTACGAAGATTGTGGATTGAAAAAACACGACATGTGGAACAGGTTCGTCGACAGGGTAGGGTAGACGTAGAAAGAGACCCTAAAACCTTCTGATCTCAGATAAGAAAGCTAAAAGGAACAACCAAAGCAGAAAAATTCAAGCCACTCCGAAATAAAAACGGAAGACCTCTCAACTCGGACCAAGAAATAGCGGAAAGCTTTCGAAATCGTCTCAGAAGAACGTTCAACATAAGTGACGAAGAAAATGACCTGTTCGACGAAGACAATGAAACAAGGGTCAACCAATGGCTGGAAGATAACTACGATAGGATTCTACCGTCGGATAGGGTAGAACCCCTGAAGGCCAACTTCAGAATTACGGTGAGAGAGGTCACTGATACGGTCAACCTCTTCAAAGAAAAGACACCAGGCCCCTCCGGAATCACGAAAACACTGATCTAAAAGTCGTCCCCCAACATACACGAAGAAATAGCAACATATTTAGCGCCAGTGTCTCCATCGGATACTTCCCAAAAGCACTAAAAACTTCAAACATCATCATGATCCCCAAAGGAGGAATATCCGCGGAGCTCGCCGAGAATTATAGACCCATCAGCCTGTTAGAAGTACTTGGCAAAACCCTAGAAAAAATACTCCATCGGAAACTGAATTTCCACCTCACGGTCAACGGCGTACTGTCAGACGCCCAACATGGGTTCAGGAAAAAGAGAGCACAGCCACAGCCCTCGCCATGCTGCACGAAACAGTGGCAGACAAACTAGCATTCAGCAGAAGAATCTCGCTAGTACTGAGAGACGTGAAGGCCGCCTTCGACAAAATGTGGCACCAAGGATTACAATACCGCATCCTCGAACAAAACATGGAAGCAAACCTAGGAAAATCCTATGTAACTTCCTGAAAGACCGAAAAGCTTATGTCCAACATAAGACCCACACTGGCCCGCTCTTCGACATCCGGGCAGGAGTGCCACAGGGCGCAATACTTTCGCCCACTCTATACAACCTTTACATCGCCCAAATACCTCCGCCCCCTCTGCAACACCCGAGACGTCATCTACGCGGACGACATCACGCAAATAGTAACGTCAAGCCTCGGTAAAGAGCACCACGCCAACAGGCTGAGACGAAAATTGACAGAATCAACGAATTCGAGGGACGTTGGAAAATTAAGATAAACCAACAGAAATTCACAGTAATTACATGGCCACAGGACGGCTCACGAACTACTAATAAACAACGAATCCAGCCCTACAAACAACAAGGCACACCACTCGGCCTGACCATCAACAGCTTTGGCTATAAAAACCACACCATAGCAAGGTCGAACAAAGCAAAAGAAGAGCTCAGAAAACTCTACCGTTTCAGAGGACTCTCGACCAAAAATAAGTTACTGTACACGGTGCTCGTCGGGTCAATCCTCGAATACCCGGCAATACCACTGCACACAACGAGCAAGACAATTTGCTGCTGCTACAAAGAATACAAAACGCTGGAACAAGATTCATCCTGGGCAAGCGAATCAGCGACAGAATCTCATCCCAGGTCCTGCACTAACAAGCCAACTTACCTGCCCTCAATGAGCTCTGCAAAACAGGGCGGAGAAAACTTGGAGCAAGGTCCGAAACACTTCGCCACAGACCTATGCAGAACTCGATATTGGACCACACCGCGGGAGAGAGTATTCCATCTTCAAGAGAAGTCTACCCCGCAGCAGAAACCCCCACCAACGGCACTATTTGTACCCCACAGAAGATTAAAAAAAAACGAAAAAATAAATAAATAAATAAAATAAAAAACAAGAAAATAAAAATAAATTAAAAAAAAAAGGTAGAAAACCCAAACTCTAAGCAAACAAGACAAGCACCCCAGAAAAGCTTGAACGTGTAAAAAAAAACCTGCACATCCTCGGTGAGCCCGAGGCCCTATCAACTCTTCATCTATATTTCCCATTTCCCCACTCTCTAATATCACTCCCACAACTCTAACTTAACCTCTTATAACGTCAAACAACAACAACAGAAATTTTCATTCTACGCAGAACACCTACGAAGATGGCTCCAAAAACAAATTCCCTGAACATGCTCGAGGACAGAGCGAAACGTCGGAAAATTTTGGAAATATTATTTATAATTTACAACATTATTGAAAAATGTCATACGGAAAATTGAGAAAACCAATAATAAATTAATAAATAAAAACTACGGTCGATTATTCAACCAAACATTGATATATAATATATATATATATATATATATATATATATATATATATATATATATCCCCCTCGATTAGGTACTCCGGCTTGCCGGGCGAGGGGCTCGTACGCCTCGTGGGTAGTTGGGGTTTCCTCAACTCCTCGCGGGGTGTGGGCGAAGAGTTA
This sequence comes from Bathynomus jamesi, assembly GCA_023014485.1. NCBI lineage: Eukaryota > Metazoa > Arthropoda > Malacostraca > Isopoda > Cirolanidae > Bathynomus > Bathynomus jamesi. The sequence goes on from JAJOZX010000432.1 coordinate 475,859, forward strand.
CCTAGTTGCGTTTTTTTTTTCTTCTTTTTTTCCCCTTTTCTTTTGCTCCCCCTTTTTTTTCCGTCTCTCCGGAATTTCTTTTCTTGACTCGGTCTTGTGCCTCTGTCAATTGTAGTATCCCTCCCCACTCTGTTTGTATTTTGCAGTCTTGGGGTCATCGGGTGCACCCGCCGGGGGGCATCGCTCCGTGGCTGAGCCGTGCTCTGGGGACGGTACGGGCGCCCGGACCGCTGCTGCGTCTGGATTGGGTCTTTGCTTGGCCCTTAACGGACAAATCTCCGTAGTGCCAATCTGCTGTTTTTAAAACGACAGTCAGGTTGGGGGGCGGGCTACCCGGGACGTTGGGCCTGCGCCTTGAAGGATGCAGCGGCGGATGGTGCATTGCCTTGGGTCCGAGGCTGTCTTTTTTGTAAAGCTATTGTTTGTGGGTTCAATTTCAAAACTTCAATCCCCTCTGTTGACGACTCTGGCCCGCCCTTGGATTTGGATAAGACTACTACTTCTGGTCGTTCAGCGGCCTCTGCCTCCGCTGGATTGACCTTCAAGCCGTATGGCCCCCTTTCGTCCTCTGCGGCGTCTGGCTCTCGTGGCCGTAGGGCGGGGTCTTCGCGGCCCTCGTTCTCTCGACCACTCTCGGTTACCGTTACACATGGACCTGTCCCTGCTGTGAATTTCTGTCCGGTGGACAGGTTCCTTGTTCTCCGCCCTTCCCTGGCTCCCTTCCGGGCAACTCGGAACGGGTGTTTCAGCCTTAAGACGGTCGGGGTCTGTCGTTATGATATCCGCCCTCTGAAGGATGGGTCTCTTCTTTTGAAGTCCCGTTCTTCGGGGGTGACTGAGTCCCTTCTACAGTTGCAGATGTTTTGGGTTGCAGAGTTTCTGTGACTCCCCATCCGCAATTGAATAGCTGTCAGGGCACCATTTTCGCTTCCCGTCTGCTGTCAATCCCGGTTGGCGAGTTGCAGGGGATCTTGCCCCCAGGGGTAACGAAGGTCTTCCGCTTTTCGTCGCGCCGGGATGGTGCTCTTACTCCGTCCGCTCGTCTGCTCCTGACCTTTGACTCCCTTGTGCCTCCGGCCCAGGTGTTCTGGGGCGTGGGTGATCGCCGGTCGTGTGAGGTTCGGTGCGACCATATGTGTCTGACCTGGTTCGCTGCTTTGGCTGCAACCGGTTCGGTCATGTTAGCTCTGCGTGCCGCCGTGAGGGTAAGCTATGTGCCCGCTGCGGTGGGCCTGCGCACCCTACACCGTGCACGAAGCCCCCGCGGTGCTCGAACTGCTCGGGGGCCCACCCTTCCTCCTCTCGGGACTGCCCCGTTTTCAAGTTTGAATTCGAGGTGCGGTCCTTAAGGACTACCGAATTCCTTAGTGCGCGGGAGGCGCGTGATAGGGTCCGTGACCGGGAGCCGCGGCAGGGGTTGTCATATGCTGCGGCTCTTGGCCCTGGCGGGTCCTCGGGCCCCTCCCGTGCCACCCCGGCGTCATCTTTTCCCTGCCTACAAGTACCCCTTCTCCCTCTCCGGCCTTCGGGTCTGGATCCTTGCCTACTCGTCTCTCGGGTGGGGAAGGTGATGCCCCGAAGGGGAGGAGGAAGCGTCGCCGTGGTCGGAGTCGGAGTCCTCCAGACCCGATCATGACCATGACCGCTGCTTGCCCTGCTTCCCCTTCACCGAGGGGAAGCGGCGCGCCGCTCCTGATCCGCTCGGGACTCCCCCCCCCCCTATACGGAGGGCTGGTGAGGCGTCACCTCCCGGTGCCCCGACCAGTGTCCGGGTGTCGGTTGAGGTACACCGCCGCATGACACCCTCGATTACCGACTCTGTTCCCATGGTGGACCCGGTCGAGAGGAGCCTGGCCCTTCTTCATGGAGTGAGTCTCTCTCCCTTCGGCTCCTGCTGAGAGTGGTCGGGTCTCTCCTGGATCTACCTCTCCCACCTGTGCTGGACCTTTCCTTCCCCCCCCCCCGTCAGTGCTTGTCTGGTTTGACGAGCCCTCGAACATCTGGTTCTCCCCAGCCCCCTTGGTGGGGAGTCGGGGGTTTCGGCTGGGCCCGTCTCGTCGTCTCTCTCCCCACAGGGAAGCCCCCCTCTGAACTCCCTGTTCCACTCTCCACCTCTCGCTCTACTAACGGGTGAAGCAGCTGCGGGGTCGGTGGCCCCAACCCCCCCCGTTCAGGGTGAGTCGGGGAAGCCGATTCCGTCCTTGGTTACAGACCGTTGAGTTTGCTGCTCAGCTTGGTCCGTGGCTATTTCTCTGTTTTCTCTGCCTCTTATAATGCCACTTCCCCTTACAGTTCCATTTTGCATTGGAACTGTAGGGGGCTTTTAGCTAACTGGGAGAACCTTGCCTCCCTGCTGGAGAGCGAGCGGCCTTCCTGTGTTTGTCTCCAGGAGACTGTCCTGGCTGCGCGGGGACTCCCTCGTCTCTCTGGCTATGTTGGTTTCCCTTGCACCCCGGATGAGCACACACGCCGGCGGGGTGCGGCGATTTATGTGCATCATTCGTTACCATCGCGAGGTGTGCCTCTTCGCACTTCCTTGCAGGCTGTGGCTGTGCGGCTCTTTTTAGATCGCCAGTACACTGCCTGCTTGATTTATATTCCTCCTCATGACCCTCCTTCTCGCGACGCGGTTCGCGAGTTGGTGTTGCAACTGCCTCGACCGTTTCTCCTCCTCGGGGAATTTAACAGTCGCGACCCGGCTTGGGGAGATGTCCGGTCGACTAATGTTGCTGGTATGTTGCTCTCCTTAATGGAGGAACTTTCCTTTGCGTGGCTCAATTCCGGTGAACCTACCTACTTCCACGAACCCACGGGTACATTTACCTGTATTGATCTCTCCTTGGTGTCCCTCGATGCCTTACCGATTTTTCGTGGAAGGTGTTGGGGGACTCTTATGGCAGTGATCATTACCCAGTCTGTCTTGAGCCGGTCGGACCGCAGCCGGGTGTCTCGTCTCGACCGAGGTGGTGCCTTGCGCGGGCTGACTGGCCATCTTTCAGAGCTCGTTCCGTCATTGCCCGTTCGGTGTTGAGCTTTGGCTCTGTGGATGAAAGCTTGGAGTTCTTCGAGCGGGTGTTGATGGGCGTCGCGGAGGACTGTATTCCTCGATCTTCCAGTAACCCGCGGACGCGTAGCGTCCCGTGGTGGACTCCAGCATGTCACCGGGCGGTGTGCGAGAGGAAGAGGGCGACGCGCCGCTTCCACCGCACCCGGCGCGGACACTTGATTGAGATGCGGCGGGCGAAGGCTTTCGCCCGCCGGACTCTCAAGTTGGCCCGTCGGGCCTCTTGGCGTGCTTTTGTGTCCGGCATTTCCTCGTCTACCCCTTCTGCTGCTGTGTGGCGGAAGGTACGTAGTATCGAGGGGAAGCCGGTCCCTGCTAGTCGCCCTGTCCTTCGGGACGGGGACGGCTTCCTTTCGGATCCTGCTGCTGTGGCCGATCGGCTGGCCGGTGCTTTTGCTGCGGTTTCCCGTTCGCCTTCAGCTGCGGATCGTCCTTTGTCGGATGTTACGTTCCCGCCGCCTGGGAACGAGCCCTATAACCGTCTCTTTACGATGCGGGAACTTCGGGCTGCCTTGGCAACCCGTCGTTCTTCCGCCCCTGGCCCTGATGACATTCCGTATGACTTTATTTGGAATCTGCACCCGATGGCCCTACACTTCTTGCTGGATCTTTTCAACCGGGTGTGGGTTGAGGGGTCGTTCCCTTCCCGTTGGAGGGAGGCGATTGTGGTCCCGATACCTAAGCCGGGGAAGGATCCGGCGGAGGTGGGGCTATCGGCCTATTGCCTTGACGAGCTGCTTATGCAAGCTCCTTGAAAAGATGGTGGCCGTCCGACTTTCCTTTACACTGGAGTCGCTTGGGTTATACCCCCCGACCCAGTATGGCTTTCGTCGATTTCGGGGTACTCTGGACCCCCTTCTCCTCCTTGGTCATGATGTACGGGAGGCCTTTTCCCGCCGGAATCTTGTTCTGGCCGTCTTTTTCGACGTCCAAAAGGCCTATGACACGACCCGTCGGGGAGTTGTCATGGACCGTTTGAAGTCTCTTGGTTTTGTGGGCTTTTTGCCCACATTTCTTCGTAACTTCCTCTGCCGTCGCACTTTCCGCGTCCGTAATGGGGCGGCCCTATCTGACCTGTATGTTCAGGAGGAGGGGGTGCCCCAGGGGTGTGTTGAGCGTCTCCTGCTTCAATCTGGTCATGTCTGCGCTACCGGGAGCCCTTCCGCCCTCGGTGCGCTGTTCCATCTACGCGATGATCTGGCTGTCTATGCCGCGGGGACGAGTCCCCCCCTCGTGGAGAGGCAAGTCCAACTCGCGGTCAATCGGGTTGAACGCTGGGCGTCGTCGGTGGGCCTTACGCTGTCTTCCCCGAAGACTTCGTGTGTGGCCTTCCTTCCGTCGAGGAGACGGGGATCCGGCGCCGTCCCGGCCTTTAATCTTACACTCGGGGGTCAGCCTCTGGCCCTCGTTCATCAGTGTTTTCTGGGTATGGTTTTCGACAGCCGTTTGAGCTGGGTTCCCCACCTTCGCCGGCTGCGCGAGTCGCAAGACGTACCCTGGATTTGCTGGGACATCTGTCGCATACTACATGGGGCGCGGATAGGCGGACACTCCTCCGTTTGTACGTGTCCCTGGTACAGTCAAATTAGACTATGGGAGTGTGGTGTATGGCTCCGCCTCCCGTACGGCCCTTCGGATACTGGATCCGGTCCTCTCTAGAGGACTGCGCATGTCATCTGGCGCCTTCCGCTCCTCTCCGGTTGATAGTCTGCAGGTTGAGTGCGACATCCCTCCCTTGGAGGATCGGAGGTCGTTCCTCATTGCTAAGCACTATCTCCGGATCCTCCGTCTTCCCAACTCTCCTCTGTTCCAGGTGGTGGAGAGGGCGTTCTGCCGGGATGGGGGTTGGTATTTCACCGACACGGTGACCTCCCTCCTCGATGGTATGGGCACTCCTCCTCCATCCGTTATACCGGTCTCTTTCAAGGGTGTTGCACCTTGGGAGAGCACCCCTGTTGCGTGCTGTAGGGCGTTGCGCCCCGTTCGCAGGGCCGATTCTGACTCTGCCTTGCCTCGGTCTCTGTTCCTTCAGCATGCGGCGTGTCACTCTGCATGTGTAGCGGTCTTCACGGATGGCTCGAGGTCGTAGGGGGACGTTGGGGCCGCGGCTGTTCCCCGATGTACTCGTATCCCTGATGAGGCTTCCGTTTTCACGGCGGAGCTCTATGCCATTCTGAGCGCTCTGGAGGTGGTGCGGGAGCATCCGGATGGGTCGTTTGTCATCTATTCGGATTCCCGCAGTGCCCTGGATGGCCTGGAGTGTTTTGACCCTGTCTACCCACTGGTCCGGCGAATCCAGCTACTGTGCCATACCCTTGTCGCTTTTGGTGGCAAGGAGGTGGTATTTTGCTGGGTCCCAGCACATGTTAACGTGGCGGGAAATGAGGCTGCCGATCGAGCTGCCCGTTCCGCGTGCCGACTACAGATTTCACCCGTGTCCCTCCCCTTTTCCGATTATATCCCTGGCTTCTGTAGGTTTTTGCGCTCCCGGTGGCAGAGTCGCTCTGATGGCGCTACAGATAACAAACTTTGCAAGATTAAACCCAAATTGGGATGTTGGGCCTCTTCCTTCCATCGGTCGCGCCATAAGGAGGTAGCTCTGGCCCGCCTCCGTATTAGCCACACCCACCTGACCCATGGCTATAGCCCTGTTCAAAAATCAACTTTTTCTTATTTTCATAGGTTTCTGTACTTTTTCCCATGCTTTTTGACCTGAAAAGGCCGAAAATCACAACCATTTTGAGCTAGGTTGTTGGGAAGCATTGCCGCATGGAGCTTTAAGTTTTCTGCCTTGAAATCGGCCAAAAGCACCAGTTCCGGGGTCCCTTGAATCATGTTTTGCACTATAACGTTTTATCTAAACAAGATAGAGCAACAAAATAGGCACCAAATTAGTGTTTTTAATCCTCTTTCTAACTTATACAATTATGATAGTCTTGGAACAAGAAATGGCACATTGGTACATACAAAGATTTCAGAAATATCACAAAATTCGTTTTCTCACACTCAAGGCAGACAAGGCGCCTTATTCATGACACAAATTTGAGATTAACATTTTGTCACAAGTCTAATCGATCAAGAAGTGAAAGCATTACATGATGATTAATTTCATAATGACATTTACACAGTCAGTTGTTGAGAGTTTGTTTCTTGAAGCTGTCAAAGCGGCGTCTGTTGAACTCCACAGCTTGAAGGAGATAGTCCCTTTGCTTGGCATCTGTTTCTGACATTTGCAAAGTCGCTCATCATCTTGACACCACGTTCAGCAATGTCATTCACCGCTTTCAGATTCTTAACATAGTCCAACGCTTTTCTGTAGTCCTCATTCTGTGGCCAAGACGTGACAGGTTCCAGAAGCCACTCGGATCCAATGTTCAGTGTGTCCAGCAGGAAATGTGATTCTGGGCCAATGAGATCAACCAGGGTGGTCTTAGCTGTGACTCTCTGGAATAGAGGCTTTCCTGTTCTGAAGCTGTCTGGCTTCTCAGTGGCATGTAACTGGGCAGCAGTGTCGTGCTTCAATGTGCCACTCAATCTACTGCTGAACAGGGCAAATGGCACGACTTCCTGCGTCAGGTACCATTTGTGGTTTTCCATCTTATTAAGTACTGCATCAGCAAGCTCTGGGTCAGTTTTCTTGTACTTCAACATGTCCTGGATTAGACTTAGATCATTCACGGGAGCATCTGCAGCAGACATTGACATCATCCATACAGGAGTGTAGAACAGCGCAAGGAAGGTGTTGAGTCTTTCCAGCTTTGATACAGTGTCTTCGTCGTACTCAAGTTGATCTGCAAACATCAGCATTTTCATGGAGTACAGGTTTCTGGCCATCCATCTGGCCTGATGAATGGCGCCTGGTCGACTCCAGTGAATACCTCGAGGAGGCGTTCCTCCAAGAACAATGACTGTCAGTTCAGCCATTTCCCTGTAGTCGGCTCTTGGAAGCCTTTCTGCTGTTAGAATGTCTTGGAGTATTTCTTCACTGTTCTTCTTCTTTTCCTTCAGCCATTTGCTGTTGATAGCCAGCATCTTTGGGTTTTCCTTGGACAAGTCCGTCCAAACATCCTTCAGATGCTCAAACCAGGGATTATCTGGCCCCTTCACCTTCCCAAACAGCTTCTCCCAAACTGCTCCTACTAGGATTTCCAGGATGTGATGTCGACAGGCCAGATAAAACACCTTTTTGTTCAGCATTTTCTCTAGCAGTTGGCAGCTCCTCTGTGAACTCCACTGTTACTGGATGTAGTGTCAAAAACAAGGGCAGTAACATTATCCGTAAGTTCCCATGTCTCCAGTAAATCCATTGAAGCCTCAGCCTGAGCTGTGCCAGAAGAATTGTCGATGACAGGTACTCCCAATAACTTTCCTTCAGTGTATGAAGGTGGACCAGACACTAGCACAGCTAAAGTCTCTGAGGTACTTCCAGGTTCACTGCCCAAGACATCTTTGAGCAACTTTCCATCCCAGTGTAAGGCAGCGTACTGTGGGGGGTTTTCACAAAACTTGGACATGTGACTCTGGCTGATATTAAACCTGGACAGCATTCTGTTGCGACGTGTTGTTGAGGTTGAGATGACGAAGTTATCCAGATCAGCCCCTCCAGCTTTCAAGGTGGAAGAAACCATGGCAGTAACTTGATTGTCTGATAAACCAAGACGATCAGCTGTATTGCAGATGACATCACATTCCATGACCTTCCTTGGAAACGTCAAAGTCACACTAGTCACAGTGTCTTGATGGTGAGAACATCCAGGACGAGGCTGATGGTAATCCATGTCCTCTGTGTTAGCGTTGTTGTCAGTTGAGTCACCCCAGGTAATGTCATCCACATTCTGCTGCAGTTGTAAAATAGTACAACATGTTAAGACAGTAATTGTTAAGTACATGCTAAATATCGCAATGGAGTAAAACTTAAACTTTTTGTAACGTTCAAAGTAATTAGTTTTACCTTGTTCTTGTCTATGCTGCAGTCTTTCATTCCTCGCTGCTTCCTGCAGGGATCTTGTCTCAAAAATCTTGTCATGACCAGACATATGACCTTTCCTCTCAGTCTTTTGGTCTTCGTAGAACCTGATATCCTCATCTTTCTTCTCTCTGGATAACAGTCTGTTGTTCTGTATTTCCTGGATTGCATCTGGAGCTCCTATATCGAACAGGCTGTCTAATTCCAGCACAAATGCTCCTCTTTTTCCTCCAGGGTTACTTGCTCTTCCTTTGCTTTTCACCAGAGCACGATGTTTCTCATGTAGTTTCATGAAGAGCTTCATTGCGTTGTACTTGGTCATTGTCTTGATCCTAGCCATCTGCCAGAATGGGATAATAGATTCAACTGTTTCATATGCAAGGTCTTGAACCATGGGCCTCCCTGCATTTTCCGGTAAATTCTGAAGATTAAGGAAATACTGGAACGCCTGTCTGTTGGTGGGAAGCTGGGAACCACTGATAAAAGCTGAAGGGTATCCAACCAGGAAAGTTTCAGTGAGAGATCTGGTAGATGGCCCAGTTGACACCTGCCTGTGGACAGTACGTGGAGGTTCTGAGATATCAACTGTGAGCCCACGGAGCTCCCTCAGCTCCTTGCTTAATGCCATTGTGAAGTTGTAACTTGTAGATGGTTTTCTAGATTCTGATTGAGTTTCTGTTGTTTCCTGAAAAATGATAGATAATTATTATTATTATTATTATTATTATTAATTATTATTTATTTATTATTATTATTATTATTATTATTATTTATTAATTTTATGCTCTTTCATTTGATACCTAATTTGTTGCTCTATCTTGTTTAGATCAAAAGTTAAAGTGCAAAACATAATTCAAGGGACCCCGGAATTGGCGCTTTGGCCGATTTCAAGGCAGAAAATTTAAAGCTCCATGCGGCAATGCTTCCCAACATCCTAGGTCAAAATAGTTGTGATTTTCGGCTTTTTCAGGTCAAAAGGCATGGGAAAATGTACAGAAACCTATGAAAATAAGAAAAAGTTGATTTTTGAACAGGCCTACCATGGCTATTTGATGGCCGGGGATCGGGTGCCCCGATGTCCCAATTGTAACGTTTTACTTACAGTTGCCCACCTCCTGGTGGAGTGTCCGCTTTACTCTGCGCTGCGCGCAGAGTATTTTCCCTTTTTGGAGAGCGTCGGGCCTTGTGATAGGTTTGGCGCTATTCTATCTGAAGGTCCCTACTTTTCGATAACCGGGTTGTTCTCCTTCCTCTTTCGCTCCCGACTTCTTTACCGGCTGTGACTCCGCTATGATCTTTCTGCTTTCCCCCCCCTCCTCCTCCTCCTCCCCCGTCTATTGTTCATTTCCATTAGCTGTTCCATAATCTTCGTCCTGTGTTCGCTCTGCTATCCACCTTTCTTTTGGTGGCCATGAGCGGTCATACTTTGAAACAAAATAAATATATATATATATATATATATATATATATATATATTAAATATTACATTAAAATTATAAAACAACTAGCATTAAATTAATGTTACGTCGAGATGTCTCAACTGCAATCGCTGATCGACAATCATTAAAGTACCATTAGTAAAAATGACTGGTATAGGATCCAACAAATCATATAATATTGGAAGTCGCTTCAAAGTTTGAGCTCTGACGACGTTACATATAAACACGCCTGGCCAGTCAAAACTTGTCAAGACTTGTTAAGACTTGTCAAGACTTGTCAGTGCGTGACTCGTGCAGATTCAATCAGTTATGATATGCTCGTCTTCTACAAAGTTTTGTGTTGTGAAGTGCATTTCATGCATTTGCTCTGTGTTTTAGGAAATTTCGCCGCAAACATTTTCGCCGTAGGAAAATTCGCCGTAAACATTTTCGCCGTAAGACAAATTCGCCGTAAGGACATTTCGCCGTAAAATTTTTTAAAAATAATCAATGGATGATAAAGGGTATTATTAAGCATTAAAAAGGCAAGTCTTTATTCAATGGTAAAAGTCAGTGATAAAACTTCTTAAAAATAAACTCTCTTCCTTCATCAAATTGGTTATGAGTTTCTAGATACTTGGATGCATGTTAGTAATAGAGCTTTGTATTGCATTGTGGAAGCCTTCTATACTGTTGTTCGTTCTTGGCATATTATTATGAGTTCTTTCGACAACATTCCACTATTCTATAGGAAATGTTGGCTCCATTCTTCGCCTTCGCGCGCCTCGGCCTCGTCTCCTCCTATATAGTGAGTTTCAACGCAAGATAAGGAATTTATTTAAGAAATTTATTTAACCAAACTATCACGACTTAACCTAACCAATCGTCAATGCCGTACAGTATAAAGAATGTTGGCTCCATTCTTCGCCTTCGCGCGCCTCGGCCTCGTTCTCCTCCTATATAGTGAGTTTCAAAGCAAGATAAGGAATTTATTTAAGAAATTTATTTAACCAAACTATCACGACTTAACCTAACCAATCGTCAATGCCGTACAGTATAAAGAATCTTAATTGTGGTAGACTGCTCGAAGCTAGGTAGACCGCACACTTAACCAGCACCGGCTATTATAAGGGTTCAGTTAAACTTTTTTTTTAATTTTAATTTTATTTTATTTACGGCGAAATATCCTTACGGCGAATTTGTCTTACGGCGAAAATGTTTACGGCGAAAATGTTTACGGCGAATTTTCCTACGGCGAATTTTCCGGTCACGCATATATTTAACCGGACAAATATTTCTTATTGTGTCTGTGGCAAAATTTAAACAAAATCTGATTTTTAGAAATGTCCTGGAAATGTGTAAATGAACCCGACTCTTTGTTTGCGGGGAATTAGTTTTGAAAGTTCTGAGAATACGCATTAATCCCCTAATAAAAAAAGATCACAAAATTTATTTCGGATGTGAAATTGGGGATCAGGACAAGAGTTGGGCTTTTCATAACTGTTGCAGACGTTGTGTGATGAATCTTGGAGCTTGGATAAAAGGCAAGCGAAAGTCGATGCCATTTACAGTCCTCATGGTGCGGAGGAGAAAAAAGATCATGTAACCGACTGCTAATTTTGCTTAACTAACATTTGTAGTTTCAACTCTAACAATAAGAATAAATATGATAATAAAAACCCACTCTAATAGACAGAGTTTATCTCCAACAGTTTCGATGCCCACTGGCACCCGAAGAGGATGCCAGTGGGCATCGAAACTGTTATGGAAATAAACTCTGTCTATTAGAGTGGTTTTTCATTATCATATTTTGACCTTAGGTAGAAAAGCGAAGTTTTTGCATTTAATAAGAATGAAATTGTGTATTCGAATTTACTTTTGCTACACGACCGGTAGTACATTGTGAAACACTTCCATTTCCAAACCCTCCCTAGTCTTTTACTTTAGACTATGATCTACAGATCTACAGAAGCTAAGGCTAACAAAGACCCTAAGATCCACTCTAAGGTTAGCCCGAGAGGAAGGAAAGAGTAGGGGGTTAAGAGAAGAGAAGAGAATAAGGGGTTAAGTAAGAAGCAACACCTATCACTCGTGGGTTAACATTCATTCAGAAAAAGAAAAAAGATTCACCATCATCATCCGCCGGCCACTGCCGACAAGTCAGAAAATAGTCGGAGAGAATAGGAGAGGGGTGAAAGATGAAAAGAAGTAAAATAAGAACGCTTACAAACCATGCAACACAGTCTTAACTCACTGCCATACCATGCAAACTACAAACATGCAAGTAGAGAGCTGGCATTCATCGTCAACAGACTCATCCTCGAGCACCACCACCAGAGCTCCTGTTGTTAACTTTCTTTTTTAATTTTAAACAACGTTAATATTTTTAAAATGTCTGTCAAGACGGTTCTTAAACATATTAACGCTGGTAGAATGAACGACTCGTTATTGCGAGTATTACTATTATCGAAAGTGAACAATTTATCAAAATTTACGTTATCGACGTTATTAACGATTTTGAAAACTTCAATAAGCTCCCCCCTTAATCTTCTAGTTGCGAGTGAATACAAGTCTAACTCTTTAATCCTATCTTCATAAGGCTTATTGCGCAATGACGGAATAAGTTTCGTGGCACGACGCTGAACCCTTTCTAACCTATCAATATCCTCACGCAAGTACGGGCACCAAAACTGAACTGCATATTCTAAATGAGGCCTGACTAGGGACTTGTAAAGGGGCAATATAATATCCTTCGATTTAAATTCGAAATTACGCGCTATGAAGCCTAACATCCTATTAGCTTTTGCGCAAGACTCCAGGCACTGGTTCCTAACCTTTAAATCTTTAGTTACGCGTACGCCTAAATTTATCATCCATCGTGTACGCGTAATTATTGTTGCGAGAACCTATATGCAAAACTTTACATTTATCTACGTTAAATTGCATCTGCCACTTATCCGTCCACTCCATAATCCTATTTACATCGTCTTGGATCCTATTTCTATCGTCCTCGTTAACAACCTTACCGCCTATTTTAGTATCGTCCGCGAATTTTGAAACGTTACTAGTCAATCCTACATCTATGTCGTTAATGTAAATTACGAATAACAATGGGCCTAACACTGAACCCTGTGTGACACCGCTACCTACATCTAACCACCCCGATTCACTACCATTAACTACGACCCTCTGTCTCCTAGCACGAAGCCATTCTTCTAACCAGTTAGCTACCTGACCGCGTATACCGTGCGCTTTAACCTTCGCAATTAGTCTCCTATGCGGAACTGTATCGAACGCCTTTTTAAAATCTAAATAAATAACGTCAGCTGCCCTATGCCTATCGTATTCGCGCACTATTTCGTTATAAAATTCTAACAAATTAGTTAAACAAGACCTATGGCGTCGAAACCCGTGCTGACTACTATTAATCAAACCCCTACTTTCTAAGTGATCGATAATACGATCCCTAACTACGGATTCCAAAAGTTTACCGACAATTGACGTTAAGCTAATGGGCCTATAATTGCTAGCTACCGCGCGGTCCCCTTTTTTAAAAATAGGCGTGACGTTAGCTAATTTGAAGTCTTCAGGAATAATCGCCGTTTCGAGTGACTGATTAAAAATCTTCATTAAGGGGCCTACGATAACGTCTTTCAAATCTTTCAAATGTCTGGGATAAAAAGCGTCAGGGCCTGGAGCCTTGCTAACTTTTAGCCTATCGATATAATGCGCAATCTCAGCCTCGTAAACAGTTATTTCATCTAAAATAGTCTCGCTACTAAATGGAACGATATCGTCAACGTCGGGGACATTATTTACGTCTTCAACGGTAAAAACTGTCGCAAAAAAAGTTATTGAAAATACCCGCCATCGCCTGAGCGTCAGAAGCCAAAGCGCCATTTACATCCACTAGAGGGCCTATGTTATCTTTTACCAACCTCTCTTCCTTCGTCAAAAGAGCCTCATTTAATTATTCAGCCTGAACTAATTGATCTGGTACGAGATTTAAATTTGTATAAAAATCGAGCAGAGCTTCTAAGGTCTAGACTACAAGGCTGGAACTTGTTAGCTAACAATACTAATATTTCTGTTTTCCGGAAAAGCTCAAAGAGCTTAGCTATATATTTTTCTATGAGTAGAGATATTTGCTTTTGTAATGATTTGAAAATCATTACAAAAGCCTTAGGGCATGACCACAACCCACAAGAATGGCGACTGTTCATTGATTCAACGGAACTAAGTTTAAAGGCTGTTCTTTTACACATTGGCAACATCTACCCATCAGTTCCTATCGGACACGCAGTCCACATGACAGAGTCGTATGAAAATGTGGAATTAATTCTTCGCAAAATCGGATATGCAAATTATAACTGGCACATTTGTGGAGATCTCAAGGTAATTGCGCTACTTCTTGGTATGCAACTCGGATGCACAAAATAATGTTGTTCCCTTTGCGAGTGGTATAGCCGAGTAAAGTATTCACATTACAATGTTAAGGACTGGCCACGGCGTCTACCTCTAATTCCTGGACAAAAAACGTTACGCAACGAAATCTGGTTGATCCCCAAAAAATCTACTTGCCACCTCTTCTCATCAAATTAGGTTTAATGAAGAACTCTGTAAAAGCCATGAACAAGGAAGGAGCTGGCTTCTAGTATTTGAAAGGAAAATTCCCTCGTATCACAGAAGCAAAAATAAAAGGTGTTTTTTTTTGGTCCTCAGATCAATGAGCTGATAAAAGAGTTTTCTTATGGAACCTGAAATGAATTTGAAAATAGAGCCTGGACCACCTTCAAAGCATTTACTCAGAACTTCTTAGTTTGGTGATCGACGGTTACCTAAGCTGAATTGGTTGATTGGCTCCTTCAGGCTTACAGACTACTGGGCTGCAACACGTTTCTTAAAATACATTTTTTGCATTCCCCATTTGGAATTTTTCCCACCAAACCTTGGAGACATCAACGACAAACACGGAGAAATCTCTTCGATGGGAAAGCGGTATCAAGGCAAATGGAATCCTAGCATGCTTGCAGATTACTGTTGGATGCTCATCGGGAAAGCCAAAGATGTATTGTATGAGCGATGTATCGTATTTTCATGTTTTTTGTAAAATAAAAATAAGAATTTTCTCAAAACCTGTGGGGGATGAAAAAATCTCGCTATTACTTTCGAAATCAGCAATAAAAAGTTAGTAAGGAACACCCAACACCACCAGAGGAGCAGAATCTTTGTTGAACAGTGTTATTGCATTACTGCATGGGGTAGCCCAAAGATATATATGAAACTTCGTTTGGAAGTAATTCATAAAAATATCTGCAAATTCTCTTGAATAATGATATCAGACAAAGTCGCACTTCCCAATTGTATAAAGAGCTAAATATTTTAAAACCAAATGACTTGTACAAACTTAGTGTTGGTGTCAATATGTTGAAGTTATCAGTGAAAATCTCCATAATTACCCATTCAAAGAACAATCACTCCCCATGAAATACATCTTTATAACACTTGACTGCCCAGTGATTTTAAAAACAAACCAAATATACAACGAAAACTGCAGGAAATGCACACTTTCAAAGCAGATTAGTATGGTCGAAATAGGACAAAAAGGGTATCAACCTGGAATAAATTATCCCCCAAACAATTTTGGTATCGTTGGAAGCGCAATTTTATGTAGATTAAGAAAATCATATACCTCAATTTGTCTCCTTTGGGCAGAAAAAGTTATCTACATTTGAAAAGAGGGTGTCTAACACAAAAAGGGTCCTAAATCCTAATATGTTAAAAATGACAAAACTATATTAATTCTCAATTTATTCAAAACTTCTGGCTTCTTTGTAGAACATATCATAGTACGAAAGTTGCATGTGTGTATATATATAGAACAATAGAATGCACTATCCTGTCTCTGTGTAGTGAAAATGATCAAAGCATGCTATAAATGTTCACTCATTATTCGAAAGGTCCAATATGTCTCCATCCAAATCAGCATCATCATCATCTGTGACATCTACATCTGCAACTAAGACTCGATTTTGGCATTACTGGCCCCCACAGTTACCACATGCAAAAATCACATTTCAAACCGTTCTTCTTGCAAGAGCATGCCTGTGTGCCGCAGGTGTTCTTTGAAGAGGTCTTAAGTTGCAGCGGATGTACTTGAGGAGACTTGTTGGGGTTGGCTCAAGGTCAGTTTTCACCGGTATTAGTGTGTTGCCTTCAAAGACCCATTCCCATTCATTGGGTCTCAGGCATTCTAAGTCCAACTGTTTCCACTGCGACACCTGCAGATGAACTCTCAATGCGTGATAATATGCAGCTCTTTCTGATGGCGGGAGACTTCCGGGGTCGAGAGCAGAACAGGTGGCAACATTTTCCATGAATTTCGCGTGACGAAAGGTTGTCAGTGTATCGTCTGCTTTACCTTTGTAGCTGAAAAGATATGTAAGAAGACATAGAATTCCAAAATGAAATCATATCTAATAGTGTGGATGCAGGTATGTAATTGGAAATGCAAGGGAATTAATATAGTAATATTTTTAATTAATATAGATAAATTAAATATTAATATAGATAAACAAAATTAAATTAATTAATAAAGCACTGAAACATTTTCAAGTGATAAGTTACATGATTTCAATAAACATTTATAGTAAATATGTAAAAACGTACAGTTTGACAAACATGTCACATCCAGCGGTCACATCCAGCGCGCCCAATCTTGTTCTGCGTGGCCGATAACTTGCCAAACTGGTCACCAATCAGTTGCACCTCCTCAGACTTTAGTTGTAGGATCTTGGTCTTACCTGAAGAGATTTTGCAGTTGTACAGACACAATTCTTTGTATTTTATGCGAGAAAGCACAGCATGGTAATAAATATGACATTGATTCATTTCAAGAAAAAAAATCAACCCACCTTTCTTGTAAGGTGATGCTCGTGTGACCTCAAGGACCATCAGTCTATGTAGCCATCAAATACAACACACACAGTATCATATCTGCCATACCATTTCTTCACAAAGCCAAGGTACTGATCAATAACCTGACTATATCTTCCTTTTGATGGCCACTTGACTTTATGCAGCAACACCCCACCATCAGCTATACATACATTGCCTTCAACATTAACAGACGATTCCACATTATCGAGGAGATAATTCCGCAACATTGATTTTGACGGCTTCTTCATCATACCATCATTAAATAGTGATACTGGCTCTGGGGTCAATTCATAGAAGAATGTGTCGGCAACATTGTCCTCAGGCTGAATCATTGCTGTTAACTGTATGAACAGGATCAACGGGTCAATGTGTACGGTCTTGTCATCAATTTTCACACCCGGACTAAGCTCTCCAGTGTACGGATTCTATCATTTCGTTTGATTTTTTCCTCCTCAATGTATACAGTAGTTCATTAGGATTAAATGGCTTGTGCGTATCAAACCACTCATTCAGCTTCTGTAGGTCTGAATTTTCACGCTTGATTCTGCTAGCAACTAGTTCGATGTGTTGTTCGATGGTGCTGGCCCGTCAAATTCCCATGGCATTGTGAACCGAAGCACACCGATGCATACTGCTGACCCACAGGTGGCGCATTGATTCAGTGATACCCCTTCCTCTAGTAAGTCCTCCGTGACTTTTTAGCGACCTCATCAGACATTGCTCAATTATCAGATCTGACCATAGGCCTGCCCAGTACCGATCACTCCGCCGAACCGTGTGGTAGCCTTGTTCAGCAAAGCTTGCATACACCCACGGATAATTTGTTGGTAGCTCCAGCATGTTCTGAAGGTGGAGCCTGGCACATTTTGCGTAGTTGATGTGACCAATTGCAGCAAAGACGTTTATCATTTTACTGAGAGCTACAAGATGCAGGTTCCAGTTTTCAGTTCTCTCTGCTCGAATGAAGAGCTTTAGCAAGTCAATGTAGTCGAGATATTGAATCCAGAGCCTTGAGGTCCGAGATGCCTTAGAGAGTTCATCCTTCAAGTATTGAAGGTTTTATTCAGAACCTTCAGCTCCTCTGATTCTGCAACACGATCTACAGCAGCACTCGGGTTCATCCAGGACTGAATCCGCAAGATCTTTCAGTTTGTCAACATCAACTGTTTTGAATGCCGACTCTCCTAAACTCTCCATCCCATCTCCTTCCTTATTTTCATCTTCCTCTTGATCCACCTCTTCCTCGTCTACATCTCCATCTGCATTACTCTGATTCACAGTGTTCGACCTCCAGAAGGTCCTCTAAACTTTGAAGCGGATCTTCAGGAATGAATTTGCGGAGGAGTTTGGTTACTAGAGCAGACTCAGTGAGGAGATGTCTTCGCAATGCTCTCGAAATTGCTTTCCCTGACATTATACAGGGTGTCCATAAATTATTCACCCCATTATAAGCCTTAATAAATTCGTTATTATAGGAGATATCTTAAAACGGTTTGCGGCAATTAATAACACAACTCAAGAAATTTTTGTTTTAATTCAGTAAACCTCCACGTGAGCCCCATTGGTAGCATGCAGAACATCAAGGCGATAGATGATTTCGTTCTAATCATTAAGAAGCATGTCTTGCGTGATGGAAGCTAATGTGTCTTCAATCCGGTGTCTTAATTCTGTGATGTTATTAACCTTCTTTGCATACACACTGTCCTTTGTGTAGCCCCATAAAAAGAAATCCAGAGGCGTGATATCCGGGGAACGAGGAGGCCATGGAATAGGGCCATCTCGCCCGATCCAACGAGAAGGGAACTTTTCATTGAGGAACCTCCGCACTTCTAATCCCCAGTGTGGCGGTGCCCCATCTTGCTGAAAGAACACACGGGGCTGCATATCCTCAAGCTGAGGTGCAGCATACCATTCAAGCATATCTAGGTAATTTGTAGCCTTCACAGTGTTCTCATAAGAAAAATGGTCCAATCACACGGTTATGGAAGAGAGCACACCAAACGTTTATCTTGGGACTGTTGCGTTCGTGTTCGATAAATTCATGCGGATTTTCTGATCCCCATATACGGCAATTGTGTCTGTTGATTTTACCAGACAGATGGAATGTCGCTTCATCACTGAAAACGACATTGTTCAAAAAATGCTCATCTTCATCAATACGGTCAAGAATGTCAACAGCAAACTGTACCCGTTTGGGTTTGTCATTTGGTAGAAGTTTCTGCAAGGTTTGCAATTTGTAGGCATAAAGTTTCAACCTCTTGTGAGCCACTTTATGCACTGTTGAATGCGGTATTTGCAGTTCTCGGCTTGTTCGGAGGATGGATTTTGTAGGACTTCGGATAAACGCCTCCTGAATTCCTGCTATCTTATCTTCAGACACATTAGGCCTACCAGCTCCTTTCTGATGTAGCACACTGCCAGTTTCTTGAAATTGTTTCAGCCATCGCTTGAGTGATTGCTTTGTTGGTGGAGTTTTCTGATATTCCTCCCGAAAACGTCTCTGTACAGTAATTGGAGATTTGGTTTCCCACATCCACAGCACACACATTGCTTTCTCCTTCAATGTCACCATTGTGCCCCTAGTGGATGTTCTGCGAAATAAAGAAAACATTTCTTGTTGTTATTAATTGCCGCAAACCGTTTTAAGATAGCTCCTATAATAACGAAATTATTAAGGCTTATAATGGGGTGAATAATTTATGGACACCCTATATGTTCGACAGCATTTGGTCCATAGATGGTCTGGAACGCCTTTGTGAGACCAGATCCTTTCATTAGAGTACCTACGCTACCTAGAAAGCTCATCATCAGATGGAAGCCGCCAAGAATGAGGACGATTGGCAGGGACTTTGCCTTCACTATTTCCATTGCTTTCAACCAGAGAGGTTAGTCAAATGTAACCACAGGTGTCTCGATTCGTAGTTGTTTTGCTTGCTCAGACATGAAAACAAGGACAGAGTAGATACATGTGGGATCAGATGGGTCCGTGTCTAGTATGGGAAGGAACGAGATTGTAACTTTTCATGGATAATCTTCAATGGTGACGTTTGTCATGAAACCAGACCAATTTGGACGTTGACTTTTGCAGAAGAAATACGCAGCATGCCAAAGCATATCAAGACCGGTGTCGGGTGGAAGAACATATGGCGTCTGCAGCTGTAGGTGGTGGTTGAAAAACACTGTAGACAGTCCGGAGTTCTCGGGGGGAGGGCATGTATTCGACAACTGGGATGCCTTTACCTCGGATGATCTGGTGTGCGAGTTTACGCTTTTGTCGCTTGATTGGTTGTAGATTTTGCAATGGAGCGTTTCCTGCGTATGTTGTAGGGGACACACAACCCATCGCATGCAATGAACCTTTCCCATCAAGGGTCATAGGGTTGTGGTCCACGTTATCGCCCATTCATTGCGTGAACGAGCCAGGCGAGTAATCTCTGAGAAAGTCGCTGGTATTTTCATTCTCAGTTACTGACTGCTTGTATCTGAGAACTTCATCCGGACTCACAGAAAACCCTAATGCACTCAATTCGTTGAGTAACCATTTGGACCCGAAAACATTGTCTACTTCAACGCCTAGCCCAAAGGGAACAGGGGGATACAGGATCGAGGGCGGGTTACATTGACAATACACTGACCGATACTCATTTGGTGAAGTGGGTATTTGATAAATTTTTCCAGGAACAACTGCAATAATGGTGGTAACCATTCCTTTCCCTTCTCTGTGCTTTCAAGAATTTCATTCGACGGGTAGTAATCACAGTCAAACTCTGCCGACCTAATATCCCCAAGGATCAATTTGGTTGCTGTAGTTACAATTCGTTCAGCCTCATCTTCAGCTCTCTTCATCCTATCTGCATACCAATTATCGTTGATGATGTAATCAGCAGTGTTCCGCAGCAAACAACATATATGTTGGTGCGCTAGTGGGAAGATCGATGTGGTCACCGTACCTTTCCTCTAACTACTACTTGATCCATTTGGTGTCATAAACATCTTCAGATCAAGCAATTTCGATCAGCATCTGGCGTACATCTGATAACGAATACAGTTCACCTTCTGATTCGAGCCACTGACAAAGTTTTTCGAAGTCCTGAATTTTCGTCCTGTTGACTGGCCGACCGGGACTACTCAGTTGAGGAACACCGCTCTTCTCAATAAGCTTCTTTCTAAACTGTCATATCATGCTTTGTAATATCGAGCCTCAGCTGCGACAAGGTCATGGCAGCTTAGCACTTGCTTCTTTACTTTGTGCCAATTCATCATCGTTTCGTTCTTTGCAAACCTTCAGCAGGTTTTCTCTGATTTGCAAAGTTCGGACTTCAATTACGTTGTCTCGTTTGACATGTTTTCTGTCAGAATAACATGGACGTTTACAGAAGAGACAACTACTTTTCCAGTCAAATTGTGTAATTCCTCCTCCTCGTTTCAACTCGCCGAACTTTATTGGTAGATCCCGTTGCATCTTCAGACCTGGCAGTAGATTTGCGCTTTTTATTGTAGGCAGCTTTCTGACAGTCACGATGGATTTTTACAGGTACGCTTTCCAACCTTGTTTCTGCGAGATATTTATGCAGAACATTGTCTTCAACTGCGATACTGTATTCTACAATGGTCTGTATTTCCCTCTCCTGAACATTTTGTAGTTTGTCTGAATTCGTTTCTGGCCGTCGGCACTTCACACACTGATCACTGTTGATTACATGGACAGTGCTTGATGGCGATGAAGATGATTGCGAAGCAGCTTCCATGTCACTCATTACAGAATGTCCTGAAACAGACAAGTAAATTGAGGATTAGTATAGTTTTGTCTTTTTTGACATTGTGATTTAGGGCTCATTTTTGTCTTAAACCCCTCAATTCAAATGCAGATACCTTTTTTTGCCCAAAGGAGGCAAATTGAGGCATATGATTTTCTTAATCTATATAAATTTGCGCTTCCAACGATACCAAACATGTTTCGGGGTAATTTATTCCGGTTCAACTCTAATTCTACCATACTAGATCACTAAACGTATTTCGCAAATCACTAAAGAATAAATTCCTTAACTTATACTACCATTTTTCACAGAGTTAATTATAAAATTAGAACTTCATAAAAATTTAATTTTTGTATTTTAAGCATCACATATTTTCTACTAAGTGTACAATTGATCATTTTGGTTATAATTATGTAAAATTTTGTAAATTTTCCTTGTGTTTTTTATTACTATTTCTTGATACTACTATTGTAATTACAATTTTTAGTTCCTTGTTTCCTCCATCCTGTGAAATAAATGTCTGAAATTAGAATCTTTTTCAAAGATGTTTATTCTGCCCAAGGAAAACGTACGATCCTGATGGGGTCCCTCCTGTTGTGGTTAAGAACTGTGCTTCTGTGCTGTCACCCTGTCATGGCAAAATCTTTCGTTTTGGTCTTTCATCATCTACTTTCCCTTCCTACTGGTAGTTCATTTTCATTTAGCTCTTTCCAAAGAAAGGTGAGAGCTCTCAACCCTCTAACTATCGTTATAACACTTGAATGACCAGTGAATTTAAAAACAAACGAAACTATGCAATGAAAACTGCAAGACCTCTCAATTCTCCAACTATCCTCCAATTAATTTGATTTCTTGGCTCTCTAAAGAGTTTGACTCTATCCTTAATAGGAAGAGTCTTACTGTAAGCACCTCTCTCCTCCCAATATTCTTTCAGATCGTCAATATCGGTTCTGCCAGGGACGTTCTACTGTCGATCTTCTTGCATATATCTCTGACTATGGGACATTCCTCCTTTCGGGATTTCCCTCAAATCTTTGCTATTGAGATATACATTTCGAAAGTTATTGGGTTGTACATGTCAAAAGTTATTCGACTATACATATCAAAGGTTTTGAGAGAGTGGTACAAATTCTCAATTTCAAATTGCCATCCTTCGATGTGTTTTCGTCTCTGATTTCCTTTCTGGCCGATCTATAACTGCTGTGGCCACTGTTCTTCTTAAACTATTAATAGTGGTATTCCTCAAGGCTGTCCTTTCACCAACTCTTCCTTTTATTTATCAATGACCTTTAAATCGCACATATTCTATCCACTAATAAGACGATCATTTCAAACTTCACTTCTCTACCATCTTCAAAAAGCGTTCCTCTCAACAGACACTCAATGCTTCACATGATAAGACAGTAGTATGGTGTCAGAAAGGGAGAGTGCAATGCAAATGCAAAATATTACGTAATATTGCATAATGTTGCAAGAGTGCCACCCCACCCCCTTTGTTGCAAGAGTCACCCCACCCCCTTTGTTGCAAGTGTCACCCCACCCCCTTTTGTTGCAAGAGTACCACCCCCACCCCCTTTTGTTATCAAGAAGCAGCATGGAGCAAGTTTCGGGATGTTGGGATGGTTATGGAGCAATCCTAGTCATCATAATATTAGCTAGGCATTACATTATACCGTCTCAATATATACTGTAGACTATAGAGAACGACTAATTCGGCAAATATCCCAAATCATGGCATGATACCGAAGTTATTTTGACGCAGGTCTAAATTATTTGCTCAAATGCAATTATTGATATTAAGTAATTGTTGGGAATTGTTGTCAATATTGTTTGTGATATACAGTATATCCTACGTGAATAATCTAATGACCAAATTCCTCAGTGAACCTCTCACGCGTTCGCATTTCGAAGAAGTCACGGTCGTCTCACTAATAGATAGTTTATCCATTGTTTTAAGTGGTAACCTATTAAACGAACTATGTTAAACCTATTCCATCTTATGAAAGTCATTAGTCTAAAGCAAGACTGGTGGGCCGTTAATCAGAGAAATTTGCATTTGATTTGTTCATCGTAATTATTACGTAATATAGTATACTGTGTATAGTAGTATATAAGAGTTTATTGGTAGCATATCATATGACAATTCCCATAAACATGTGATGACCTCGATGTTGCCAGTTTTTATTTTTTTCCTGAAACTATTACCTTCTCATAGTTTGTTTCAACAATGTATATATTATCATCTCTACGAGCGTAGACATTGCAAGAAAAGATTCTAACTAAGGATAAGTAAAGTTCTTTCATGGTCACAATATATACTTTTATAGATGTCAAACATAAAATATAATAAAATTCTATATTAACATATAAATATATATTCGATACACATCTACGTCATGGCTTTAACATCAGTATTTCGTATAGCTTCCTCCAGCATCAATAATTTCTTGCAATCGTTGCGGCATAGAAGAGGCCAGATTGTAGGGAATGTTTGGTGTTCGGCGTAAGCTCTCCCAACTATTCCTCGTGTGAGCTAAAAGTGCTTCAAATGTTCTTTCATTGCGTTGCTCCCATTCGTTAATCATTATTGCCCAAAGGTTTTCAATCGGATTCAAATCAGGAGAACGTGGTGGCAGAATTATATTATTAATCTCTGGGTGATCTTCGTACCACGCTCTCAACGTTACTCCTATGAATGGGACTGTTATCTTCCATTAAGTAAAATGGTTCCGGTGCTGGAACCAGATACGCACGAACACTGGGTAGCAGCACCTCTTCCAGTATCTGGCAATATTGCTGTCCAGTAAAGCGTCCATCTACTTGAGTCAATTCTCCGACACCATAGCCAGACATCCAGCCCCACATACCGAGATTGATGTGACCACTACGTTTGCTCGGGAAAACTTTTCCTTCTTCATAGCGTTTTCCGCGCTGCGTCCAACAATGCAGGGAACCATGACTATCTGCTGAAAATGTTTTTTCGTCACAGTACACAACTTTTCTCTAGAATTCTTCCTCCTGCGGCAAGTATTGCAAGGCAAATCCCATCCGCGCCTCTTTATGCTCAATCGTCAATGCCGGTTTTATAGCTGGACGGCGAGAAAAATACCCTGCCTCGTGAAGTCTGTTGTTCACTGTATTTGCGCTACAACGAAGGTTCAGGTGTCTGTAAATATGCGTCGCTGGAACAAACGGATGCTCTCTGGCATGGTTAACAATCGCAGCATCTTCCTCCTGAGATGTTGAACGCGGAGGACCAGACCTCGGCAAAGTAGCGATTGAGTTTTCTGCTTCATACCGATGAATCCACCGTTCCACAGTGCTTCGATGAACGTCTAGTCGTCTTGATATTTCTCTTATTGGCACACCATATTCATGCAATGTCACCATTGCTCCCCGCATTGCCTGGGTCGTCTCGTGGAGCACAGACGGCCTTTCCATCTTTGTGTAAATGGCTTATGTGAAGCGTGCTGGGACGATAAAGGAAATGAGGATACCATGCCCCCCTTCTGAAATTGATTTCGGTTGTGAAGGGTACCAACCCTTCGAATGGTAATAATAATCAGCCAATTTCCTATTTTGTTGAACATATGCATAAAAAATTCGTCTTAAAAGCCAAGGATCCAAAGATTGTCAGCAATAGTTTATATCCCAACTGAATATAGTCAGCCATCAAGAGTATAATCATATTTTATTTCCGTAACTACTCATGACTACTCTGTCATAGTAAATAACCTTATTATGCGTCTAAGACCAGACTCTTCTGTTCTGTCAATTCATTGTTAGTTTAAGGTATTTTGCTCTTTGTCTTTCTAGATCTAGGGCATTAAAATAAATATTTGAGTTTGTGTTTAGCATTTCCTCCTCCCTTCGTAATTCCCCACCCAACCTCGTTTCCTTCGACATAGCAACGCTTACCTCCATCCTCATTCCACTTCCTTCATTAAACCTATTATCGCTTTTACTGTCCCTTCCTTCCATCCTTCAATGACAGCGTCCTTAAACCTAGCACATAAATTATATAATATGGAATCTAACACCATAGATCTTTACGCATTCATGTTACTTGAAGACGCCAGTGTCTTAGGGGAATCTAAGTGTTGAGAGTAGGCTTGAGGGGTAGTCCATAGATTATTACAAATGACCTTCAACGCTTCAACTATTTAAAAATGAATATTTATTACGCACATCATATGGCATAATACACACATGAATTTAAGTATCTCTTACACTATAGGAATGGAAATGAATCCTACCAGAGTTAAAAAGTCGCAAAATATGATAGATTAGTTTGTATTAAGAGGTCACTAAGAGAAAAGGATTTGGAGTAGAGCGGAAGGCAGAGAGTATATTTTCTCGAATTTCGGTTATTATTAACATTATATGGATACATCGCCATGCGGTGTGATCAGAGAGAGTTACAAGGAGTTACAAGGAAAAGAAGTACCTCAAAAGGCCTTGCGGCCCATACCGAGGAGGTACCAATGGCAATGGGTGCCAGGGAAAATTTTGTAAAAGTTTATTTTTCTTTCAACTATCCCAGCAGTAGTAGAAAACTGGATAGAAAAGTAGAAGGCTCTCTCCCCACCCTCCGCTCCCTCCCTGCCAGAGGCAGGTACGGAAAAAGGTTGAAGAAAATACCTTGACCCTGGAAAAGTAGCCAAGGAAATTTTACAGGAAAGTGGAGAATTATAATAGCTCTATATTTAGCTTGCTCACAGAGACACCGTGCAAGCGATCTCCTTACAGAGTTTTCTTATGTTTTAGTCTTAAACTATGAGAGTACTCAGTATTTTGTCCAACCATTCTTAAACATATTTACACCTTGACTGGAAACAACCTCTGAGGGAAGTTGGTTCCAGATATTACATTTTATAGGAAAAGAAATTTCCGCAGACTGAGGTCCTAAATGTACTTACACACTCAAATAGTGTGCAAGATTTCGTCTACCCTTTTCTTGAACTGATCCACAGAGGAGCTGTTCACAACTTCCGAAGGTAACCTGTTCCATGTGTCCAGATCTTATACGTAAAGTAATTCCCACACACACTAGTCCTAAACCGTTTCAAATCCAACTTCCAACCATTGTTGCGAGTTGGGTTATCATTTAAACTAAACATACTTCTAAAATCGACATCGTTGAACCCCGCGTAAGAGCTTGAAAACCTCGATCAGTTGACCGCGCAGCCTCCGAGTTTCAAGCGAAAACAAGTTCAGGGCTCGTAACCGTCGATTGTAGCCCATATGCCTAACGGAAGGGATTAACTTTGTGGCCCTCGCCTGCACTCGCTCCAGCCTCTCAATATCTTTCCTGAGGGTGGGCGACCAGAACTGCACAGCATACTCCAGGTGCGGCCGAACAAGGGAATTGTACAGTGAGAGCACAATCTCCTTGTTCCGAAACTGAAATTGCCTCCTGATATAACCCAATAGTTTCTGGGCTTTCTTTTCCACCTCTACGCACTGTTTCGTAAACTTAAGGTCGCTGCTAATTAGCACACCCAAGTCCTTTTCTCCCTTTGCTTTGTCCGGAGCTATAGGGCGCGTCCCTCTGTGGCGAATGTGGGAATACACCTTTCTTCGGTGTAAGGGCTTTCTCTGCCCTCGTGGACCATTGGGCCCGTTTGGGGACCCGGCTGATCTCCTGCTTCTTTTTCTTTCTTTCTCCTTTAACCCATTCTTTCTGGCTTCTCCCTGTTTTTTTTTTTTTTGGCGTTGTTCTTTGGACCTTGATTTTGACCCTTTCCTTGGCCCTTGGGTGTGGGAGGTGGTTGCCCTGCACCCTTGTCGCTTTCCAACCAAACCCAAACCCTGTCCCTGCCACTTTTACCGCGCGTTGGATGAGAGTGGCCGCCTTTCAGGCACAGGGACTGTGGTGCGGGTGTATCTCCCCCTGCGTGACATCCATCGGCGGTGGGACCAAGTGTGCCCACACTTCGCCTTTCCCTTGTTGGAGTCGGTGGTGGCTGGATGCGCGCGGGGGATGAAGTTCTTTTTTGTTTAGCTATGGACACTTCTCCCCCCCGGCTTACGACTACTGCTTCTCATTCCCGGACTACTCTTTCTCTCAACACTCGGGTGGTGGGCAACCAGGCCCTCGAGTCCTTTACCACTGGAAGACCGCAACCTAATGGGTTGACCCCCTGTGGAAGCGGAACGCTTGCACTCTCCTTTTCCGTTGCCGACTCCAGTCCGTCCCTCGATTACGCCCTTGGACCTACACTCTCTAGAGCAGGGGCCTCGCCCCAGCCCACTTCAGCTACCTTCGGGCAAGTCAAGTTCCACCGAGGACTTGCCCCCACAACCCGGCTTCTTGCTCTCCCCATATGCCCACCTCACCCGCCGCCAGCCCACCTCCCCGCGGAGAGAGCCTCGCGGCGGACGGAGGAGCCGGCATTCACGGCCGTCCTACCGACCGTTGAATATTCCAGTACATTTCGACTCTACAGCCTCCCTCTCCCTTCCAAGTATCCACAAATTCCTGGTGATTCGGCCTACATCTGGATCCCTCCCGAACAACTCTGAACGGACGTTCCAGGCGATCCGAACCCACAGCAACTCCAGCCGCTATGACGTACGCCCACAGAGGGATGGCTCCCTCCTCGTAAAATCACGCTCAGCCGCAGAGACGAAAGCCCTACTCTCCATCACTGAGGTCCTTGGATGCTCGGTGTCCGTTTCCCCCACACCCTCGCCTGAACCAGAGTCAGGGCACTATTTACGCCACCCGCCTACTGTCGGTCGCAGTGAACGAGCTCCTGGAGGATCTCGCACCCCAAGGAGTTACTAAGATCTATCGTTTCACATCCCGACAGGGAGGCACCCCCTCCCCCACCCCACGTCTGCTCCTTACTTTTAACTCCTAATCCCCCCTGACCGTATTGTATGGGGTATGGGAGACCGCGCCTCATGCGAGTTTTCTATCCGCCCATACGTCCCAGACCCGACCCGTTGCTTCAAATGCAATAAATTCGGACACGTCAGCTCCGCTTGTCGACAGCCGCATCCATTATGTGTTCACTGTGGACGACTCGCCCACCCTCAGGTGCCCCAACACACCCAAATGCTCGAACTGTGAAGGCGCACATCCCTCTTCATCCCGAGAATGCCTTTTCTTCAGGTTCGAGAAGGAGGTCCGATGCCTACAGGTGACGGACTTCCTTAGCCCCCGTGAGGCACGCGACAGGGTGCGGAGTCGGGAGGTGAGGCCGGGGGTGTCCTATGCCGCTGCTCTCGGCTCTATCATCTCGGCACGCCGCCCTGGCCTGCCGCCGAAACCCCCCCCAGCCACTGCTTCCTGTTCCCCACATAGCAAATCCTCGCAGGACCCGACGGTCCCCTGTACCCCCACCGTTCCTCTTCTTCGCTCACCTCACCTGCCACGAATCCCCCAGGAGTCTGGGACCAGGGTTTCCAGGTCCCAGCCACCTCAAACCCTGCCTTCCCAGTACTCCCTGTACACGCCCGAACCTGCCGCCCGGAGCAAGCCGTCGAGGCGGAGACGCCGGAGCGTGTCACCAGACCCTCCGGCCTCCCAACGTCTCTCTCCCTCTTCCCCTAAGACCAAGAAGACGGCTCGGACCCTTACACCGCCCACCACGCCCACTATGTCCATCTCTCCCCATCGTAGAAGTCCCACCGTTCTACCCCCACAGACTCTGACAATAGTGGCCGAAATCCACGACCCGCCCTGTAGACGAGACCCAGCCCAGTGGATCCAGTGGATGCGGCTCTGGCGCGGCTGCACGGTGTGACCGAGGGAAGCTCGGCTGCGCCCACGCCCATGAGTCTCCTGGATCTGCCCTTGCCTCCTGGTGCCATTTTCTCCACCCCTCCACGAGACCACTCTGGTTCACCTCCTTCCACCCCCATCGTACCTACCCCCCAACATCCCCGACCCCCCCCTTATCAGCTACCCTGAGTACGCCCTCCCTCCCACCCGCCCGGTCTTTTTGGTACCCCCTGTCACCACCTAGGGTCCGCCGTGAGACCCCGGACAGGCGGGGTAGCGCCCCTTTTAGGGTTAACCTGCCCCCCCTGGCCCGACCATAGAAGCCCGACAAGGCACTTCCGACCCGCTCAGCCCACGATGTTCCTCTGCCTGCCGTGATCCACGCCTCCGGTCTCGCTCGGCCGACTCGACCCCGCAACCTCCGCAGGGTTCGACAGGCCGACCGATTCCTTCCCTGGTGAACGGTAGATAGCCAGCCATGCTCCCGACCCAGCCTTCAGTTTCGCGAACTCCAGATCCCCTTCACACTCCAACCCCTAGCGCCTATACCTTTACCCATCCCCCTTCATCAACTAATGGATCCCCCAAAAACCACGATAGTCCACTGGAACTGTCGAGGAATCTTTGCAAACAATGAAGGCCTTAACTCCTTGATTGCCACTTCCCGTCCGGTGTGTGTCTGTCTCCAGGAGCTAATCCTGGGGACCAGGTCCATGCCCTGCCCCACTGGTTATTTCTGCGTCGCCACCCCGCCTCCTACCTGCACTCGAAGGGGAGCTGCCATCCTCGTCCACCACGCAGTCCCCTTCTACAATCTCTCCATCCGGTCCCCGCTACAGGTGACTGCCGTCCGGCTCTCCCTGGATAGACAGTACACCATTTGTTCAATCTACCTTCCCCCCACGCTCAAGTCTCCCGCGACGACCTGGTGGAAGTCGTGGAACAACTCCCCAGGCCCTTCCTACTACTGGGCGATTTCAATAGTCGTCACCCCTTGTGGGGCGACACACACACCACCTATATGGCCCCAACCCTGATATCCGTCATGACCGAGCTCTCCTTCGAGTGCCTCAACGATGGCTCTCCAACATTCTACCATGCCACCACCTGCACTCCATCCTGTATAGACCTGGTCCCTCGTATCAACTGATGCCCTCCTAGACTTCACGTGGCAAGTCCTCCAAGAGGACTATGGCAGTGACCATCTCCCCATTCTACTCACCCTCAATCGACCCGACCAGACCGTACGCGGTACCGGTAAGGTGGGTTACCACCAACGCGAATTGGGCCCGCTTCCGCGACAACACATATCCACACACTTACAACTGCCCACTTCCCATCCATCGACGGGTGCGTCGCATACTTCGAGTCCGTCGTTCTAACGGCCGCAAGCACAAGCGTACCACAATCCTCCGCCTACCCCCGCGCCCGACGGGTTCCTTGGTGGACCCCGGAGTGCGCGGAGGCCGTGCGCGCCAAGAAGAAGGCAACTCGGCGCTTTTACCGGACGCGACTCCCCATCCATCGCACGGAAATGCAGCGGGTCAGGGCCATCGCCCGCCGCACAATGAAGACAGCGCGCCGAGCCTCGGCGTGCCTTTGTGTCCGGCATTACCGTCAACACACCTTCGGCTACCATCTGGAAGAAGGTGCGGGGCGTCGAGAGGCGACATGTCCCCTCCCGACCCCCGGTCCTCCGGACAAACAACGGACTCCTATGTGAGCCAAGTCGGTGGCAGACCACCTTGCTTCTACCTTCGCCGCCGTTTCTTCCTCTGCAGCCAATCCCGTACCCGCCCCGACGATAGCCCCTCCCCACCGTCCATAGACAGCACCTACAACCGATTGTTTACCATGCGTGAACTACAGACGGCACTGGCCTCTCGGCGATCCCCTTGCCCCGGCCCGGACGGTATTCCGTACGGCATGATCCAACACCTCCACTCTACCTTACAAATTTTCCTGCTAGACTTATACAATCGCATATGGATAGAGGGTGCCTTCCCCTTTAGGTGGAAGGAGGCCCACGTCATCCCTATCCCCAAGCCCGGCAAAGATCCCCTGGACCCCACAAACTACAGACCAATCGCCCTGACATGTTGTGCCTGCAAGATCCTCGAAAAAATGGTCGCTACGCGATTATCGTTCGTCCTTGAACGTACCAATTCCTTCCCGTCTACCCAGTCCGGCTTCAGACAATTCCGCTCCACCACTGATCCCCTCCTGCTTCTCAGCCGAGACATACAGGATGCCTTCGACAATAGACAGTTCGTACTGTCAGTTTTCTTCGACATCCAGAAGGCCTATGACACCACCCGTCGAGCAATGATCCTCGGTCAGCTCCGACATCTGGGCCTTGTCGGAGCCATGCCTACCTTCATCAGGGGCTTCCTTACTTCTCGGACCTTTAAAGTCCGGGTGGGCTCAGTCCTCTCTGACACCTTTGTGCAGGAGGACGGGGTCCCACAGGGAAGCATCCTCAGTGTTCTCTGCTTCTCTGTCGTGATGAACACGGTCTCACAATGCCTTCCACCTACAATCCGCTCTTCCATCTACGCGGATGACCTTGCAATCTACTTCGCAGGGCGAGAACCGTCTGTCGTTCAGCGGCAAATGCAGCTCGCCATCTACCGGGTGGAGAGGTGGGCGACGTCGGTGGGTTTCCGCCTCTCCATCCCTAAGTCCAAGCGTATGGTCTTCAGTAGAAGAAGACCCACAACCCTTCCTCTACCCTCTGTTACATTATATGGCAGTCCTCTTGAGGTGGTACCCTCCACGCGTTTTCTGGGCATGACCCTAGACCGACGGCTCAATTGGGTTCCCCATCTCAAGCACTTAAAGCAATCCCTTCGACGCCCCCTCGCTCTCCTGGATCACCTCTCTCACACCACATGGGGTGCAGATCGACGCTCTCTTCTTCGCCTTTATACTTCCATAGTACAGTCGAAGCTGGACTATGGTAGCGCAGTTTATGGTTCAGCCTCCAACGCCCGCCTCCGTATCCTGGACCCGGTACTTAATAGAGGCCTCCGCCTCGCCACCGGTGCTTTCCGCTCCTCCCCAGCCTCCAGCCTCCATGTGGAATGTGATCATCTCCCTCTCGCCCTCCGACGGGGTCTACTCCTCATGCGGACATACCTCCGTGCACAGAGGCTACCTTCTTCGCTTCTGGGCACGGCGGTTTTAGAACTACCACCTCAGGGACGGAGCTGGCACTTCACTGAAGCGGTCCGCTCTTTCCTTGATCTTTTCAACATGCCCGCCCCCTCAGTTATCCCCATTTCATTCAGCATCTACCCTCCCTGGATCCTAACCCCTATCAAGTTCTGCAAAGATCTGTGTTCCCTACCGAAGACTACCACGAGCGCCATGATATACAGGTCACTTTTCCGCGAACACGCAACCCAACACCCGGACGCAATCGCCATTTACACGGATGGTTCCCGCTCGGAAGCTGGTGTGGCCTCCTCAGCGGTGATTCTGTCCCAGCCGCTCTCCCGGAGCGTCGGCCTGCCCCGCGAGGCCTCCGTTTTTTCGGCGGAACTTTTCGCCATAACGGAGGCCCTCGATATTGTGCGCACCCACTCTGCCAGCTCTTTTGTCATTTATTCGGATTCCCAAAGTGCACTTCTCTCCCTAGAAAGATTTAACTCCCCTCACCCGCTCGTCTGTACCATCCAGCAGACCTTCCACTCTTTAACGATCTTCCAACATAAGACAATCGCATTCTGTTGGGTCCCGGCTCATGTCGGCATCCAGGGTAACGAGGCGGCGGACCGCACAGCAAAGACGGCCTGCTTGCTGCCGGCCTCGTCCCGACCCCTCCCCTTCTCCGACTTCTTCCCGGCTTTCCGCTCCCACTTCCGCTCCATATGGCAGCGGGAATGGGACCAGGCCACACAAAATAAACTCCACACGATCAAACCGCACATAGGACACTGGGCTTCTTCATTCCACCGGTCCCGCCATAAAGAAGTAATCCTAGCCCGTCTCCGCATATGTCACACCCGCATCACCCACGGACACCTTATGGCGAAATCGCCAGCCCCGCTTTGCTCTACCTGCAATACCCCTGTCACTGTCTTACACCTTCTGGTGGAATGCTCAAAGTTGGCCGCTCTCCGTCGCAGGTGTTTCCCTCTCTCGGCCGAAAACCCCATACCCAACTGCCTACGATCTATACTCGCCGATGGCCCCCACTTTTCAGCAGAAGCCGTTCTCCTCTTCCTTACTCACTCCCATCTGCTCCATCGTATCTGAAACCGTACCCCTCCTACCCATTATCCATCGACTGACCCTTACTCATTCCCCTAGTCTACCGCCCCTAGCACAGTGACATCACCCACTCACTGCCTCGCCGAGATATGTACCGTCTCTTTAGGTACGAATCGGCGGTAAATCTGGAAAAGGAAAAAAAAAAAAAAAAGTCCTTTTCTAAATCAGTCACCTCGATATTACTACCCAACATCGAGTAGTCCGACTTGGGATTGGCGTAGCCAATGTGCATCACTTTGCATTTACCCAAGTTAAACGGCATTTGCCATTTTTCGGACCACTCTCCTATCCTACCTAGGTCCGCACGCAGTTCCTCGATCGCTTCGGGCGTCCCAACATTGGCCCCAAGCTTGGTGTCATCAGCGAATTTGGCGATCCGACTGACGATGCCACCGTCGATATCATTTATGTAAATTATAAACAGCTGCCCCAAAACGGAACCCTGAGGAACCCCACTAGTGACCGAGGCCCAACCCGAACTAGCCCCTTTAATTACCACCCTCTGCCGCCTATTCCTCAGCCAGTTTTCAATCCACCTACCTATTTCCCTACCGATACCCAGCGCGCGCACTTTCGCCATTAGCCGGCGGTGAGGTACCTTATCAAAGGCTTTCTGAAAGTCGAGATAAAGTATATCAATCGCCCTACTCTTATCGTACTCACTCAACATGACGGAAAAACTCGAGCAAGTTGGTGAGACACGACCTATGCCGTCTAAACCCATGTTGGGAGTCCACAAGCAGCTTGTAGGAATCCAAATGGTCAACGATCCTATCCGCTATTATCCCCTCTAATAATTTACCTACAACTGAAGTGAGACTAATGGGACGATAGTTCCCTGGGCTTTCGTGATCCCCTTTCTTAAAGATAGGGGTCACGTTGGCTTCCCTCCAGTCACCAGGCACCTGGCCCATCTCCAACGATTTGTTGAAGACTGTAGCCAGGTAGGGAGCCACCTGGTCGCGCACCTCCCGCAACACTCTGGGGAGAAACTGGTCTGGCCCAGGAGCCTTAAACGCGCTCAGTTTGTCTATCGGCAACGACTGTCGCGGTACATCGAACACTATCCAGGCCAGCACCTTCGTGCCTCACGCCTGGCTCGGGGATGATGCGGGTGTCCTCCCTGGTGAACACTCCCGCAAAGTACTCATTAAGCACATTGGCGATGTCCGCGTCGGAGGTCCGCAGAACGCCGCTTCCATCCTTTAACGGACCTATCATGCTTCTAATGGGCTTTCTACTATTAACATAACTGAAGAACTCCTTAGGGCTCCCCTTGCAGAGGCTTGCCACCCGTAGTTCTTCGTTACGTTTCGCTAGCCTAACCTTCGCCTTCACTTCTCTACACAGGCGGACATACGCTTCAGTGTTCTCGTGGGAACGATTGGCCTTAGCCCTCCTATACGCTACTTTCCTATTTCGGATAGCCGAAGCGATGTCACGATTGAACCACTTAGGCTGCGTTGAAGCAGGGGTGACCGGTTTTGAGGGTATGGCAGCAGACTGCAGCACCATAAACTCGTCCCGGAATGCACTCCACACTCCCTTAACATCGCCGCCGACCTCTAACCCAGGGCCGGATTAACCATTAAGGAAAATAAGCCCGTGCTTAGGGCATCAAGGGAAGGGGGGCACCACAGAAATTTTCCATTGTCGGATTTACCATGGATTTATTATACTATTATAATCGCGGCTTATAGCCTATAAGCTGTTGAAAACTGAATTATATATATTCATATATAGTATTTATTTTTTTTCATTGTTTGAATTTGTAGTGAACAACAACCCTTTTGAGAGAATAAATATATTTCGTTGTAATCACACACTTTACGCTTTGCGTTATTATTTTGTTTATATCAAATCTTTGAGCGCCATATTAAAAATACATATAGATTAAATATTTTCGTGTGCTATAGGAAGTTATTCTGAACGTGTGATTTGTGCATATAATATTAAATATATATTTTACATAATCATTTGGTATTGTTTTACAGAAAGATTTAGGTTTATAGAATTGTAATATAAATTAATATTAAAATAAAAGAAACTATAAACTCTCTATATTGCTGTTGTATCAAGTGATGTTTATCACGGCCATTATAATAATAAGATATACTGACCTAAGTTAATTAGCGTTGAAGAAGTTTATCTAGGGTAAGTCTATGAAGTGTACTTTATTTGTATATATAACAATATTTTATCATACACGTATCTTTATTTTATAATTTATTTATCTATTGTCATAACAGTATAAAAGAATTTAGATTGTAATAACCAGAGTGAATAATTTGTAATGTATATATAACATCAAACGTAGTTAGGACAATTTAGGCCCTAAGCAAATGTTCATATTTCCTATAATTAAATATTGTGTTTTAAATAAATAAATAAATGTAAATATAAAATGTGGCTCGTTAATAGTGAAATGTTAATATTGATATTTTTATAGATTGCGTATTATTAATTCTAATGTTAAGTATTTTTATTTTATAGGTTTCGGTTCCTTCTTTCGGTTCCTTCTTTTGGTTCCTTCTTTCGATTTGATTTGTATTCAACATTTCGAGTTGATATTTCGGTTGAGTTATATTTAATTGCCACTTATATTTAAATTGCCACTTTGGTTGTGTACGGTTCCCATTTTGTCTTTCTGAGAATAAAAGAACAAAGCCAAGATTGTGATATGTGTAACTGTGTTGATTGCCACATAATATACAAATAAAATATTCTTTTTATTTCTGTATTTTACAGACCCCAAGAACCAAGATGAAACGTGTTCAGTTAAGTGGTGCACAAAAGCGAAAACTATCAAAAGAGAAACAAGAGAAGACTTTGGATTTAGAGTCCAAGACTGCAAAGCTGACTGATTTCTTCACACAAGTTCCACGACCACAACGTCAACATGATATACCGATTCTGAATCAAAACCAATCTCCGTCATCAGAAGTGGACACAAATACCACTTTGATCACTTCAAAATCAAAATATGATGACGTTGGAATCACCGAGGTGTCACAAGCAGGTTCATCTACCACATGTCTCACTACTGATCTCACTTTGCCTGTAAATTCTCTTGATACCTCTACTGCAAATGTTGATTCAAGTTGCTTTACAAGACATTCTGGGGTTGAAATAATTGCTGAAAATGAAAGTTTAGTGGACCATGGTGATGGTGGTGAAATGAATCAGTCTGCAGAAGATGAAGTAAATATAGCAAAAGATCCAGGGTTGTGGCTTGATTTCTCTGCTGATGATGTGGCTTATTGGATTGCTTGTGGACCCAGTGACTGTCAACACCACAATGGGCCATTTGACAAGTCTTACCGGCATTTCAGTAGTGGCAAACCAGCAAGATACTGTTCACAAAAACTTTTCGTTGGGACAAAAGCCAATGGTGAGAAATACAAGAGAGAGTGGTTATTGTATTCACCATCAACAGGATCAGTTTACTGTTATGTTTGTAAACTGTTTGCTCCTAAAAATGTCTCACATTTTGTTATAAGAGAAGGGTTCAGTGACTGGCGAAATACTATTGTAATTGATCATCATGAAAAAAGCACTACTCACCGAGACTCTATGCTAACATACTTAACTCGCAGACAAGGTGCGGGGTTGGGACAACAGTTGGAAAAACAAATTCAGGAAGAGTGTGATTACTGGGAACATGTCTTGAGGCGTGTCATAGCTGTTATTTGTACGTTAGCTGAACGTGGCTTGTCTTTTCGAGGAACAGAAGAAAGATTTGGATCATTGCAGAATGGGAATTTTTTAGGGCTGCTTGAGCTCATAAGCCGGTTTGATCCATTTTTAGCAGGTCACATTTTGAAATATGGAAATTCTGGCAAAGGAAATCCTTCTTACCTGTCCAAAACCACCTGTGAGGAACTCATTCAACTAATGGCTCAAAAGGTCCACGCACTCATTGTTGACGAAGTAAAATCTTCTGGTTATTTTAGTTTGTCAGTTGATTCAACACCAGATCTATCACATATCGATCAGTTAAGTGTTGTACTTAGGTACTTAAAAGATGGACAGCCTATTGAACGCTTTTTAACCTTTCTGAAAATGAAAAGCCATACTGGTGAGGAAATGGCAAATCAGGTGTTGCAGTACTTACGTGAAGTTTGTAAGCTAAACTTTTCAAAATGTAGGGGTCAATCTTACGACAACGCTGCCAACATGTCTGGGCGTTATAAGGGGATGCAGCAAAAAATTTTAGAAACAAACAAGTTTGCTATATATGTGCCCTGTGCAGCCCATTCACTAAATCTGGTAGGCCGAAGTGCTGTTGACTGCTGTCAAGAGGCGGTTAATTTCTTCTCTACAGTGCAGTTGCTCTATACCTTTTTTTTAGCCTCAACCAGCAGGTGGGAAATTCTTAAAGGTTGTATTGGAAATGAAAGTGTCTTAAAATCCCTCTCTGATACCAGATGGGAGGCACATGCTATGGCAACAGCAGCAATTTTGAAATCTTTCCTTAAAATTTTAGAAGCGTTAGAATGTATAGCTGAAGACCAGTCACAAAAGGGAGACACTAGAAGAGAAGCAAATAATATTGCAAATAAGATGCAAGAGCTAGAATTCGTTTTTATGTTGAATTTTTGGGATGAGATTTTGCAAAATTTTCATAGAGTAAGCAAAGTTCTACAGAATAAGGATGTGAACTTAAAAACATGTGCAGATCTGTATGGATCATTAGCTGACCAACTGTGCACTTCACGAGATGAATTTGAAAGATATGAAGCAGCTACAAAGGAAATGCTACCAGATGTTGATTACAAGGCAGCTCAAACTCGCAAACGTATCAGAAAGAAGGTACCCAATGACGGAGATGCACCAGAAGTATATCTGAATGCCAGAGATAAATTTCTTATCACCACCTTTTACACAATTGTTGACAAACTTGAAACTGAGATGAGAAGAAGAGGAGAGATATACAAAGAAATAGCAGAGAGATTTTCTTTTCTAAGTGATGTGCCACATAATGTCACCACTTCATCATCTACTGAAATTGAAAGGTATTCTCAGGGTTGTAAAAAGATGATTGATGCTTACCCAGAGGACTTGAACACTAATTTCTCTGCTGAGCTTCAGCAGTTTCACTCATATGTGTGCCATAAGTTCAGTGCAAAAAAAAATGTAAAAACAAGATTCAGTCATGCTGAACTTTATAAAATAATTGTAGAAGACAATATTGAGTGTGCCTTCCCAAATGTAGAAATTGCCTTTCGTATATTTTTAACATTAATGGTCACAAATTGCTCAGCTGAGCGTTCATTTTCTCAGTTGAAGTATATTAAAAATACCAACAGAACAACTATGCAACAAGGCAGGCTGGATGCCTTATCTCTACTAAGTATAGAAGCAGATGTGTTACGTAAGATTAGTTTTGAGGATCTGATCAAAGACTTTGCAATTAAAAAAAGTAGGAGAAAACTTTTCAAATATAAATGAAGTGGAAGTATACAAAAATAAACATTATTTTCCATCTTACTGTAAGTTTTGTTTCATTTCAAAAAATAAAATTTTATTTTATGGTTTATTTTTGTTTATATTTTGAATTACATATATATGGGGCACCAAAATCTTTTATGTGCTTAGGGCCTCTAAAGGTCTTAATCCGGCCCTGCTCTAACCCCATCTCTCCTACGCTATCCCTGAGGCTAACAAAGTTCGCCCGCCGGAGATCGAGCTTACTGCCTCTCGAGTTACTACGCTTCACCCGAGGGACGCACACACGGAACCTAATAAGACTGTGATCACTCCCGCCCAACGATTCGTCAACGGTGAGGCCAGTGACGAGGTTGTCTTCGGTCGTGAATACTAAGTCTAGAACGCTTTCGCCTCCTGTAGGCTCGTTGACCCACTGAGTGAGGAAGTTCTCATCAGCAAAGTCAACTAGCCTCCTCCCTTCAGCATCGGCAGTCCTGTTTTCCCACTTTATGCCGCGACAGTTGAAGTCTCCTAAAACTACACACACCCTATCCCCTAGCAAGCTACTGAGTTCGGTGTACAGGGCTGTATCCTCCTCGAGGAGGAGATGCGGAGGTCTGTACACCAAGATTAACCTATAGCTCGTCCCTCTCACATTCAGATCGACGCCAAGCAGCTCCCGTTCTGACCGGAACTGGCAGTCAACCGGACTCAACGCGTCTCTGACGTATATTAGTACCTCACCCCCCTCCCCACGGGTGCGGTCTTTGCGAAACATTCTATACCCGGGAATTTCGAACTCCCCAACGTAGTCCCTACGATCAGTATGAATCCAGGACTCGGTGATAGCAACGATATCCTGGTATTCTGATGCTAAGAGCGCCCGTAGCTCGCAAAACTTGTTCCTAATCGACCTAGCATTAAAAAGCATTGCACCGAGGGAGCCATCCCTATTCTGACCGCCCCCTAGCACGACCCGTTTCCCGAACAGCCAGGGCTGTCGGGAGTTGAAGAGCCCCTCACTAACGAGGGAAAACTTCCGCAGGAGCCTGAGCCCCCTCCAACGTAGGAGGGTCACCCACCTGTACCTGGACGCACCCTTCAGTTAAAGGTACGTCCGCCACCGGCTCATCATCGTCTCTCCCCGGTGGGGCTCCATCATCTATCCCGGACTCGACCTCACCATTCTGTATAGGTGCCGGTCGAGCAGCGCGCCTAGCACACCTCTACCTTGTTATTGAGGTGGACACCATCCTCTGGTAAAGGTCCCACCTACCTGAAAATGCGTCGAAGGGGTCAATAAACCTCACGCCCAGCGGGACGCACAAGTCTTGCACCCTCTCGTTGATGCCAATGACCTTACTGAGTGCGTGGTCACTGGCATTCATTCGCGGTAAAATCCCCATTAACATTCCCCTGTCTGTCATCAGTTTTAGATCATCCGCAAGAGACATGATTTCGGTGATGATCCCCTCTGAAAGACCTACCCTACCACCTTTGAGGAACAGGTCGTTGCCACAAGCGTGGACAACGATCGCAGTCCTCCGACTAGCCACGCGCACCTTCTCTACCTCCTTCCTTAAGTGCGCCGTTCCCCGCCCAGGTAAACACCTTACCTTCCTCCCATCCCGGTTTGCAGAAGCAAAGTACTTCTCCTGGCCCCTGATCTGTGAGTCCCCAATCAAAACGGTGTCTTCCTCCTTCGAGCACAGGAGACTAAAGCGGTTAGAGGTCCTGACAGGGGCAACTGGGGTCTCAGGCTTCGGCTTCGCAGCCTTCTTGCCCGAGACCTTTCGAAACCCGTCGCCACCCATACACGCAGTTACACCACCCGACCCACCCCGACCGGTAGCTACATCCGTCGGTTTCTTTGGGCCATCAGTAGGCCCCTTCCCACCCTTTTTCTTCATCGGTCCCTTCCCACCCTTCTCTATCGAACCCTTCCCACCCTTCTCTATCAGCCCCTTCTTTGCGCCCTCCCTTTGTTCTGGATACTTAATCTTAGTTTAAATCTGCTGGTGTGTTTTTAGTTTGATCTTGTCCACTGGGTTGGATTTCCAGTGCTACGACCCTAGCTTCAAGCTTTTTTACTAATTCATTTAGCTCTTTAACTTCCTTTTCGTGGTTGTCTCTAAATTTACAAAACAAACAAACACTAACGGATGTGATATCGCTGATACTACCCTCAGGGAAGTCAACGCACCAATGATCAACTTTACATTTAAAGCATTCTGCTTTCAATTTAGCTGGCCCTGCCATATTTTCTTTTTTCTTTTTTATTTTTTTGAATACTCTGAATAAGATAAAGCGTTGTAGCAATGAAAACTATCCAAAAACGTTCTGACCAGTATATAAAAAAAAGGGGGGGGGGATTCATCCCGCGCGTAGACGCATCCACCTATTTGCAAGTGACGTTCATCTCTTCCAGAAGACTACACCTCTCCTGCTGCCGCACCGACCAAAGGTCTCCCCAGGGCCGGACAGTCCCAAACGTGTCGCAGCTACCAACTGACAAACACTCGCGACGCAGGCGTCACGGATTTTCCGCCAGGAGCGACAGCGAGATGCAGCCCCTTACTAAGTCTTACTAGTCACTCACAAGCGGCCAGACTCTTAGAATCCAGTGTTCAAGGGATATCCCACCAGACCCAGAGGCTACGTCCGAGACTTTACGCTGGCCTGGCAGCCAGCTGGGCAGTAAAGCTCTCTCACCTCAGAGCAGTACAACCAAGCACCATCAATTGGTCACCAAAGAGAGAGAGAGAGAGTGTGTGTTACAAGGAGTTACAAGGAAAAGAAGTACCTCAAAAGGCCTTGCGGCCCATACCGAGGAGGTACCAATGGCAACGGGTGCCAGGGAAAATTTTGTAAAAGTTTATTTTTCTTTCAACTATCCTAGCAGTAGTAGAAAACTGGATAGAAAAGTAGAAGGCTCTCTTCTCACCCTCCGCTCCCTCCCTGCCAGAGGCAGGTACGGAAAAAGGTTGAAGAAAATACCTTGACCCTGGAAAAGTAGCCAAGGAAATTTTACAGAAAAGTGGAGAATATATCAAAGGCTTTCTGAAAGTCGAGATAAAGTATATCAATCGCCCTACTCTTATCGTACTCACTCAACATGACGTGGAAAAACTCGAGCAAGTTGGTGAGACACGACCTATGCCGTCTAAACCCATGTTGGGAGTCCCCAAGCAGCTTGTAGGAATCCAAATGGTCAACGATCCTATCAGCTATTATCCTTTCTAATAATTTACCTACAACTGAAGTGAGACTAATAGGACGATAGTTCCCTGGACTTTCGTGATCCCCTTTCTTAAAGATAGGGGTCACGTTGGCCTCCCTCCAGTCACCAGGCACCTGGCCCATCTCCAACGATTTGTTGAAGACTGTAGCCAGGTGGGGAGCCACCTGGTCGCGCACTTCTCGCAACACTCTGGGGAGAAACTGGTCTGGCCCAGGAGCCTTAAACGCGCTCAGTTTGTCTATTCTATCAGCAACGACTGTCGCGGTACATCTAACACTATCCAGGCCAGCACCTTCGTGCCTCACGCCTGGCTCGGGGATGACGCGGGTATCCTCCGTGGTGAACACTCCCGCAAAGTACTCATTAAGCACATTAGCGATGTCCACGTCGGAGGTCCGCAGAACGCCGCTTCCGTCCTTTAACGGACCTATCATGCTTCTAATGGGCTTTCTACTATTAACATAACTGAAGAACTCCTTAGGGTTCCCCTTGCAGAGGCTTGCCACCCGTAGTTCTTCGTTACGTTTCGCTAGCCTAACCTTCGCCTTCACTTCCCTACACAGGCGGACATACGCTTCAGTGTTCTCGTGGGAA
Source organism: Bathynomus jamesi (assembly GCA_023014485.1). Lineage (NCBI taxonomy): Eukaryota > Metazoa > Arthropoda > Malacostraca > Isopoda > Cirolanidae > Bathynomus > Bathynomus jamesi. The sequence continues at coordinate 518,275 of JAJOZX010000432.1, forward strand.
CGATTGGCCTTCGCCCTCCTATACGCTACTTTCCTATTTCGGATAGCCGAAGCGATGCCACGATTGAAACACTTAGGCTGCGTTGAAGCAGGGGTGACCGGTTTTGAGGGTATGGCAGCAGACTGCAGCACGATAAACTCATCCCGGAATGCACTCCACACTCCCTCAACATCGCCGCCAACCTCTAACCCCATCTCTCCTACGCTATCCCTGAGGCTAACAAAGTTCGCCCGCCGGAGATCGAGCTTACTGCCTCTCGAGTTACTACGCTTCACCTGAGGGACGCACACACGGAAGCTAATAAGACCGTGATCACTCCCGCCCAATGATTCGTCAACGGTGAGGCCAGTGACGAGGTTGTCTTCGGTCGTGAATACAAGTCTAGAACGCTTTCGCCTCGTGTAGGCTCGTTGACCCACTGAGTGAGGAAGTTCTCATCAGCAAAGTCAACTAGCCTCCTCCCTTCAGCATCGGCAGTCCTGTTTTCCCACTTTATGCCGCGACAGTTGAAGTCTCCTAAAACTACACACACCCTATCCCCTAGCAGGCTACTGAGTTCGGTGTACAGGGCTGTATCCTCCTCGAGGAGGAGATGCGGAGGTCTGTACACCAAGATTAACCTATAGCTCGTCCCTCCCACATTCAGATCGACGCCAAGCAGCTCCCGTTCCGACCGGAACTGGCAGTCAACCGGACTCAACGTGTCTCTGACGTATTTTAGTACCCCACCCCCCTCTCCACGGGTGCGGCCTTTGCGAAACATTCTATACCCGGGAAGTTCTCATCAGCAAAGTCAACTAGCCTCCTCCCTTCAGCATCGGCAGTCCTGTTTTCCCAATTTATGCCGCGACAGTTGAAGTCTCCTAAAACTACACACACCCTATCCCCTAGCAGGCTACTGAGTTCGGTGTACAGGGCTGTATCCTCCTCGAGGAGAGATGCGGAGGTCTGTACACCAAGATTAACCTATAGCTCGTCCTTCCCACATTCAGATCGACGCCAAGCAGCTCCCGTTCCGACCGGAACTGGCAGTCAACCGGACTCAACGTGTCTCTGACGTATTTTAGTACCCCACCCCCCTCCCCACGGGTGCGGTCTTTGCGAAACATTCTATACCCGGGAATTTCGAACTCCCCAACGTAGTCCCTACGATCAGTATGAATCCAGGACTCGGTGATAGCAACGATATCCTGGTATTCTGATGCTAAGAGTTCCCGTAGCTCGCCAAACTTGTTCCTGATCGACCTTGCATTAAAAAGCATTGCACGGAGGGAGCCTCCCCTATTCTGACCGCCCCCTAGCACGACCCGTTTCCCGAACAGCCAGGGCTGTCGGGAGTTGAATAGCCCCTCACTAACGAGGGGACAATCTCCGCTGGAGCTTGAGCCCCCTCCAACGTGGAAGGAGAGTCACTACCTGCTGTTGGAGGGGGACTAACTACTGGGGGAGTTACAAGGAGTTACAAGGAAAAGAAGTACCTCAAAAGGCCTTGCTGCCCATACCGAGGAGGTACGAATGGCAACGGGTGCCACGGAAAATTTTCTACACACACAGTGTGCAAAATTTGGTCTAACCTTTTCTTGAACTGATCCACAGAGGAACTGTTCACAACTTCCGAAGGTAACCTGTTCCATGTGTCACAGATCTTATACGTAAAGTAATTCCCACACACACTAGTCCTAAACCGTTTCAAATCCAACTTCCAACCATTGTTGCGAGTTGGGTTATCATTTAAACTAAACATACTTCTAAAGTCGACATCGTTGAACCCGCGTAAGAGCTTGAAAACCTCGATCATTTGACCGCGCAGCCTCCGAGTTTCAAGCGAAAACAAGTTCAGGGCGCGTAACCGTCGATTGTAGCCCATATGCCTAACGGAAGGGATTAACTTTGTGGCCCTCGCCTGCACTCGCTCCAGCCTCTCAATATCTTTCCTGAGGGTGGGCGACCAGAACTGCACAGCATACTCCAGGTGCGGCCGAACAAGGGAATTGTACAGTGAGAGCACAATCTCCTTGTTCCGAAACTGAAATTGCCTCCTGATATAACCCAATAGTTTCTGGGCTTTCTTTTCCACCTCTACACACTGTTTCGTAAACTTAAGGTCGCTGCTAATTAGCACACCCAAGTCCGTTTCTAAATCAGTCACCTCGATATTACTACCCAACATCGAGTAGTCCGACTTGGGATTGGCGTAGCCAATGTGCATCACTTTGCATTTACCCAAGTTAAACGGCATTTGCCATTTTTCGGACCACTCTCCTATCCTACCTAGGTCCGCACGCAGTTCCGCGATCGCTTCAGGCGTCCCAACATTGGCCCCAAGCTTGGTGTCATCAGCGAATTTGGCGATCCGACTGACGATGCCACTGTCGATATCATTTATGTAAATGATAAACAACAGTGGCCCCAAAACGGAACCCTGAGGAACCCCACTAGTGACCGAGGCCCAACCCGATCTAGCCCCTTTAATTACCACCCTCTGCCGCCTATTCCTCAGCCAGTTTTCAATCCACCTACCTATTTCCCCACCGATACCCAGCGCGCGCACTTTCGCCGTTAGCCGACGGTGAGGTACCTTATCAAAGGCTTTCTGAAAGTCGAGATAAAGTATATCAATAGCCCTACTCTTATCGTACTCACTCAACATGACGTGGAAAAGTCGAGCAAGTTGGTGAGACACGACCTATGCCGTCTAAACCCATGTTGGGAGTCCCCAAGCAGCCTGTAGGAATCCAGATGGTCAACGATCCTATCAGCTATTATCCCTTCTAATAATTTACCTACAACTGAAATGAGACTAATGGGACGATAGTTCCCTGGACTTTCGTGATCCCCTTTCTTAAAGATAGGGGTCACGTTGGCTTCCCTCCAGTCACCAGGCACCTGGCCCATCTCGAACGATTTGTTGAAGACTGTAGCCAGGTGGGGAGCCACCTGTTCGCGCACTTCTTGCAACACTCTGGGGAGAAACTGGTCTGGCCCAGGAGCCTTAAACGCGCTCAGTTTGTCTATTCTATCGGCAACGACTGTCGCAGTACATCTAACACTATCCAAGCCAGCACCTTCGTGCCTCACGCCTGGCTCGGGGATGACGCGGGTATCCTCCCTGGTGAACACTCCCGCAAAGTACTCATTAAGCACATTGGCGTTGTCCGCGTCGGAGGGTCCGCAGTACGCCGCTTCCGTCCTTTAATGGACCTATCATGCTTCTAATGGGCTTTCTACTATTAACATAACTGAAGAATTCCTTAGGGTTCCCCTTGCAGAGGCTTGCCACCCGTAGTTCTTCGTTACGTTTCGCTAGCCTAACCTTCGCCTTCACTTCCCTACACAGGCGGACATACGCTTCAGTGTTCTCGTGGGAACGATTGGCCTTCGCCCTCCTATACGCTACTTTCCTATTTCGGATAGCCGAAGCGATGTCACGATTGAACCACTTAGGCTGCGTTGAAGCAGGGGTGACCGGTTTTGAGGGTATGGCAGCAGACTGCAGCACCATAAACTCGTCCCGGAATGCACTCCACACTCCGTGAACATCGCCGCCAACCTCTAACCCCATCTCTCCTACGCTATCCCTGAGGCTAACAAAGTTCGCCCGCCGGAGATCGAGCTTACTGCCTCTCGAGTTACTACGCTTCACCTGAGGGACGCACACACGGAACCTAATAAGACCGTGATCACTCCCGCCGAATGATTCGTCAACGGTGAGGCCAGTGACGAGGTTGTCTTCGGTCGTGAATACTAAGTCTAGAACGCTTTCGCCTCGTGTAGGCTCGTTGACCCACTGAGTGAGGAAGTTCTCATCAGCAAAGTCAACTAGCCACCTCCCTTCAGCATCGGCAGTCCTGTTTTCCCACTTTATGCCGCGACAGTTGAAGTCTCCTAAAACTACACGCACCCTATCCCCTAGCAGGCTACTGAGTTCGGTGTACAGGGCTGTATCCTCCACGAGGAGGAGATGCGGAGGTCTGTACACCAAGATTAACCTATAGTTCGTCCCCCCCAAGTTCAGATCGACGCCAAGCAGCTCCCGTTCCGACCGGAACTGGCAGTCAACAGTACTGAACGTGTGTCTGACGTATATTAGTACCCCACCCCCCTCCCCACGGGTGCGGTCTTTGTGAAACATTCTATACCCGGGAATTTCGAACTCCCCAACGTAGTCCCTACGATCAGTATGAATCCAGGACTCGGTGATAGCAACGATATCCTGGTATTCTGAT